>JAUIMM010000582.1:1705000-2225000 GCA_031769625.1 Taudactylus pleione | reverse complement strand
ATATATGTGTGTGTGGTGCACACAGTATGCTGATCCCTGTGTGTATGTGTATATGCCTGTGTTGTGTACATACATAGATATATATGTGTGTGTGGTGCACACAGTATGCTGATTCCTGTGTGTATGTGTATATGCCTGCGTGTTGTGTACATAGATATATATGTGTGTGTGTGGTGCACACAGTATGCTGATTCCTGTGTGTATGTGTACATGTCTGTGTGTTGTGTACATACATAGATATATATGTGTGTGTGGTGCACACAGTATGCTGATTCCTGTGTGTATGTGTACATGTCTGTGTGTTGTGTACATACATAGATATATATATGTGTGTGTGGTGCACACAGTATGCTGATTCCTGTGTGTATGTGTATATGCCTGTGTGTTGTGTACATACATAGATATATATGTGTGTGTGGTGCACACAGTATGCTGATTCCTGTGTGTATGTGTATATGCCTGTGTGTTGTGTACATAGATATATATGTGTGTGTGTGTGGTGCACACAGTATGCTGATTCCTGTGTGTATGTGTACATGTCTGTGTGTTGTGTACATACATAGATATATATGTGTGTGTGGTGCACACAGTATGCTGATCCCTGTGTGTATGTGTATATGCCTGTGTGTTGTGTACATACATAGATATATATATATGTGTGTCTGGTGCACACAGTATGCTGATCCCTGTGTGTATGTGTATATGCCTGTGTGTTGTGTACATACATAGATATATATATATGTGTGTGTGGTGCACACAGTATGCTTATTCTTGTGTGTATGTGTACATGTCTGTGTGTTGTGTACATACATAGACATATATGTGTGTGTGGTGCACACAGTATGCTGATCCCTGTGTGTATGTGTATATGTCTGTGTGTTGTGTACATACATAGATATATATGTGTGTGTGGTGCACACAGTATGCTGATCCCTGTGTGTATGTGTACATGTCTGTGTGTTGTGTACATACATAGACATATATGTGTGTGTGTGGTGCACACAGTATGCTGATCCCTGTGTGTAGGTGTACATGTCTGTGTGTTGTGTACATACATAGATATATATGTGTGTGTGGTGCACACAGTATGCTGATTCCTGTGTGTATGTGTATATGCCTGTGTGTTGTGTACATACATAGATATATATATGTGTGTGTGGTGCACACAGTATGCTGATTCCTGTGTGTATGTGTATATGCCTGTGTGTTGTGTACATACATAGATATATATATGTGTGTGTGGTGCACACAGTATGCTGATTCCTGTGTGTATGTGTATATGTCTGTGTGTTGTGTACATACATAGACATATATATGTGTGTGTGGTGCACACAGTATGCTGATCCCTGTGTGTATGTGTATATGCCTGTGTGTTGTGTACATACATAGATATATATGTGTGTGTGGTGCACACAGTATGCTGATTCCTGTGTGTATGTGTATATGCCTGTGTGTTGTGTACATACATAGACATATATGTGTGTGTGGTGCACACAGTATGCTGATCCCTGTGTGTATGTGTATATGTCTGTGTGTTGTGTACATACATAGATATATATGTGTGTGTGGTGCACACAGTATGCTGATCCCTGTGTGTATGTGTACATGTCTGTGTGTTGTGTACATACATAGACATATATGTGTGTGTGTGGTGCACACAGTATGCTGATCCCTGTGTGTAGGTGTACATGTCTGTGTGTTGTGTACATACATAGATATATATGTGTGTGTGGTGCACACAGTATGCTGATTCCTGTGTGTATGTGTATATGCCTGTGTGTTGTGTACATACATAGATATATATATGTGTGTGTGGTGCACACAGTATGCTGATTCCTGTGTGTATGTGTATATGCCTGTGTGTTGTGTACATACATAGATATATATATGTGTGTGTGGTGCACACAGTATGCTGATTCCTGTGTGTATGTGTATATGTCTGTGTGTTGTGTACATACATAGACATATATATGTGTGTGTGGTGCACACAGTATGCTGATCCCTGTGTGTATGTGTATATGCCTGTGTGTTGTGTACATACATAGATATATATGTGTGTGTGGTGCACACAGTATGCTGATTCCTGTGTGTATGTGTATATGCCTGTGTGTTGTGTACATACATAGATATATATGTGTGTGTGGTGCACACAGTATGCTGATTCCTGTGTGTATGTGTATATGCCTGTGTGTTGTGTACATACATAGATATATATATGTGTGTGTGGTGCACACAGTATGCTGATCCCTGTGTGTATGTGTATATGCCTGTGTGTTGTGTACATACATAGATATATATGTGTGTGTGGTGCACACAGTATGCTGATTCCTGTGTGTATGTGTATATGCCTGTGTGTTGTGTACATACATAGATATATATATGTGTGTGTGGTGCACACAGTATGCTGATTCCTGTGTGTATGTGTATATGTCTGTGTGTTGTGTACATACATAGACATATATGTGTGTGTGTGGTGCACACAGTATGCTGATCCCTGTGTGTATGTGTATATGCCTGTGTGATGTGTACATACATAGATATATATGTGTGTGTGGTGCACACAGTATGCTGATCCCTGTGTGTATGTGTATATGTCTGTGTGTTGTGTACATACATAGACATATGTGTGTGTGTGGTGCACACAGTATGCTGATCCCTGTGTGTAGGTGTACATGTCTGTGTGTTGTGTACATACATAGATATATATGTGTGTGTGGTGCACACAGTATGCTGATCCCTGTGTGTATGTGTATATGCCTGTGTGTTGTGTACATACATAGATATATATATATGTGTGTCTGGTGCACACAGTATGCTGATTCCTGTGTGTATGTGTATATGCCTGTGTGTTGTGTACATACATAGATATATATGTGTGTGTGGTGCACACAGTATGCTGATTCCTGTGTGTATGTGTATATGCCTGTGACATGTGTTGTGTACATACATACATACAGTATATATATATATATAGAGTGAGTGAGCCGGAGGTTGCCATAGTAACAGAGGCTGATATCGGGGCGGTGTCGCAGTGACGCCGCATGCCGCCGGCCTCTCGGAGCGCTGGGAGCAGATGTGCGATGGGAGCTGCCTGGATCCTGCCCTGACAACAATCCGCATCTCTCCCCGCGCCTGTGAGTGACAGCGGCGGCTCCGGAGCCCGCGATCCGCAGCGCAGCGAGAAGCCTCTCACCGGGGCCGCTGGCTCTAATCTCGGTCTTCTTGTCTCACCCCACAGGGGTTCCTCAGCCGCCGCCTCAAAGGCTCCATCAAACGGACAAAGAGCCAGCCAAAGCTCGACCGGAACAGCAGCTTCCGGCACATCATCCCGGGCTTCAGGAGCGTGGACAATGAGAGGTAAGCGGCCGCCCCGGGGTGTCTGCTGCTGCCGGGGAGCTGTCAGTGCTGGCGTTATCCCTCATGGTGTGTGCGGAGGAGGAGAGTAACAATGTATCTGGTCCCTGGCTGTATAAACTTTGCCGCACAGCTGCTGCTGCTGGGGTAGTGCAGGGACGGAGGTGCTGGGGTAGTGCGGGGACGGAGGTGCTGGGGTAGTGCGGGGACGGAGGTGCTGGGGTAGTGCGGGGACGGAGGTGCTGGGGGACGGAGGTGCTGGGGTAGTGCGGGGACGGAGGTGCTGGGGTAGTGCGGGGACGGAGGTGCTGGGGTAGTGCGGGGACGGAGGTGCTGGGGGACGGAGGTGCTGGGGTAGTGCGGGGATGGAGGTGCTGGGGTAGTGTGGGGACGGAGGTGCTGGGGTAGTGTGGGGACGGAGGTCCTGGGGTAGTGCGGGGACGGAGGTGCTGGGGTAGTGTGGGGATGGAGGTGCTGGGGTAGTGTGGGGACGGAGGTGCTGGGGTAGTGCGGGGACGGAGGTACTGGGGTAGTGCGGGGACGGAGGTGCTGGGGTAGTGCGGGGACGGAGGTGCTGGGGTAGTGCGGGGACGGAGGTGCTGGGGTAGTGCGGGGACGGAGGTGCTGGGGTAGTGCGGGGATGGAGGTGCTGGGGTAGTGCAGGGATGGAGGTGCTGGGGGACGGAGGTGCTGGGGTAGTGCGGGGACGGAGGTGCTGGGGTAGTGCGGGGACGGAGGTGCTGGGGTAGTGCGGGGACGGAGGTGCGGGGGTAGTGCGGGGACGGAGGTGCTGGGGTAGTGCGGGGACGGAGGTGCGGGGGTAGTGCGGGGACGGAGGTGCTGGGGTAGTGCGGGGACGGAGGTGCTGGGGTAGTGCGGGGACGGAGGTGCGGGGGTAGTGCGGGGACGGAGGTGCTGGGGTAGTGTAGGAACGGAGGTGCTGGGGGACGGAGGTGCGGGGGTAGTGCGGGGACGGAGGTGCTGGGGTAGTGCGGGGACGGAGGTGCTGGGGTAGTGCGGGGACGGAGGTGCTGGGGTAGTGTGGGGACGGAGGTGCTGGGGTAGTGCGGGGACGGAGGTGCTGGGGTAGTGCAGGGACGGAGGTGCTGGGGGACGGAGGTGCTGGGGTAGTGCGGGGACGGAGGTGCTGGGGTAGTGCGGGGACGGAGGTGCTGGGGTAGTGCGGGGACGGAGGTGCTGGGGTAGTGCGGGGACGGAGGTGCTGGGGTAGTGTGGGGACGGAGGTGCTGGGGTAGTGTGGGGACGGAGGTGCTGGGGTAGTGCAGGGACAGAGGTGCTGGGGGACGGAGGTGCTGGGGTAGTGCGGGGACGGAGGTGCTGGGGTAGTGCGGGGACGGAGGTGCTGGGGTAGTGCGGGGACGGAGGTGCTGGGGTAGTGCGGGGACGGAGGTGCTGGGGTAGTGTGGGGACGGAGGTGCTGGGGTAGTGTGGGGACGGAGGTCCTGGGGTAGTGCAGGGACGGAGGTGCTGGGGTAGTGTGGGGACGGAGGTCCTGGGGTAGTGCAGGGATGGAGGTGCTGGGGTAGTGCGGGGACGGAGGTGCTGGGGTAGTGTGGGGACGGAGGTGCTGGGGTAGTGCGGGGACGGAGGTGCTGGGGTAGTGCAGGGACGGAGGTGCTGGGGGACGGAGGTGCTGGGGTAGTGCGGGGACGGAGGTGCTGGGGTAGTGCGGGGACGGAGGTGCTGGGGTAGTGTAGGAACGGAGGTGCTGGGGTAGTGTAGGAACGGAGGTGCTGGGGGACGGAGGTGCTGGGGTAGTGCGGGGACGGAGGTGCTGGGGTAGTGTGGGGACGGAGGTGCTGGGGTAGTGCGGGGACGGAGGTGCTGGGGTAGTGCGGGGACGGAGGTGCTGGGGGACGGAGGTGCTGGGGTAGTGCGGGGATGGAGGTGCTGGGGTAGTGCGGGGATGGAGGTGCTGGGGTAGTGTGGGGACGGAGGTGCTGGGGTAGTGTGGGGACGGAGGTCCTGGGGTAGTGCGGGGACGGAGGTGCTGGGGTAGTGTGGGGATGGAGGTGCTGGGGTAGTGTGGGGACGGAGGTGCTGGGGTAGTGCGGGGACGGAGGTGCTGGGGTAGTGCGGGGACGGAGGTGCTGGGGTAGTGCGGGGACGGAGGTGCTGGGGTAGTGCGGGGACGGAGGTGCTGGGGTAGTGCGGGGACGGAGGTGCTGGGGTAGTGCGGGGATGGAGGTGCTGGGGTAGTGCGGGGATGGAGGTGCTGGGGGACGGAGGTGCTGGGGTAGTGCGGGGACGGAGGTGCTGGGGTAGTGCGGGGACGGAGGTGCTGGGGTAGTGCAGGGACGGAGGTGCGGGGGTAGTGCGGGGACGGAGGTGCTGGGGTAGTGCGGGGACGGAGGTGCGGGGGTAGTGCGGGGACGGAGGTGCTGGGGTAGTGCGGGGACGGAGGTGCTGGGGTAGTGCGGGGACGGAGGTGCGGGGGTAGTGCGGGGACGGAGGTGCTGGGGTAGTGTAGGAACGGAGGTGCTGGGGGACGGAGGTGCGGGGGTAGTGCGGGGACGGAGGTGCTGGGGTAGTGCGGGGACGGAGGTGCTGGGGTAGTGCGGGGACGGAGGTGCTGGGGTAGTGTGGGGACGGAGGTGCTGGGGTAGTGCGGGGACGGAGGTGCTGGGGTAGTGCAGGGACGGAGGTGCTGGGGTAGTGCGGGGACGGAGGTGCTGGGGTAGTGCGGGGACGGAGGTGCTGGGGTAGTGCGGGGACGGAGGTGCTGGGGTAGTGCGGGGACGGAGGTGCTGGGGTAGTGTGGGGACGGAGGTGCTGGGGTAGTGTGGGGACGGAGGTGCTGGGGTAGTGCAGGGACGGAGGTGCTGGGGGACGGAGGTGCTGGGGTAGTGCGGGGACGGAGGTGCTGGGGTAGTGCGGGGACGGAGGTGCTGGGGTAGTGCGGGGACGGAGGTGCTGGGGTAGTGCGGGGACGGAGGTGCTGGGGTAGTGTGGGGACGGAGGTGCTGGGGTAGTGTGGGGACGGAGGTCCTGGGGTAGTGCGGGGACGGAGGTGCTGGGGTAGTGTGGGGACGGAGGTCCTGGGGTAGTGCAGGGATGGAGGTGCTGGGGTAGTGCGGGGACGGAGGTGCTGGGGTAGTGTGGGGACGGAGGTGCTGGGGTAGTGCGGGGACGGAGGTGCTGGGGTAGTGCAGGGACGGAGGTGCTGGGGGACGGAGGTGCTGGGGTAGTGCGGGGACGGAGGTGCTGGGGTAGTGCAGGGACGGAGGTGCTGGGGTAGTGTAGGAACGGAGGTGCTGGGGTAGTGTAGGAACGGAGGTGCTGGGGGACGGAGGTGCTGGGGTAGTGCGGGGACGGAGGTGCTGGGGTAGTGTGGGGACGGAGGTGCTGGGGTAGTGTGGGGACGGAGGTGCTGGGGTAGTGCGGGGATGGAGGTGCTGGGGTAGTGTGGGGACGGAGGTGCTGGGGTAGTGTGGGGACGGAGGTCCTGGGGTAGTGCGGGGACGGAGGTGCTGGGGTAGTGCGGGGACGGAGGTCCTGGGGTAGTGCGGGGATGGAGGTGCTGGGGTAGTGCGGGGACGGAGGTGCTGGGGTAGTGCGGGGACGGAGGTGCTGGGGTAGTGTGGGGACGGAGGTGCTGGGGTAGTGTGGGGACGGAGGTGCTGGGGTAGTGTGGGGACGGAGGTGCTGGGGTAGTGTGGGGACGGAGGTGCTGGGGTAGTGCGGGGACGGAGGTCCTGGGGTAGTGCGGGGACGGAGGTGCTGGGGTAGTGCGGGGACGGAGGTGCTGGGGTAGTGTAGGGACGGAGGTGCTGGGGGACGGAGGTGCTGGGGTAGTGCGGGGACGGAGGTGCTGGGGTAGTGCAGGGACGGAGGTGCTGGGGTAGTGTAGGAACGGAGGTGCTGGGGTAGTGTAGGAACGGAGGTGCTGGGGGACGGAGGTGCTGGGGTAGTGTGGGGACGGAGGTGCTGGGGTAGTGCGGGGATGGAGGTGCTGGGGTAGTGTGGGGACGGAGGTGCTGGGGTAGTGTGGGGACGGAGGTCCTGGGGTAGTGCAGGGACGGAGGTGCTGGGGTAGTGTGGGGACGGAGGTCCTGGGGTAGTGCAGGGATGGAGGTGCTGGGGTAGTGCGGGGACGGAGGTGCTGGGGTAGTGTGGGGACGGAGGTGCTGGGGTAGTGTGGGGACGGAGGTGCTGGGGTAGTGTGGGGACGGAGGTGCTGGGGTAGTGTGGGGACGGAGGTGCTGGGGTAGTGTGGGGACGGAGGTGCTGGGGTAGTGCGGGGACGGAGGTCCTGGGGTAGTGCGGGGACGGAGGTGCTGGGGTAGTGCGGGGACGGAGGTGCTGGGGTAGTGTAGGGACGGAGGTGCTGGGGGACGGAGGTGCTGGGGTAGTGCGGGGACGGAGGTGCTGGGGTAGTGCAGGGACGGAGGTGCTGGGGTAGTGTAGGAACGGAGGTGCTGGGGTAGTGTAGGAACGGAGGTGCTGGGGGACGGAGGTGCTGGGGTAGTGCGGGGACGGAGGTGCTGGGGTAGTGTGGGGACGGAGGTGCTGGGGTAGTGTGGGGACGGAGGTGCTGGGGTAGTGCGGGGATGGAGGTGCTGGGGTAGTGTGGGGACGGAGGTGCTGGGGTAGTGTGGGGACGGAGGTCCTGGGGTAGTGCGGGGACGGAGGTGCTGGGGTAGTGTGGGGACGGAGGTCCTGGGGTAGTGCGGGGATGGAGGTGCTGGGGTAGTGCGGGGACGGAGGTGCTGGGGTAGTGTGGGGACGGAGGTGCTGGGGTAGTGTGGGGACGGAGGTGCTGGGGTAGTGTGGGGACGGAGGTGCTGGGGTAGTGTGGGGACGGAGGTGCTGGGGTAGTGTGGGGACGGAGGTGCTGGGGTAGTGCGGGGACGGAGGTCCTGGGGTAGTGCGGGGACGGAGGTGCTGGGGTAGTGCGGGGACGGAGGTGCTGGGGTAGTGTGGGGACGGAGGTGCTGGGGTAGTGTGGGGACGGAGGTGCTGGGGTAGTGTGGGGACGGAGGTGCTGGGGTAGTGTGGGGACGGAGGTCCTGGGGTAGTGCGGGGACGGAGGTGCTGGGGTAGTGCGGGGACGGAGGTGCTGGGGTAGTGCGGGGACGGAGGTGCTGGGGTAGTGCGGGGACGGAGGTGCTGGGGTAGTGCGGGGACGGAGGTGCTGGGGTAGTGCGGGGACGGAGGTGCTGGGGTAGTGCGGGGACGGAGGTGCTGGGGTAGTGTGGGGATGGAGGTGCTGGGGTAGTGTGGGGATGGAGGTGCTGGGGGACGGAGGTGCTGGGGTAGTGCAGGGATGGAGGTGCTGGGGTAGTGTAGGAACGGAGGTGCTGGGGGACGGAGGTGCTGGGGTAGTGTGGGGACGGAGGTGCTGGGGTAGTGTGGGGACGGAGGTGCTGGGGTAGTGTGGGGACGGAGGTGCTGGGGTAGTGCGGGGATGGAGGTGCTGGGGTAGTGTGGGGACGGAGGTGCTGGGGTAGTGTGGGGACGGAGGTCCTGGGGTAGTGCGGGGACGGAGGTGCTGGGGTAGTGTGGGGATGGAGGTGCTGGGGTAGTGCGGGGACGGAGGTGCTGGGGTAGTGCGGGGACGGAGGTGCTGGGGTAGTGCGGGGACGGAGGTGCTGGGGTAGTGCGGGGACGGAGGTGCTGGGGTAGTGCGGGGACGGAGGTGCTGGGGTAGTGCGGGGATGGAGGTGCTGGGGTAGTGCAGGGATGGAGGTGCTGGGGGACGGAGGTGCTGGGGTAGTGTGGGGACGGAGGTGCTGGGGTAGTGTGGGGACGGAGGTGCTGGGGTAGTGTGGGGACGGAGGTGCTGGGGTAGTGTGGGGACGGAGGTGCTGGGGTAGTGTGGGGACGGAGGTGCTGGGGTAGTGCGGGGACGGAGGTCCTGGGGTAGTGCGGGGACGGAGGTGCTGGGGTAGTGCGGGGACGGAGGTGCTGGGGTAGTGTGGGGACGGAGGTGCTGGGGTAGTGTGGGGACGGAGGTGCTGGGGTAGTGTGGGGACGGAGGTGCTGGGGTAGTGTGGGGACGGAGGTCCTGGGGTAGTGCGGGGACGGAGGTGCTGGGGTAGTGCGGGGACGGAGGTGCTGGGGTAGTGCGGGGACGGAGGTGCTGGGGTAGTGCGGGGACGGAGGTGCTGGGGTAGTGTGGGGACGGAGGTGCTGGGGTAGTGTGGGGATGGAGGTGCTGGGGTAGTGTGGGGATGGAGGTGCTGGGGGACGGAGGTGCTGGGGTAGTGCAGGGATGGAGGTGCTGGGGTAGTGTAGGAACGGAGGTGCTGGGGGACGGAGGTGCTGGGGTAGTGTGGGGACGGAGGTGCTGGGGTAGTGTGGGGACGGAGGTGCTGGGGTAGTGTGGGGACGGAGGTGCTGGGGTAGTGCGGGGATGGAGGTGCTGGGGTAGTGTGGGGACGGAGGTGCTGGGGTAGTGTGGGGACGGAGGTCCTGGGGTAGTGCGGGGACGGAGGTGCTGGGGTAGTGTGGGGATGGAGGTGCTGGGGTAGTGCGGGGACGGAGGTGCTGGGGTAGTGCGGGGACGGAGGTGCTGGGGTAGTGCGGGGACGGAGGTGCTGGGGTAGTGCGGGGACGGAGGTGCTGGGGTAGTGCGGGGACGGAGGTGCTGGGGTAGTGCGGGGATGGAGGTGCTGGGGTAGTGCAGGGATGGAGGTGCTGGGGGACGGAGGTGCTGGGGTAGTGTGGGGACGGAGGTGCTGGGGTAGTGTGGGGACGGAGGTGCTGGGGTAGTGTAGGAACGGAGGTGCTGGGGGACGGAGGTGCTGGGGTAGTGCAGGGATGGAGGTGCTGGGGTAGTGCAGGGATGGTGGTGCTGGGGGACGGAGGTGCTGGGGTAGTGTGGGGACGGAGGTGCTGGGGTAGTGTGGGGACGGAGGTGCTGGGGTAGTGTAGGAACGGAGGTGCTGGGGGACGGAGGTGCTGGGGTAGTGCAGGGATGGAGGTGCTGGGGTAGTGCAGGGATGGTGGTGCTGGGGTAGTGTAGGGACGGAGGTCCTGGGGTAGTGTGGGGATGGAGGTGCTGGGGTAGTGTGGGGACGGAGGTGCTGGGGTAGTGTAGGGACGGAGGTCCTGGGGTAGTGTGGGGATGGAGGTGCTGGGGTAGTGTGGGGACGGAGGTGCTGGGGTAGTGCAGGGATGGAGGTGCTGGGGTAGTGCAGGGATGGAGGTGCTGGGGTAGTGTAGGAACGGAGGTGCTGGGGGACGGAGGTGCTGGGGTAGTGTAGGGACGGAGGTCCTGGGGTAGTGTAGGGACGGAGGTGCTGGGGTAGTGTAGGAACGGAGGTGCTGGGGGACGGAGGTGCTGGGGTAGTGTGGGGACGGAGGTGTAGGGACGGAGGTGCTGGGGTAGTGTAGGGACGGAGATCCTGGGGTAGTGTGGGGACGGAGGTGCTGGGGTAGTGTGGGGACGGAGGTGCTGGGGTAGTGTGGGGACGGAGGTGCTGGGGTAGTGTGGGGACGGAGGTGCTGGGGTAGTGTGGGGACGGAGGTGCTGGGGTAGTGTGGGGACGGAGGTGCTGGGGTAGTGTGGGGACGGAGGTGCTGGGGTAGTGTGGAGATGGAGGTGATGCCGGGGTAGTGTGGAGACGGAGGTGCTGGGGTAGTGTGGGGACGGAGGTGCTGGGGTAGTGTAGGAATGGAGGTGCTGCTGCTGGGGTAGTGTAGGGATGGAGGTGCTGTTGGTGTAGTGTGGGGCGGAAGTAGCAGAAGTACATAAGCAGCTACTGGTATAGTGTTGGCCTGGAGGAGTAGAGGGACATTAGTTGGTGTAGTGTGGGGCTGGAGGAGCAGAGGGACATAAGCTGCTGTAGGTGTAGTGTGGGGCTGGAGGAGTAGAGGGACATAAGCTGCTGTTGGTGTAGTGTGGGGCTGAAGGAGCAGAGGGACGTCAGCTGCTGCAGGTGTAGTGTGGGGCTGGAGGAGCAGAGGGACATAAGCTGCTGTTGGTGTAGTGTGGGGCTGAAGGAGCAGAGGCATGTCAACTGCTGCAGGTGTAGTGTGGGGCTGGAGGAGCAGAGGGACGTCAGCTGCTGCAGGTGTAGTGTGGGGCTGGATGAGCAGAGGGACATAAGCTGCTGCAGGTGTAGTGTGAGGCTGGATGAGCAGAGAGACATCAGTTGGTGTAGTGTGGGGCTGGATGAGCAGAGGGACATAAGCTGCTGCAGGTGTAGTGTGGGGCTGGAGGAGCGGAGGGACATAAGCTGATGTAGTGTGGGGCTGGAGGAGTTGAGGGACATCAGTTGGTGTAGTGTGGGGCTGGAGGAGTAGAGGAACAGCAGATGGTGTAGTGTGGGGCTGGAGGAGTAGAGGGACATCAGATAGTGTAGTGTGGGGCTGGAGGAGTAGAGGGACATCAGTTGGTGTAGTTTGGGGCTGGATGAGCAGAGGGACATAAGCTGCTGCAGGTGTAGTGTGGGGCTGGAGGAGCGGAGGGACATCAGTTGGTGTAGTGTGGGGCTGGAGGAGTAGAGGGACATCAGTTGGTGTAGTGTGGGGGGCTGGAGAAGCAGAGGGACATCAGTTGGTGTAGTGTGGGGGCTGGAGAAGCAGAGGGACATAAGCTGGTGTAGTGTGGGTCTGGAGGAGTAGAGGGACATCAGTTGGTGTAGTGTGGGGGGCTGGAGAAGCAGAGGGACATAAGCTGGTGTAGTGTGGTCCATATGAGTGACAGCCTGTTAGTACTTCTCACTGATCGATGTTACTGACCCCATATACAGATTGTCATCTTACAGGGGCGGCTGTGCTGCCGCAAACCCACGGCAAGGAAAGGGTTAACACCGTTATACATGATGCACAATACAGTAGCGATTCTATCTGGCGTATTCGTAATAACAGACGTACTTATGTATGGATTGCAACAGTCCCTGCTTTTAGTTCAGCGTGAAGAAGCTAGAACAGTATTAATGGCCGGTGAATGTAGAGAGTGAAGAGCATCAGTTATTTTATACTTCTATATAAATGTGATCACAGTCCTCCTGCACCTCAGTCCTGAGCTTGGTGAGAGCGCAGGATCAATGTCGTCTAATGTTGATCTCCTTCAAGGTGACCTGTGTACTATTAATGCAATACTATTAATACTATTAATGAAATATATATATATATATTGATTAGTCTAGAGGTGCTTATTAATGACAATATATATACTGTAGGCAGGTACGTGGCTATGTTATGGTGGTGCACGTGGGTGACGACAGGCTGCCACAACAGTTGGCATCTCAGGCGGCAGGAAGCCAAGGCGCACCCCTGTATATACACAGTTCTGCATATTTATTCAGATCCATGGAGTATTAGGTTGCATGCCCACCTTATCAGTTGCTCTTGACTATAAATTCATTATGTTGGTTTCGATTGCTAGCTCTGCAGGCCAGAAAGAAGGGTTCCCCCTAAGAATAGACCGTGCACAGTGGACTTTTGCAGTGATAGATATGACATGTTGTAACGGTTCTGTGTGTGGGACAGTCCGATTGGGTCCCGTGGGGCGATGACAGAAGTAAACCGATACACGAGTTTCCATGCCGCAGAAGGGGGCTTACGCCTCTCCCCTGCGTCCTGCACATTGGCAGTTATATTGTAATTACTCATCTAAAGACCTTTCCGGGAACCGGACCATTGTGTGAGCTATCCTGAATGATGGTTATTGACCAGGAAAAGGAGAGAATACAATTTCCCACACAACGAGGGGTCCTCCTATCTCTCCCCCTGCTCCCCCCTCTCCTTTTCCTCTAATTAATTTTGCTGTCATTAAGGTTCCTCTCATCGTACCTGCACAGTTTGTTATAATCAGATTGAGTCGGCGACATGTCCTGCGCAGATTAATCAGCGTCCAGGCAGCCGGCAGATAATTGGATGCTATGAACACATTGCACAGTACCGGCAGCTGTGTTGTTAATGTGCGCCTGTTGCTTGTGTACACACTGCATATTCATGCGCGCCTGCGAAAATGACAATGCTGGGTCTGGCAGCCTCTCTCTTACTAATTATTGATAATTATATGCAGGGAGGTCAAACCCCAGGAGCCAATCGCAACGTCAACGCCGCTCCTGCCGCCTAACCTTTGGGGCTAATAGCTGCAGATAGACCCTACAGGAAATGGATGGAGATTTTGCCTGGTTTTTCCCGAATTGTGCAGGAAAGCATCCAGCTTAATTGTGCATAGGAAACCTTATTTCTCTGGCTGTTTATTAACGAGCTGAGCGGCCATATTAGTGCTCATGTGAGATTGGGGAAAACACCCAGACAACCATGGAATACAGTAGTTTAACTGGCATTATCTAGATATGTTTATTGATGTTGTGCAATCACAGTCTGCAGCGCTTTGCCTGAATTAATAAAATTTATTATTTATATCAGCTCAGCAACATAAAACCCCAGGTAAGTCGCCGTTCACTGTAACCTTACCCCAAATAAATATGCAATTATAGTACACATGCAAACTCACCCGTGTACTGGACTTTAAAGCAAGCGTTCCATTGCTGGAAAGTACCTGTGGACTGGAGATGCCAAGCTTGGATGCTACAGTTTGTCACGGTTATTTAGCCACCAGGTGGCGCTGTTTTATTCATGTTAGTTGGGCAGAAGCCGGTCATATGTATAATTGGAAATAGAGAAATGAGGGTTAGGGTGTAACGCAACAATCGCATCGGTTATTTGCATGTAAAAAGGCATTAATAGGCCTAGAGTAGGCTATAACCCCTGTACGAAGGTTTCTACTGTGCGGATAAGGAAATTAGAATTTGAAATGTAGGGGTGATGACCTGTGCTTACCTTAAAAATGTGGGTGCTGCTCTTGAGAGAGGAGGGGGGACATACTCATATCCCCAATCAAAACGTGTAAGAATAGGGGGGTCTCAAAAACGCAACTTACGACAATATATATGAAAATACTAATAATAATAGTTTTGAATAATATTATTATCAGTGTGTGTGTATATATATATATATATATGTCATAAGTTGCGCTTTTGAGACCCCCCCCCCTATTCTTATATGGAAATTAGATTTGAAATTGTCAAAGACGGGAGCAACTTGTTCAAATAAACATTGGAAGCTTAATCGCGGAATAATTGTCCCCTAAATATTCCTGGTTACTCAGAGATTTGGGGGTCTCAATTTTGCTGCCCAATAGATATGAATATATAAATCCAGCAGGATAAGAATAGACGGTACTGTACATCTGACATACAGAGACGTATTATTGGGCAATTGGCCAATACTGAAAAAATAGGGACACACCTTGAAAACATGGGGCCGCCCCGTGCATTATGCCGCTGATGCCAGTTTTGAGGTTGTACGTTGTGTGCTTCTGCGCTGCGCATGGAGAGGAGCGTACGGAAGTACTAGTGGTACAACGTTGTACCCACTTAGTCACATGTTCACTTGCGGTTTATACCTGGGTGGTAACATTTATGTATATATGTATGTATGTATATATATATATATATAATATATATATTCTGTCTGGGGGCAGTTCAGGTTGCCTGGTCACTTGGCGGAAGTTGCGTTGGCCCAGGACCAGGTATGCATTGCTGCATTGCGCATGCTCAAAAGTGTCTAGCAGGGAAAATAAAAGGGGCATGGGCACATAACCCGGTTTCTAGGGACCCCTAGAAGTCTGATATGGCTGGCATTATAGCAGGGGAGCGGCTTCCCATTGGTAGCACCCTCTCTGCTAATTGCAGTCTGGACTGGGAGTCCCAGGGGTAGAAAACACCTCCCCAGGGACTGCCTGTCTGGCTGTGATTTGCAGGTAGTGCCCCCGATGGGAAGCTGGTGCTAGACAGTGCCTGCGGGTGGTGGATTTTACTGTGGGGGTTGGTAAAATCTACCACTGGTTGGCACGTAAATAAAGTTCTGAGAGGGCGTGTAGCTGGCAATGCGAGCTGTGCAGGAATGTGCGTATGCCAAAAGCACGCCTATCTTTTGCACAAGGTATAGGACTAATGCAAGTGTGCATTGATAATTAGTGTTATGAAACCAAGCATACGGATTGGGACCGTCCGATCACAGGTGACTAATACACATCAGACCCTATATATCCTTAAAACTTGGACTGTGTGGGTGCCTTGAGGACTGTGGGCCTGATTCAGAGCCGCTCGTAAGCAGCCGCTCGTTGGCTCCGAGCGATGTTCGCACAACTGCGCATGCGTATGGGTTGTAATGCGCATGCGCGAACCAGTCATTGCGTTCGGAAATTGTGTGCTCGCAAAACAGCGAGTGCCTGCTAATTTGAGTGACAGGATGAGGCGTTTGTGGGTGGTAACAGGGGAAGGTGCTTGAAAACGCGGAGTGGAGATCCGAACGCAGTCGTGCCAAACGGTCAAAACGGGCGTTTTAAGGGTGTGCATAATTAACAAAGCAGCGTCATCGGCCACGTCACTTGGTTGTTTCTTAGCCTGAACTGTTCGCATGATTGCGGTAGGAAAATCCAACCACAAGCACTGCGAGCAGTTCAGACGCCTTTCGATGTACTCGATTAATCTAATAAATAGCGGAGATGACGTAGGATGCGAGAGGCCAGGGGGCGTCTTTACAAAATAGCGAGCGCATATTTCGTTCGCTCGCTCAGACATAGAGGCGTCAACAGACCGCAAAGAGCGAGCGCTCAATTTAAATAGCCGGCCCCTTTTTCTGAGCGAGCGCAAATAGCGTCCGGCTCTGAATCAGGCCCAGAGTTTGGGTAACACTGCCCTATCTGCAGTTATTTGTGGAAGTGGTCAGCTAATTGCTTCAGGCGTTAGCGATTTTCTCCTACACTCTATGTAATCGCCATTGTTGTACAGTGCGGATATTCCTTGTTCATTCTTCCTCCTCTTCACCTTGTGCTAGTGGCAGGCGACGTTCTGGGCTGCAGTAATGATTGTGCGAGTGCCTAGATCCCAGGCCAATACTGACAATCAGCTTGCCAGCCTGCGCCATCTCTCCCCCACATCACAGAGTCTGAGTGCTGGTGAGAGGGTACTTCCACGTGTGTCCCTGACCGCCTTCCATCACAGTGCGGCTGTATCCATGGGAGCAGGGCTTAGGTGCTGCAGATTTCTGGCGCCAGAGATCATCGATCACTAAATACATCAACTCTATTGACTTATTTTATTCTTAATTAGAGTAAACAAGCCTGCCAGCTTTTCCCTGCAGGAGATCAGGAGTGAGCTGCCCGTCCGCTGCTATGGGTCGCACATGTCTGGCCACGGGTGAAGGGTTCCCAGAGACGTCCAGCAATTGTCATACGGCTTCTCATTGAAGGGGGGAGGGGGGGGGAGATGGCATTTCTTATCTCTCTCTCTCTCATCGGTCTCAGTATTACTGCGGTGGCAGGGGCTGGGTAACTATGGAACCCGGAGTGGTCCTGGCGTATTCAAGTTCATCGTCATCTGCTGCTAGGACCCATGCTGTGCTCTTCTGAACATGAACTTGGAAAAGCAGATCAGGGGCCTTTGGAGAATGAACTGGAGCCCTGGACCCCAGCAATGTTGTGCTGATGTATTCTGTGATGCTAAACGCCCAGTAGTCTAGGCGGGTTTAGCATCTTTATGCGGCAACGCGTCTGCATTTGGGTGCTTCAAGTGCGATAAGTAATGAGCACCCGCAGCACTTGCACCCGCCAGGAACAACATTTGTATATCTCCATCGGGTGCCCATTATTCCCCCTAAATGAGTACATGATCAGACCTATTATAGGAGTACAGGACAGACCTATTATAGGAGTACATGACAGACCTATTATAGGAGTACATGACAGACCTATTATAGGAGTACATGACCAGACCTATTATAGGAGTACATGACCAGACCTATTATAGGAGTACATGACAGACCTATTATAGGAGTACATGATCAGACCTGTTATAGGAGTACATGACCAGACCTGTTATAGGAGTACATGACCAGACCTATTATAGGAGTACATGATCAGAACTATTATAGGAGTACATGACCAGACCTAGTATAGGAGTACATGACCAGACCTATTATAGGAGTACATGACCAGACCTATTATAGGAGTACATGACCAGACCTGTTATAGGAGTACATGACCAGACCTGTTATAGGAGTACATGACCAGACCTATTATAGGAGTACATGACCAGACCTATTATAGGAGTACATGACCAGACCTAGTATAGGAGTACATGATCAGTCCTATTATAGGAGTACATGACCAGACCTATTATAGGAGTACATGATCAGAACTATTATAGGAGTACATGATCAGTCCTGTTATAGGAGTACATGACCAGACCTGTTATAGGAGTACATGACCAGACCTATTATAGGAGTACATGACCAGACCTATTATAGGAGTACATGACCAGACCTATTATAGTACATGATCAGAACTATTATAGGAGTACATGACCAGACCTAGTATAGGAGTACATGACCAGACCTATTATAGGAGTACATGACCAGACCTGTTATAGGAGTACATGACCAGACCTGTTATAGGAGTACATGACCAGACCTATTATAGGAGTACATGACCAGACCTATTATAGGAGTACATGACCAGACCTAGTATAGGAGTACATGATCAGTCCTATTATAGGAGTACATGACCAGACCTATTATAGGAGTACATGACCAGACCTATTATAGGAGTACATGATCAGTCCTGTTATAGGAGTACATGACCAGACCTGTTATAGGAGTACATGACCAGACCTATTATAGGAGTACATGACCAGACCTATTATAGGAGTACATGACCAGACCTATTATAGGAGTACATGACCAGACCTATTATAGGAGTACATGACCAGACCTAGTATAGGAGTACATGACCAGACCTAGTATAGGAGTACATGATCAGTCCTGTTATAGGAGTACATGACCAGACCTGTTATAGGAGTACATGACCAGACCTGTTATAGGAGTACATGACCAGGCCTATTATAGGAGTACATGACCAGGCCTATTATAGGAGTACATGACCAGACCGATTATAGGAGTACATGACCAGACCGATTATAGGAGTACATGACCAGACCTAGTATAGGAGTACATGACCAGACCTATTATAGGAGTACATGACCAGACCTATTATAGGAGTACATGACCAGACCTGTTATAGGAGTACATGACCAGACCTGTTATAGGAGTACATGACCAGACCTATTATAGGAGTACATGACCAGACCTAGTATAGGAGTACATGATCAGTCCTATTATAGGAGTACATGACCAGACCTATTATAGGAGTACATGATCAGAACTATTATAGGAGTACATGACCAGACCTATTATAGGAGTACATGACCAGACCTATTATAGGAGTACATGACCAGACCTATTATAGGAGTACATGATCAGAACTATTATAGGAGTACATGACCAGACCTAGTATAGGAGTACATGACCAGACCTATTATAGGAGTACATGACCAGACCTGTTATAGGAGTACATGACCAGACCTGTTATAGGAGTACATGACCAGACCTATTATAGGAGTACATGACCAGACCTAGTATAGGAGTACATGATCAGTCCTATTATAGGAGTACATGACCAGACCTATTATAGGAGTACATGACCAGACCTATTATAGGAGTACATGATCAGTCCTGTTATAGGAGTACATGACCAGACCTGTTATAGGAGTACATGACCAGACCTATTATAGGAGTACATGACCAGACCTATTATAGGAGTACATGACCAGACCTATTATAGGAGTACATGACCAGACCTATTATAGGAGTACATGACCAGACCTAGTATAGGAGTACATGACCAGACCTAGTATAGGAGTACATGATCAGTCCTATTATAGGAGTACATGACCAGACCTATTATAGGAGTACATGACCAGACCTAGTATAGGAGTACATGATCAGTCCTGTTATAGGAGTACATGACCAGACCTGTTATAGGAGTACATGACCAGACCTGTTATAGGAGTACATGACCAGACCTGTTATAGGAGTACATGACCAGGCCTATTATAGGAGTACATGACCAGGCCTATTATAGGAGTACATGACCAGACCTATTATAGGAGTACATGACCAGACCTAGTATAGGAGTACATGACCAGACCTAGTATAGGAGTACATGACCAGACCTAGTATAGGAGTACATGACCAGACCTATTATAGGAGTACATGACCAGACCTATTATAGGAGTACATGACCAGACCTATTATAGGAGTACATGATCAGACATGTGAGCACATTCTCATACATAATAACATGAGTATAGATGTAATAACATGGGACTATAAGCCATAACACATGAGCACCCCGTGCAATCCTCCCATCTGCTCATGGTCCTTGTTCCGCCTCAGTGTTCTATCTATCTTCTACCTTCCTACAACTTTATCCATGCATCTTCACTACCGTCCTCCCCCTTTTCCTGCCCACTTGCAACACAATTCTGTTTGTACAAACTCAAATCCATCCATGATCTATTCATATAAAAATCCCTCAATCTCATGAGCATTACAGAGACCTGGCGCACGTTCTCCGACACTACATCCCCTGCAGCACTCTCCCCCATCCTCACATCACACCACACCAGCACACACACAAGGGATAGCGCAGGGATTGTACCTTCTCCAAGCTTTTCATCTCTCCACCATGCTTGCTGCCATATATCACACCCTGGCTCCAGTTTCTCAATTCCTTGATACCTTTGTTACCTGCCTCAACTGTTTCCAATAGATATTTCCCTTTGATCTGCCTACTGTGATTCTAGGTGATTTCAGCAGTTTCATTGACAAACGTAGTAGTCTCTCTTCTTCCACTAAACTTCTTTAGCTTAATTCCTTTGTTTTTTTTCAGCAGTCTACATCCCCCAACCCACTGTGATGAGCCTGGTCTTCTCCCACTTCTGCTCCATCACTAGTTTGTCCAACTCAGATTTTCCGCTCTTTGTCCTCCTTTCCTTCAGTCTCACTTTACCTCGTGTTTGCACTCTTCACTCATCCTCACGCACATAGGGACACCTGAAAACACTTGTCAAGATCCGCTTCTCAAATTCACTAGCATATTAATGTACTGCTGAGTGTCATTTCAGGAAATATGTCCTATGCCAACTTCCTCCACTATAAAATCTTCCTTTTCATATTAAAATACTATACTGACCTTTCATTTACCAAGCCATCATACTGCACCTAAAAGTCTTCTACTCTGCATCGCCAATATCCACCCAGTCTTCTCCTGATTGGCAATATCCACACAGTCTTCTCCTGATTGGAAATATCCACCCAGTCTTCTCCTGATTGGCAATATCCACCCAGTCTTCTCTTGATTGGCAATATGCACCCAGTCTTTTTCTCCTGAGTGGCAATATCCACCCAGTCTTTTTCTCCTGAGCGGCAATATCCACCCAGTCTTTTTCTCCTGAGCGCCAATATCCACCCAGTCTTTTTCTCCTGAGCGCCAATATCCGTCCAGTCTTTGTCTACGTCTGACCTGCCCCTTGTCTACCAGACTTCTTCTTTGCCGCTACCCATTTATGGAATTACCTACCACACCCGGTCAGACTCTCTCCCAGCCTTCAAGTCATTAAGCTTTTTTTAAAGCTCATCTCTTTATTAGAGCCTTCCCTACTAGTACTTGCACAGATACACCCTCACACCTAACCTACTCCCTACTAGTATTTGCACTGATACACCCTCACACCTACCCTACTAGTACTCGCACTGATACACCCACCCATCTCCCACCTATACTACTCACACTGTTACACCCTCACACCTACCCATCTCCCACCTATACTACTCACACTGTTACACCCTCACACCTCCCCTACTCCCACCTATACTACTCACACTGGTACACCCTCACACCTCCCCTACTCCCACCTATACTACTCACACTGGTACACCCTCACGCCTCCCCTACTCCCACCTATACTACTCACACTGGTACACCCTCGCACCTCCCCTACTCCCTACTAGTACTCACACTGGTACACCCTCACACCTCCCCTACTCCCTACTAGTACTCACACTGGTACACCCTCACACCTATCCTACTCCCACCTATACTACTCACATTGGTACACCCTCACACCTACCCTACTCACACTGCTACACCCTCACACCTACCCTACTCCCACCTATACTACTCACACGGGTACACCCTCACACCTACCCTACTCACACTGGTACACCCTCACACCTACCCTACTCACACTGGTACACCCTCACACCTACCCAACTCCCACCTATACTACTCACAATGGTACACGCTCACACCTATCCTACTCCCACCTATACTACTCACACGGGTATACACTCACACTGGTACACCCTCACACCTACCCTACTCACACTGGTACACCCTCACACCTACCCTACTCCCACCTATACTACTCACATGGGTACACCCGCACACCTACCCTACTCACACTGGTACACCCTCACACCTACCCTAGTCCCACCTATCCTCACACCTACCCTACTCACACTGGTACACCCTCACACCTACCCTACTCACACTGGTACACCCTCACACCTACCCAACTCCCACGTATACTACTCACACTGGTACACCCTCACACCTACCCAACTCCCACGTATACTACTCACACTGGTACACCCTCACACCTACCCAACTCCCACCTATACTACTCACAATGGTACACCCTCACACCTATCCTACTCCCACCTATACTACTCACACGGGTATACCCTCACACCTACCCTACACTCACTGGTACACCCTCACACCTACCCTACTCACACTGGTACACCCTCACACCTACCCTACTCCCACCTATACTACTCACACCTACCCTACTCACACTCGTACACCCTCACACCTACCCTACTCACACTGGTACACCCTTACACCTACCCTACTCACACCTATACTACTCACACTGGTACACCCTTACACCTACCTTACTCCCACCTATACTACTCACACTGGTACACCCTCACACCTCCCCTACTCCCACCTATTCTACTCACACTGGTACACCCTCACACCTACCCTAGTCCCACCTATCCTCACACCTACCCTACTCACACTGGTACACCCTCACACCTACCCTACTCACACTGGTACACCCTCACACCTACCCAACTCCCACGTATACTACTCACACTGGTACACCCTCACACCTACCCAACTCCCACGTATACTACTCACACTGGTACACCCTCACACCTACCCAACTCCCACCTATACTACTCACAATGGTATACCCTCACACCTATCCTACTCCCACCTATACTACTCACACGGGTATACCCTCACACCTACCCTACACTCACTGGTACACCCTCACACCTACCCTACTCACACTGGTACACCCTCACACCTACCCTACTCCCACCTATACTACTCACACCTACCCTACTCACACTCGTACACCCTCACACCTACCCTACTCACACTGGTACACCCTTACACCTACCCTACTCCCACCTATACTACTCACACTGGTACACCCTCACACCTACCCTACTCCCTCCTATACTACTCACACTTACCCTACTCACACTGGTACACCCTCACACCTACCCTACTCCCACCTATACTACTCACACTGGTACACCCTCAAACCTACCCTACTCCCACCTATACTACTCACACTGGTACACCCTCACACCTCCCCTACTCACACTGGTACACCCTCACACCTACCCTACTCCCACCTACCTTACTCACATTGGTACACCCTCACACCTCCCCTACTCCCACCTATACTACTCACACTGGTACACCCTCACACCTACCCTACTCCCACCTATACTACTCACACTGGTACACCCTCACACCTCCCCTACTCCCACCTATACTACTCACACTGGTACACCCTCACACCTACCCTACTCCCACCTATACTACTCACACTGGTACACCCTCACACCTACCCTACTCACACTGGTACACCCTCAAACCTACCCTACTCCCACCTATACTACTCACACTGGTACACCCTCAAACCTACCCTACTCCCACCTATACTACTCACACTGGTACACCCTCACACCTACCTTACTCCCACCTATACTACTCACACTGGTACACCCTCACACCTACCCTACTCCCTCCTATACTACTCACACTTACCCTACTCACACTGGTACACCCTCACACCTACCCTACTCCCACCTATACTACTCACACTGGTACACCCTCAAACCTATACTACTCACACTGGTACACCCTCACACCTCCCCATCTCACACTGGTACACCCTCACACCTACCCTACTCCCACCTATACTACTCACACTGGTACACCCTCACACCTACCTTACTCCCACCTATACTACTCACACTGGTACACCCTCACACCTACCCTACTCCCTCCTATACTACTCACACTTACCCTACTCACACTGGTACACCCTCACACCTACCCTACTCCCACCTATACTACTCACACTGGTACACCCTCACACCTACCCTACTCCCACCTACCCTACTCACATTGGTACACCCTCACACCTCCCCTACTCCCACCTATACTACTCACACTGGTACACCCTCACACCTCCCCTACTCCCACCTATACTACTCACACTGGTACACCCTCACACCTACCCTACTCCCACCTATACTACTCACACTGGTACATCCTCACACCTATACTACTCACACTGGTACACCCTCACACCTCCCCTACTCCCACCTATACTACTCACACTGGTACACCCTCACACCTACCCTACTCCCACCTATACTACTCACATTGGTACACCCTCACACCTACCCTACTCACACCTACCCTACTCACATTGGTACACCCTCACACCTACCCTACTCACACTGGTACACCCTCACACCTACCCTACTCCCACCTATACTACTCACACTGGTACATCCTCACACCTCCACTACTCCCACCTATACTACTCACACTGGTACACCCTCACACCTCCCCTACTCCCACCTATACTACTCACACTGGTACACCCTCACACCTACCCTACTCCCACCTATACTACTCACATTGGTACACCCTCACACCTACCCTACTCACACTTACCCTACTCACACTGGTACACCCTCACACCTACCCTACTCCCACCTATACTACTCACACTGGTACACCCTCACACCTACCCTACTCCCACCTACCCTACTCACATTGGTACACCCTCACACCTCCCCTACTCCCACCTATACTACTCACACTGGTACACCCTCACACCTCCCCTACTCCCACCTATACTACTCACACTGGTACACCCTCACACCTACCCTACTCCCACCTATACTACTCACACTGGTACATCCTCACACCTCCACTACTCCCACCTATACTACTCACACTGGTACACCCTCACACCTCCCCTACTCCCACCTATACTACTCACACTGGTACACCCTCACACCTCCCCTACTCACACCTATACTACTCACACTGGTACACCCTCACACCTACCCTACTCCCACCTATACTACTCACACTGGTACACCCTCACACCTACCCTACTCCCACCTATACTACTCACACTGGTACACCCTCACACCTCCCCTACTCCCACCTATACTACTCACACTGGTACACCCTCACACCTACCCTACTCCCACCTATACTACTCACACTGGTACACCCTCACACCTCCCCTACTCCCACCTATACTACTCACACTGGTACACCCTCACACCTACCCTACTCCCACCTATACTACTCACACTGGTACACCCTCACACCTACCCTACTCACACTGGTACACCCTCACACCTACCCTACTCCCACCTATACTACTCACACTGGTACACCCTCAAACCTACCCTACTCCCACCTATACTACTCACACTGGTACACCCTCACACCTACCTTACTCCCACCTATACTACTCACACTGGTACACCCTCACACCTACCCTACTCCCTCCTATACTACTCACACTTACCCTACTCACACTGGTACACCCTCACACCTACCCTACTCCCACCTATACTACTCACACTGGTACACCCTCAAACCTATACTACTCACACTGGTACACCCTCACACCTCCCCTACTCACACTGGTACACCCTCACACCTACCCTACTCCCACCTATACTACTCACACTGGTACACCCTCACACCTACCCTACTCCCACCTATACTACTCACACCTACCCTACTCACACTCGTACACCCTCACACCTACCCTACTCACACTGGTACACCCTTACACCTACCCTACTCACACCTATACTACTCACACTGGTACACCCTCACACCTACCTTACTCCCACCTATACTACTCACACTGGTACACCCTCACACCTACCCTACTCCCTCCTATACTACTCACACTTACCCTACTCACACTGGTACACCCTCACACCTACCCTACTCCCACCTATACTACTCACACTGGTACACCCTCACACCTACCCTACTCCCACCTACCCTACTCACATTGGTACACCCTCACACCTCCCCTACTCCCACCTATACTACTCACACTGGTACACCCTCACACCTCCCCTACTCCCACCTATACTACTCACACTGGTACACCCTCACACCTACCCTACTCCCACCTATACTACTCACACTGGTACATCCTCACACCTCCACTACTCCCACCTATACTACTCACACTGGTACACCCTCACACCTACCCTACTCCCACCTATACTACTCACATTGGTACACCCTCACACCTACCCTACTCACACTTACCCTACTCACACTGGTACACCCTCACACCTACCCTACTCCCACCTATACTACTCACATTGGTACACCCTCACACCTACCCTACTCCCACCTACCCTACTCACATTGGTACACCCTCACACCTCCCCTACTCCCACCTATACTACTCACACTGGTACACCCTCACACCTCCCCTACTCCCACCTATACTACTCACACTGGTACACCCTCACACCTACCCTACTCACACTGGTACACCCTCACACCTACCCTACTCCCACCTATACTACTCACACTGGTACATCCTCACACCTCCACTACTCCCACCTATACTACTCACACTGGTACACCCTCACACCTCCCCTACTCCCACCTATACTACTCACACTGGTACACCCTCACACCTACCCTACTCCCACCTATACTACTCACATTGGTACACCCTCACACCTTCCCTACTCACACTTACCCTACTCACACTGGTACACCCTCACACCTACCCTACTCCCACCTATACTACTCACATTGGTACACCCTCACACCTACCCTACTCCCACCTACCCTACTCACATTGGTACACCCTCACACCTCCCCTACTCCCACCTATACTACTCACACTGGTACACCCTCACACCTCCCCTACTCCCACCTATACTACTCACACTGGTACACCCTCACACCTACCCTACTCCCACCTATACTACTCACACTGGTACATCCTCACACCTCCACTACTCCCACCTATACTACTCACACTGGTACACCCTCACACCTCCCCTACTCCCACCTATACTACTCACACTGGTACACCCTCACACCTCCCCTACTCACACCTATACTACTCACACTGGTACACCCTCACACCTCCCCTACTCCCACCTATACTACTCACACTGGTACACCCTCACACCTCCCCTACTCCCACCTATACTACTCACATTGGTACACCCTCACACCTACCCTACTCACACCTACCCTACTCACATTGGTACACCCTCACACCTACCCTACTCACACTGGTACACCCTCACCCCTACCCTACCCTGTTGTGGTATATAATATCTCTGTATAATATGTTAGGATGCAGAGTCTGCTGCAATAATGACTGTAGAGAGAGGTGAGCGATATGTAGATATATTCCTGTAAATCTGTGTGAGCCAGCGTCCTGCTTGATGCTTTTGCTATTGTATGATTTATATTATTTTATATATTATATTATTATAGTTGATGGCTTTTTGTACCTCGATAAATCATCCCCTAAATAACTGACAATATGCTAAATATAATGTAAGATTTATTTTACTATTTGGAACATTGATCTGGCGTCCTCTCCGTTCCTGGCCTGCGCTCTGCCCTCGCTGTTAGAGAATCTGCCCCATTATGTCTGTTTTTTATTTTTTTTTGTCCTTAGCAATTAAGATAATAATAAATGAATCCTTCTATAGATCATATATAATTCTTCCGTTCAATACTTTCACTGTCCATGACAGCCATTCCCGTATATTGAGTGTCCCCTGAGGAGTGTAATGCATATTCTCTCACACTGATGTTGGTCTTTGTGGTCGTTGCCTGCAATCTCTTCTATGTCATGTAAGCTGTCTCCCAGCCGCTCTGCTCCCGGCCGCATTGCTTAATTCTACATTAATGTTAGCAAATTGATTGCACTTGGTTATACATTTCAATGGACCAGTGTAACAGTCCCTTTGTAGCTGAAATCCAAGGCTATTGAAAAACCTTTTTAAGTTTTTTTCTCAAGTATTCTACCTAGAATCCCTGTAGAGACTTCACATTCCTCATCTGTTGTATTGGATCGTTAAATTGAACCACCAAGTACAGTTGCCTGTACAGTGCTGAGACACTTACACTTATAGTCTGCAGAGTAGATTTACATATATTGGAGCTTTTTTTGAGTAATCTCTAATCAAGTAAAATTACATTGTCTCATTAGAGACACAGTTGGAGCCACAGTTATCACAAATGTACTAATTTCTTTTGTTCACTTAGTGTTCATCATAGTTCCATATATTTATTCACTCATGCTCTGTAGTGTGTGTGTATATGTGTGTGTGTATATATATATATATATATATATATATATATATGTATGTAGCAAAGGAAGACCTCAGTCTGCCCCCCTCCCTCAGGATAGACTCCTATTTATCTGTTGTATCCCCCCCCACTCCATCCCCTAAACTCAGTCCTGTCCCTCCAACATACTCATCCCCTTCACGGTGACTCCCCCTCTTCAACGGCGCTAGGTCTGTCCTGTGTCCCTAGCAGTGAGAGCCGTTGGAATGCGCACCCTGGCTCCCACTGCGCATGCGTGCTGGAGCCGGGACAGACCATAGCTAATAAATATATATACAGCGGGTCTGGCACTCCCAGTATAACAATACTTAGCTAGGTGCCATCATAGGGTAACAATGTATATCACAGCACTCTTAGCATGGAATACAGTAAATCACTTTTTAAGTAGCTTTTGTGCAGTCAACGTTTCGGTGCATTTATTGGAACGACATGTTTGTGCTGATGAAAGTGTTTTTCCCTAAAAGCTCTGAAACGTTGACTGCACAATGGCTGCTTGAGAAGCGATTTATATATATTTAGTTTGTGTGTCTGTATATTGTTAAGCAACAGTACAGTTAAGTTAATTTGCAATAACTGTGGCTGTTTATAATATATTGTGAGATGGTTGGTGCTCAAGCACTTTCTATTGATCTTTGTAGTTTTATACTTTTTTTTTGTTCTAAATAAAATTGTTCCCAGTTGTATTACTGTGTTGCTGTTTTTTTTCTTTGAGTCATTGCTCGGTTAGGCTCAGCAAGCATTCTGCAAGTTGTTAATGATTATTTGTCCTCAAGGGGGCATTGTCTGCCAGATTTACTGGTTGCATGCGGTTAGTACAATAGCCACATGGCCTCTTTGAAGTGGTTATTCCATGCACCCTTATATAAATCGTAATAATTGCAACATCATTTATATTGTACTTTTGCTACTAGATTTTTTTTTTTTGTCAGTTTTACCAATTCTCAGCCACAGTAAATTTGTGTTGTTTTTTTTTTATCATGCTTTTTCTGTTATTTGTTATGAAAAATGTTGTTTTTCCTGGTTTGTAGAAGCCTGGCGCGTATCTGCGTGTGGTTTATCCGGGCGGTGTTGCCAGCAATTAAGGCTGATGCTGGCGGCACACGTCGGAGATGTCCGATTCTATCGCTGTGCACCTTTCTCGCCGAGTGGAACGTGTAGGTAAAATTGGATGAACAGCGGCGCATTTCCGAACTCTTTATCTTCGCATCAGGTGACAGCTCTCTCCGAATACGTTACAAATAGCGGAATGATGAGCATGAAATAAGTTGATGCTTCTGAATCTGCTGTAGAACGGGAAGGGAGCGATAATGCACTCCTGCATTATTCATTCTCTGTAAACAAACCCTGGCCCGGCTTCCTTCTTATTTGGCACAGTAATGGAGCCCAGATTTCCTCCTCGCTGAAAGATTCTCATCTTCACAGCCGCGACTTTGCTTTATAGACTGAGCCTGGAAATTGCGCAGCCGTCTGTACGGCAGTTGGATGGGGGCAGCGGAGGGATCGAGACAACATATTCTGTACATATCGGTTTAATTATTCATCATCATGGAAACGCATCACTTTACGGGTTGTATTTATTGTTATTCTTCGTATATATCCACTCCCGCTACTTGGCGAGCTCGGCACTTCTTGTTTAGATCTCTGAAAAACTCACGTAGGCAGCGTAGACTAAATATTTTCCTATCTCTAAGTGGTTATTCAGCAGATATTGTTGGCACCCGCGTCCTTTTCCTGAAATATGCGCATTCGCACAGAAGACAGCGAAGTGATGGCCTGGCAGCGCTGGAGCTCATATGTTTTTCTTGTTACGGGTCCAAAATGTTGTGTCCTTAAAGCACTGATAAGATGGCGGCAGATGGATCTGATCTAGTTTAATGCATTAAAAAAAAGAAAATAAATAATTAAAATGAGAAATTTGAGAAATCTTATTATAACTGACTTAGGGCCTGATTCAGAGCCGGTCGCTATTTGCGGTCGTTCGTTCAAAAAATAGGGGTGGGTATTCAAATGAACCGTTCGCTCTTTGCAGTCTGTTCACGCCTCTAGGTCTGAACGAGCGAACAAAACTTGCGGTCGTTTTTTGGGAATCTACGCCCCCTGGCCACTCGCATCCTAAGTCATGTCCGCTATTTATTAGATTAATCGAGTACATCGACCAGGGTATGAACTGCTCGCTATTCTTGTGGTTGTTTTTTGCTACCACAATTTTGCGAGCAGTTCTGGCTATAAAATAACCCAGTGACGTGGTCAATGACGCTGCTGTATTAATTATGCACACCCATAAAACGCCCGTTTTGACCTTTAAACACGCCTGCGATCGGATCTCCACTCCCCGTTTTCAAGCACCTTCCCCTGTTACCACCCACATACGCCTCCTCCTGTCACTCAAATTAGCAGGCATTCGCTATTTTGCGAGCACATGAATTTCGGCTGCACTGACTGGTTCGCGCATGCGTATTATGATCCGTACGCATGCGCAGTTGGGCAAACATCGCTCGGAACGAACGAGCGGCCGCTTACGAGCGGCTCTGAATCAGGCCCTTAGGTTTTCCATGAATTTTCTTGTTGCCAGAAATGTTATTAGTCACTTTTGTTTCTGACTTCTTGCAGTATGTAAAAATGTCCACTTGGTGGTGCTGTTGCAATTGTGCCCCATCAGTGCAAATATTTATGTATTAGCAATTGTGCCCCATCAATGCAAATATTTATGCATGTCCTTAGTGTATGTTATATGGTAGCAACCACTCACATTAAGAAATAGAGAACATCGTTTTCCTGGCTGAATAACTTAAAGGAGGGTTAAGGCAATGGACTCTCTCCCAGCCCCTCCCTTATTCCTGACCTAACAGATTCAGGGTAGCTCATGCTTTGCAGCACAGTTAACTTTCCAATCATTAGGGTGTCATGGCTTTATATCCGCTGCCCAATCAGCATCTCTGACACATTGCACTAAACGCTGTTTTCATTGCATGGTTCTGAGCCTCAAGTAACTCCAACAGGTCATGTTCTGCGGGATTCTGTCTGTGGAAGCAGATGGGAAAATACCTGACCCAGAAAAATAGATGAGCTCACCTGTGCATGATAATCCAGAAAACATGACCTGCTGGTGGTGCTAGAGGACTGGAATGGAGAACCCATGTTCTAGAGGACACCCAGCTCTGTTAACTGTGGAGTTCCCGTGTTGGGTCACTCCCAATCCTGCCCCTTGTTGGGAGCTGGGGGCATTGCTACAACAATTGTTTTGACTATAGTTCTAGTTTTTAAAAGTGCGTACACACGTAACAATTTTTTGAACCGTTTAACTATAACGACATCGTAATCGTTCAGTTTCTGAGTTATAATGCTGAACGAAAATCGTTCAAGCATGCTCCCGTTTGTAGTTTGTAGTTAATTTCAGACTGTACAACATAATGATTTTCATTAAGGGAAGGAACATTTTTCGCTCATTACACAAAAAAAAAATCGTTCACTTTTTCAAGTGACAATCTGACAAATAATATGAGATAATCGTTGGTTACAAAATCGTTATGGGTGGTGCATACACGTAGCGATTTTGTAACCAACGATTTTCTGTCAGATTTTCCCTTGAAAAGTGAACGATTTTTTGAAGTGTAATGAACGATTTTTACAACGATGAACGTAAAATGTTCCTTCCCTTAATGAAAATCGTTATGTTGGACAGTCTGAAATGAACTACAAACAGGAGCGCGCTTGAACGATTTTTGTTCATTGTTATAACTCAGAATCTGAACGATTTTTTGAATGATAACGACGTCGTTATAGTTAAATCGTTCAAAAAATCATTACGTGTGTATGCACCTTAAGAGTTGTTTTTGCATTTTCCATAAAATAATGTCCATGATCCCTATTTTTCATTCCCTTCCCACATAGAGGAAAAAGTGACTCATTACTGTTGTAATAGTTTAATGAATCAGTTAAAAACAAATATTTGAAGAAGTAACTGTGTGTTGCACATTTGTTTTTATGTGTATTTATGTCAGCGTTTTGTGTTCATTCTAGCACCATTCACTTGTCACAACCCGTGCAGTTCCTCTTTCCTGCCAGAGGTGTCGCTCTCTGCTCTCGTGCTTCTAGCACTCATTGCTCATGCAACAAACTGCTGAGATACAGACCAGAGTGTCCTCGAAGCACCAGAGCAGACAGCGACACCCCAGGCAGGAAAGAGGAACTGCACGGGGTGTGACAGATGCAGGGTGCTAGAATGAACACTAGTGTTATTACGTGTAACTATAATTCCAACAGGCTCATTGTAACAGGCTTTGTCATTAGCCACGTCCGTAGACACCATTGAACGCCACAAACAACTTAGTAGGGTTATTGGGGTTACCTGCGAGTGGTGGAACTTAGCGCATTGCATGTGAGAGGACTGGTGCTCCCTGGATAGATTAGGAGTGACTTACTGCAGTGCCCCTCAGTAGTCTTACAGAAACTCTGATGCATAGAAGAAAACGCATGGCTCCTCACAATGATAACATTACCCCAGCCTAATCTCCCAGATTCTTTTATACACCGTATAACTGTGGATAATATTAATGTCTCTTATATAATGAAATGTGTGGGTAATGGTCCTGCATTGCTGATATCTCAGTAGCTACGTTTTCCTGCAATGTTTGTAGTTTTTATTCCTCCCAAATATCACCGGCAATGCAGATGTCTCCCGTCCTCGCTGTTTGCCAGAGATTAACTCTCCCGATATGAAATGAAATGAACTTTCAAAAGTAATAATACGAAATCTTATGCAAATGGTTCTTGAACGACATTGAGAAGAAACCTCACACAACAAATACATCGTCTGTGTCTGGGCTGAGATTATTAAACAGCCTGTAAGCAACAAGGGTCATTAGCAAATGGGAAGATGAGACTATAAAACGGTCGTCTTATGGAGATGGAGAGAAGCGTAGCACCTGTCTGCCAAAATGTAACATTTATTATCCACCTTCCCCAGACGTTTGCATATACATATATATATATATATATATATATATATATATATATATTGCAGAAGTCACCAAACTGTTATTTTTTTCATCATTAAATATCAAAACAAATCCAATTAGGATATTTGTTATTATGTACAAGATGAATAATGTAGCTGTTTAATACATTATGCCTGTGATTTTGGTGCGGCTTGCTGTACATTGATGCCGCTATTGCTGTTTAGTCACAGACCGCGGCAGTGTTTCCGCTGCTGTGTGATTTGCGTTTAGAAATGCTTTAGACGTGTGGCTGGTTTACTTGTATTCTGGAGATGTTGGTGGGCACTTCAAGTATGTTAACCCCCTGGAGTATGTGTAATTCTGTTCAATATAGCAATATTGAACAATAGGGATCTCTGCAAGAAATCGCCAATGACTTTTATCTATTATTACTATCTGTATCCATTATCATCCAACCACGCACTAACCTGCTACATTGACTGCGCTCACCCTGAAACATCACCATCCAGTCACACACTAACCTGCTACATAGGCTGTGTGACTGCACTCACTCTGTGACATCACATCCAGTCACACACTAACCTGCTACATAGACTGTGTGACTGCGCTCACTCTGTGACATCACCATCCAGTCACACACTAACCTGCTACATAGGCTGTGTGACTGCGCTATGCTCACTCTGTGACATCACCATCCAGTCACACAATAACCTGCTACATAGACTGTGTGACTGCACTGCGCTCACTCTGTGACATCACATCCAGTCACACACTAACCTGCTACATAGACTGTGTGACTGCACTATGCTCGCTCTGTGACATCACATCCAGTCACACAATAACCTGCTACATAGACTGTGTGACTGCGCTCACTCTGTGACATCACCATCCAGTCACACACTAACCTGCTACATAGACTGTGTGACTGTGCTATGCTCACTCTGTGACATCACCATCCAGTCACACACTAACCTGCTACATAGACTGTGTGACTGTGCTCACTCTGTGACATCACCATCCAGTCACACACTAACCTGCTACATAGACTGTGTGACTGCGCTATGCTCACTCTGTGACATCACCATCCAGTCACACAATAACCTGCTACATAGGCTGTGTGACTGCACTGCGCTCACTCTGTGACATCACCATCCAGTCACACACTAACCTGCTACATAGACTGTGTGACTACACTGTAACCTATTACCCCGTAGTGTGTTTCTGTTTTTTCATATTCCAGAAGACTCTTCCCCGCGGACCCTAATGAGCCCCGATATATGGAATCTGCAGTCCTTGCCCCCCCCCCCCCGTTTTTTTCTCTGAGCTGTACGTATAACTTGCACCGGGCTGATTGCTGTCATGAGTTACACTAATGCTATTGCTACATCTTATTAAATAAACATTTAAATCTATAAACTGTTTTATGAGTTAACACTTTTACGGCTCCGTCTTTTCTCCGCCGCCGTTCTCCATGGTTACAGTGTCATCGCTCTGGGAATTCTTAGCACTCGGCTTCTAAAGCTGCAAGTATTCCATCCTTTATGGGAAAATGACCTTTCTCTCCCCTGAACTGAAAACATCCTTCATTTATAGGAAGCCAGTTACCATTTATAGCGCAGAGACTGTTCCCAGGGGCGACTGTCCCACAGCAATCCCCAGGATCTGCATGGTAAATAGGAAGAGATGCTGGCGTGGAATTAGTGGCAGTCACACGCCTGAAATCATCCCTGTATTGCTGCATTGTACTTTCTGTATAATCTTAAGTAAATACGAGTTTCGCATCTCGCATATGTGATAATAAGAGGCCTGGTTCATTGATCTATGCTATACGCATCCCTGCTGTGTCATTGGACGCAGCAACGAGGCTTAAATATGGTAATACCGTAGTAATGGCGGCTGGCGAAAAAAGACGCCTCCTGCTGGCATCACAGATCAGGGTGTTGCGTCAGAAGACACAGCTAATGGCCATCTGTGTAAGCCTAAAATGTGACCGCCGAAACTGCATAGCCGGGGCCTGGAAATCTGCCTCCACCGCTAGACGCAGACCCTGCCCTTGGCATGCCTACAAAATATTGGTGACCCCACCCCCCCCAGTTTTACATAATGGTCAGTGTTGCTGCCACCCAAACGGCCGCAGCATGTAGCTTAGTGGGCACTGCGAGCGACCGAGTTTGCGTACAAGTCTGAATCAGGCCCAATAAGCGATAGGCTTTGTGGTGCCTGCCGCTGATGCTAATAGGAAGCTTGAGGCATTTGTCTTGATAAGTAGCTCAGTTCATGTCAAACCTAGAGGTCACCGCCTCCCACGTGATCAGCGCACGCTTGTCTCCTGAAATATTCTGTGCTGCTGTGCTCACTGCAGTGATCTGATTGGCTGCATCCCTTATCGTTAGACATGTCAATTGAACGTGTGTAGCTTGTGAATTGCTTTGGCGCTCCTCTTTAAGATATGGCGATTAATTCACTAACAGGCTGCTTGTCAAAAACGCCGATCATCGGAGGTGTTGTCCGATCGTTTTAAATCGGCAACCGGAATCAGTGATGCATCAGGCACTAGTTTAGCACTGATTCCTGGGGATGTAATTATGAGACCGGCCGCCGCGATGTCACCGGTCTAATACCCGATGGGGGAAGCCCGACAAGGATAGGCGTCAAAATACAGACACCGATCTTAATCCCGATGCTGGAATGCAGAAGGACGGCTGCCTGAAAGAGGTAAGTCTGGGGGCGCCCTTAGCGTTAGCCACGGAAGTAGGGGGGGATGGTGGAGTGTTAGGTTTAGGTAGCATAGTGGGTATAGCGTTAGGTTTTTTTTGGGGGGGGGAGGTTAGGGTTAGGTACCCCTAGGGTGGAGAGTTAGGCTCCACTGGGAGGGGTTAGGTTTTGGCAGGAAGGGGGGAGACTTAGGTTTAGGCACTAATGGACAGGGTTAGGGTGCGGGGTGGGGAGGGTTAGGAGGAGAAGGGGGAAGGGGAAGTATTTTGACAGGAGGCATCCCGACAGCCGCCATTACATACCCATTCCGATTCCTGTTGCCTTTTAAAACTATTGGCCAAAGACACTGATGATCAACATTTTTGACAATCTGCCTGTTAGTAAATATACTCGCAGGTTGGGTCTAAAAAGTTTGTGGTCAGGACTAATTGTCAAAGTAGTTAGAATTATAATTCATATCAGTACGGCCTATACAATCGTCTTTGCTACAGTTCTGTGCTGCTTGTCCTGCTGCTGAGACTCCCTATAACTTGTCCTTTGCCCTGTCCTAAAAATCAAATCGAACCTTCTATACCCGATACATCGCATGCCACTTGTGTTAGGAAGCTGATGTCATTTTACCAAAAGGTCATCCTAAAACTAATGCTAGGTGGCCACCTGAACCAATTCACGGTCTTCAGATGGAGCAGCCTTAAGATCATCCAATTTGGAGCATATACAAAATGATTTATCCTTCTGATTTTCTGTCCTGAGAGTGTCACAAAAGTGGCGTTTTTAAATGGACTATCGGCAGAATTGTCAGACAGACTGTTAAAAATTTGTACATACTACAAAATGTGCACAATGTTGGCCAATCGTCTTGGATCAGTGACCTGCAGCGGGCCAGATCCGATCATCCGATCCATCCGCTTTTGGAAGAATACTCAGCCCTGGGTGATGCGTACATAGTAGGAGATTATCGTACCGAGCAGCTGAAAATGTTCTGATGTCCCACATGAGAGCATTGTGTCTACGGAATTGGTATGATTTACTGCCGGACCCATGCCCGGCGGTTGGAATCCTGACAGCGGCATCGCGGCAGAGGAGGAAATTCCAATCGTCCAAGGTAAGTATTGTCTAACCTAATTCCCTCCCCTAACCCCCCCTTAAGAGTGCCTAACCCTAACCTTCCCCTCTAGTGCCTAACCCTAATCCCCCCTCTAAGTGCCTAAACCTAACCCCTCCTTCCCCGCTGCCTAAACCTAAGTGCCCCTGGGAGGGGGGGTACCTGACCCTAAGCTCCCCTGGGGGTGCCTAACCCTCCCTCCCCCTAGCCTAACCCTAACCTCCCGGGGGCGTGCCTAACCCTAACTCCCCCCCGAAGCCCCCCCCCCGGGAGCCCCTAACCCCTCCCCCCCTGCGCGGCTGTTCGCACTCGGCATCACTTCGATCGGGATGCCGGGCGCCGGTCTCCCTGCGTCTGCAAAATGGCAGGCGTCTAGATTTAGACGGCTGTCATTTAACCCTCACCGGGATTAAGCAGTCGGGAAGCCGGCTGTCGGGACTAGGTCCGCTGGCTTCCCGACTGCATACCGTGTCTACTAACACTTAAGCTGTGTACACAGTTAGACAACCCGGCAATCTTGCTGCACTGCATGATACGTTGTGTGATTAGCAATATATCATTGCACAGCTAATGTAACCAAACAGCGTCATACATTCCATCTAATGCAGTCACACAATCAAACAATGAATTCTGTGTACACACTATACGGTTGTCGTGCAGAGTGGTCGCTGGTACCTTGATTGCACGACCAATTGTGTTGTGCAGGGCATATTAAGAGAGGAGGGGGGCCCATGTGCTTTCCCCATCCTGTGCCCCCTCCTCTCTCCCCGACGGCCGGCAGCAGACTGAACGCAGCAGTAGAGTCTACTGCGCACGTGCAGGTCACCGGGAAAATGGAGCTGCTGCCATTTTCTTGACTATTTCACCACTGCGCATGCTCAAAACACCGGGAAAATGGCTGCGGCGACCATTTTCCAGGCGTTCTTTTTGTAGGGCTACTAAAGGCGACACAGGGCTTCGGAGAGGTAAGTATTAGAAAATATGGGTGCAGGATGTGGGCCCCCCAGAACCGCACACCCTGCACCCATTATAGATACACCCCTGTGTAGAGGATCTCAAACGCGGTCCTCAATGCACCCCAACAGTCCTGGTTTTAGAGATATCCATGGTTGAGCACAGGTGGTTAAATCAAATTGACTGAGGTCCTAATTAAGTCACCTGTGGTCAAGCATGGATAGCCTTAAAACCTGGACTATTAGGGTGCCTTGAGGACTGAGTTTGGGGACCTCTGGTGTGGTGAGTACCCAGCTTTATCCTTCCATTTGCAAAAAAAATTTTTTTACATGCAGTAGCGTCCACTGTTAGAAAGTCTCTCATAGTTGGAAGCAATTGGTTTCAGCCAGGGACGGACTGGGGCTGTATTTCAGCCCTGGCAGTCCGCCCTGCATTCGCCTGTAAAGGGGTGTGTGGTTTAATCAAGGGGGCGTGCCGTGAGTCACGCCCCCGTCTCTGCCCAGCACAGCAGCCGCCGGCCCATCCATACCTCCACCCCTTCCGTCTCTATGATATCTTAATGATTTTGGAGCCGTTGGGTGGAGGGCGGGGGTCTTTTGCTTCACCCCCCCTCCTCGAGCCGGTCCATAGGCCATCGGCTCTTCTGGCATGTGCCCAATGGCCAGTCCGGCCCTGGTTTCAGCCTTAAAGCTTGTTCTTGAGTAGTGTTACCTGATCTCTGAGCCAGTCAGTATGGAAGGTCCTTGGTGGTCACATGATGACAGAGGAAAGGATTGTGCTGTGAACAAGCATTGGGGAACGACGAGCCTCTCGGCTCACTGTGCATTATGAAAATGGTAATTAACTACATGTCACAGCAAGCCCTGAGAAATAGGCAGAATTATTATATGGGATTACAATTTACATTCTGATTGATCAGACTCAGTATTTCAGGTCTGTTCATGACCAACTGCAGGAGGTGATCATACACAAAACCTTTACCTCCAGTCCCCGAATAATGTTCTATACCCATATAGACGACTTGCCTTACCCCCACACCTTATCCATTCGCTCCAGCAATTCTCAATGTTTCCAATATGGAAATAATGATCATTAATATGAATAATAAAAATAATGTGGCCTTTGCATTAATCTTACTGAAGAAAAGGTCGGACAAGCCGGCTCTGAGTTCTAGAGAGGAGCAGAATTAACAATACAATGGGAGACTGAGGAAATAGATGGTTTTCTCCAGGGAGATGTATAGGAATATTCTCTGTTTGAAATATGAATAAAATATGAATATAAAGTTGAATTCATTTCAATATAATGTCAAAACTGATGCATCAATAATCTCGGCTCCTTCCCTCCCGCGCAGAAGGATCCCGGGCTTTCCATGTGGCGGAATTAATGGGTGTAAGAATACGTCGTTTAGATCAATAAATTGTTTCAGGATCCCCCAGTGTCTGTCACCGCAGAACGTTCCATGGATCAGTGTCATTTGCTGAATGTCTTTGTCACGGTAACGGTAATGGTATTTAGGGCTCCAGTTTCATAGAATCGGGAACACAAATGAGCACAGGAAAATACTTTACAGCACTTATATTATTGTTCTTCGTTGTGTTTGTTATATGAAATTATATTTGTATGTATTTAATTGACGGAACGGAAACATAAAGGCTACATTATAGCACCCAGTGTTTTCTCGCCACCTCTGTCTATCTGTAAGGGAGAGATGTATGAAACCTACTAACGTTCTGCCCATAGCAACCAATCAGCTACTAGCTGTCATCTTTCTAGTGTATTCTATAAGATGATCGCTAGATTCTGGTTGCTATGGGCAACTTCTCCTCTTGTCCACTTAACCCCCACACTCAGGCCCTGATTCAGAGCCGGACGCTCTGACAGAGCGCTCTGAATCAGGGCCGTCCCTCTGATTTTAAGAGCTGCCTCCTGGCCGCTCGCATAGCTGTGGGTAACCACCCACAGCTATAGCGAGCGCCCAAAATGATGGTCGCAATGGTCAAGACCATCGCGACCATCAGGCTTGCGACGAGACCCTTGTGGTATGGTCTCGTCTGCCGCAAACCCTGGAGTGCTTTTGGGTCTATCAGAGCCAAAAGCACTCCCACTGACATCACTAGTGATGTCAGTGGGGCTGGCCCCAGATGGTAGGCGTTCCCATAGGAACGCCTCCGTCTGGGCAGCCACGCCCCTGGCACGCCCACCAAAGGGGGCGTGCTGTCACTCACCATCAACAGCACGCCCCCTTTGGTGCGAGACCCATAACGACGGCTTGTCCGTTGTTATTCGGGTCTCGCGCATGCGCACGACGGAGCCGCCTCCGTCGTGCACATGCGCACTTGGCCAACAACGACCCGCTTGCGAGCGCTCGCGAACGGGTCTGAATCAGGCCCTCAGGCCAGTTACACTGCGGTGTTATCAATTAGACTTTAATTATTGCTTTCAACATCCATAAAATGATGTAAATTAATATTGGACTGGGCCTGATGATTTTTGTTACATCATCATTATTATTATTAGTATTATTTTACTTTACTTATAAAGCGCCAACATATTATACAGTGCTGTGCATTGAGGGGCTCATAAATTAATAATAATAATAATAATAATAATATTATAAAGTGAATTGAATCAAAAGGTAAATATGTCCCTGCCCATAGGAGCTTACACTCCTAAGAAGAGTGGTGAGTGCTAGATACATAAATTAGCGGCCTAACAATTGTAACTGGTGGTGGGGAAAGTGAGTGCGCCAAGCAAACGGGCTTATGCCCAACTGCACATGAGGCCCAGTGTATCCAGCGTAGGTTACAGCAATACATCCAGCATTGTGACCTTTCCTATCTGACTGCGCCACCATCTCGCTGTCCTGCCCTCCTCCAAAGCGTAGTGCCGTGTGTGACTGTCACTGGCACCCCGGCATCATTACAGCTAATTTAACGAGACATCATAATGCAGAGTTTTCAGATCTAGGGCAACGAGTCGCTGGGCCGTGAAATTCCATCTCTAAGTGGCCACTAATAAGGCCCTGGTTAATTTCATGCTCGATCTTTTTGACATTTATAATCAATGCAGAGAAATCAGCACCAATCAGCACTTTGCAGTATTTATTAAGCACGTACCAATAAAGGTATTTTTTGCAGAGTTTGACGAATTTCCTAATTTGTCCTTTTAAGAGGCTTAATGGCCGTAATTACTGGAAAGAGTTTGACATGATGCCTAGATGTGTGGATTAATCAGAGGTCAGCTAGTATGGTGAATGGTATTGTAGTACGGTTTTATAATTCTCAGAGGACAAACATCCTGAATAATAACTCCTATAATTATTATTATTATTAGTATGTCATTTATTGTGTATATGTCTGCTTGAAGGAGGTCTGTTTGTATGTTTAATAAGTAATTACATACAAATAATGCAAACACGTATATTTACTTTCATCACTTTCAGTAAACTGAGCAAAGCGAGGTCTAGTGCCAACACTACCTGTAGGTGAACCTGGTGAGGGGGTTCCTAAAACATTGGATAAATGTTACTCATTCAGGGCCTGGTGCACAATTTAATTAATTTTGTGTCAAAAACTAAGTGCCCGAAAAATACATATTTCACCCAGCTTGCAGAATATACCGCCAACTCTGCAATCGTGCCACATATGCCAGATTTACATTAGGAAAGAGCAGTTGCCTGTGTTACACCAGGAGAGAACAGTAGTGTATGTGCCTGGGTTACACCAGGAGAGAACAGTAGTATATGCGCCTGGGTTACACCAGGAGAGAACAGTAGTGTATGTGCCTGGGTTACACCAGGAGAGAACAGTAGTGTATGTGCCTGGGTTACACCAGGAGAGAGCAGTAGTATATGTGCCTGGGTTACACCAGGAGAGAACAGTAGTATATGTGCCTGGGTTACACCAGGAGAGAACAGTAGTGTATGTGCCTGGGTTACACCAGGAGAGAGCAGTAGTGTATGTGCCTGGGTTACACCAGGAGAGAGCAGTAGTGTATGTGCCTGGGTTACACCAGGAGAGAGCAGTAGTATATGTGCCTGTGTTACACCAGGAGAGAACAGTAGTATATGTGCCTGGGTTACACCAGGAGAGAGCAGTAGTGTATGTGCCTGGGTTACACCAGGAGAGAACAGTAGTGTATGTGCCTGGGTTACACCAGGAGAGAGCAGTAGTATATGTGCCTGGGTTACACCAGGAGAGAACAGTAGTGTATGCGCCTGGGTTACACCAGGAGAGAACAGTAGTATATGTGCCTGGGTTACACCAGGAGAGAGCAGTAGTGTATGCGCCTGGGTTACACCAGGAGAGAGCAGTAGTATATGTGCCTGGGTTACACCAGGAGAGAGCAGTAGTATATGTGCCTGGGTTACACCAGGAGAGAGCAGTAGTATATGTGCCTGGGTTACACCAGGAGAGAGCAGTAGTATATGTGCCTGGGTTACACCAGGAGGGAACAGTAGTGTATGTGCCTGGGTTACACCAGGAGAGAACAGTAGTGTATGTGCCTGGGTTACACCAGGAGAGAACAGTAGTGTATGTGCCTGGGTTACACCAGGAGAGAACAGTAGTGTATGTGCCTGGGTTACACCAGGAGAGAACAGTAGTGTATGTGCCTGGGTTGCACCAGGAGAGAACAGTAGTGTATGCGCCTGGGTTACACCAGGAGAGAACAGTAGTGTATGCGCCTGGGTTACACCAGGAGAGAACAGTAGTGTATGTGCCTGGGTTACACCAGGAGAGAACAGTAGTGTATGTGCCTGGGTTACACCAGGAGAGAACAGTAGTGTATGTGCCTGGGTTACACCAGGAGAGAACAGTAGTGTATGCGCCTGGGTTACACCAGGAGAGAACAGTAGTGTATGCGCCTGGGTTACACCAGGAGAGAACAGTAGTATATGTGCCTGTGTTACACCAGGAGAGAACAGTAGTATATGTGCCTGGGTTACACCAGGAGAGAGCAGTAGTGTATGTGCCTGGGTTACACCAGGAGAGAACAGTAGTATATGTGCCTGGGTTACACCAGGAGAGAACAGTAGTGTATGTGCCTGGGTTACACCAGGAGAGAGCAGTAGTATATGTGCCTGGGTTACACCAGGAGAGAACAGTAGTGTATGCGCCTGGGTTACACCAGGAGAGAACAGTAGTATATGTGCCTGGGTTACACCAGGAGAGAGCAGTAGTGTATGCGCCTGGGTTACACCAGGAGAGAGCAGTAGTATATGTGCCTGGGTTACACCAGGAGAGAGCAGTAGTATATGTGCCTGGGTTACACCAGGAGAGAGCAGTAGTATATGTGCCTGGGTTACACCAGGAGAGAGCAGTAGTATATGTGCCTGGGTTACACCAGGAGGGAACAGTAGTGTATGTGCCTGGGTTACACCAGGAGGGAACAGTAGTGTATGTGCCTGGGTTACACCAGGAGAGAACAGTAGTGTATGTGCCTGGGTTACACCAGGAGAGAACAGTAGTGTATGTGCCTGGGTTACACCAGGAGAGAACAGTAGTGTATGTGCCTGGGTTGCACCAGGAGAGAACAGTAGTGTATGTGCCTGGGTTACACCAGGAGAGAACAGTAGTGTATGTGCCTGGGTTGCACCAGGAGAGAACAGTAGTGTATGCGCCTGGGTTACACCAGGAGAGAACAGTAGTGTATGTGCCTGGGTTACACCAGGAGAGAACAGTAGTGTATGTGCCTGGGTTACACCAGGAGAGAACAGTAGTGTATGTGCCTGGGTTACACCAGGAGAGAACAGTAGTGTATGTGCCTGGGTTACACCAGGAGAGAACAGTAGTGTATGCGCCTGGGTTACACCAGGAGAGAACAGTAGTGTATGCGCCTGGGTTACACCAGGAGAGAACAGTAGTGTATGCGCCTGGGTTACACCAGGAGAGAACAGTAGTATATGTGCCTGTGTTACACCAGGAGAGTACAGTAGTATATGCGCCTGTGTTGCACCAGGAGAGAACAGTAGTATATGTGCCTGGGTTACACCAGGAGAGAACAGTAGTGTATGTGCCTGGGTTACACCAGGAGAGAACAGTAGTGTATGTGCCTGGGTTACACCAGGAGAGAACAGTAGTGTATGCGCCTGGGTTACACCAGGAGAGAACAGTAGTATATGCGCCTGGGTTACACCAGGAGAGAACAGTAGTATATGTGCCTGGGTTATACCAGGAGAGAACAGTAGTATATGTGCCTGGGTTACACCAGGAGAGAACAGTAGTATATGTGCCTGTGTTACACCAGGAGAGAATAGTAGTGTATGTACCTGGGTTACTCCACCTGTGCCATTTAACGCAATGCCAGTGATAAACCAACCATAGTCAATTTGTGAGAACTACAAATCCCAGCATGCTCTTCAGCCACTAGCAGTGTCACAGAGCCACAGGTTAGCTAATTTTGTATTCATAACTATATACTATGATGTTTTTTATTTATTTATTTTTGCGATAATGTTGCAATAAATAATTTCCATTAGATTAGAGGAGAATTAATTATAGGAAAAAAAAAATATTCACCAATAACGTTCGATAATTACTTAAAAATCAAATCATCCACCAAGCATGGATTTTGTAATTTTTAGTTTAACAATAGATTTCCCGTTAATGGGGAATACAAAACAGCTATTCTTCACCCCTTCACTATGACGGAGAATGAATGTTCGGGCGTCTGAGTGTTGAAGCCGCACAATTGTAAATCAATTAAAGCTCTTTACAATGCAAATGGGTTTCTGGATCTGTGGGCTCACAAAGTAGAAAGTCATAAGAATGTAAATTGGAAGCATCTCCCACACCGACGCCATCTAGCGAGTTCGAGGTCACTGTTCTGCCGGAGAAGTGTTTTTGTACACAGCATCTTCAGCTGTAGTGGGCATGTATGAACGCATCCAGTCCTCGCCATGGTGCTGGCTGTGCCTATTGTATCACTGGAAGGGATTCGTGTATAATGTATTTGTGCTGAAGATAGACCTCTCCTAAACATCTCCGTTACAAGATCATAGAGCTGTGATAGCACCAAGCCCCCCCCCCCCCCAACCTTGGTGAGAGATAAAGTGCAAATAAATCAGTTCCTAACTGTCATTTTTCAGGCTGTGTTTTAAAAAGGACAGTTAGGAGCTGATTGGTTGGTACTTTATCTCTTTCCATGGCCAATGCACAGGGCCCGATTCAGGCCCGCTTGCTAGGCTGCGTTCGCACATAGCCTGCCGATGTTTGCAATGTGCCCAAGGGTATAAGACGCAGTGCGCGTGCGCGAACTAGTCCATGCGATCAGGAAGTGTTCGCACCCTGCACATAGACGCCTCGCTAGGATGAGTGACAGGACGAGCCGTTTGTGGGTAGTGACAGGAGTTGGTCGATGGAAACGGGGGAGTGGTGGTGCGAACGCAGGCGTGTTTGTGCATCTTAACGCCTTAAGACAGGCCGGCGGGCATCTAAATACACACCGCGATCACATGCCAAGACATAGTGGGCGTGCTAATGTCTTTCCGTGCGATCACGGGATTTGCATACTTTGGCAGCTGATGGCTGCGTGCAAACGCATCTAGCGAGCGGGTCTGAATCGGGCCCATAGACCCCAAAATTGTTAAATAGGCTTTTGGCTTCCTTTGCTGACCGAGCTTTGCCTGGCACTTAGACACAGCGGGACCAATATAGAGTAGAACATTCACCTGTTTGCAGACTCTATCTTGCGTATGTTTGCAGCACGCGTTCTGCGGAATGAAGCATTCGCAGTTACCGGCGTTGCAGCGTCATGAATCTCCATTGGTGACTGGAGAGGCGTAACTTTGGCTGTATTGGGGCGTTCTCACGCTGGTTAAGTTCAGAGAGGATGTGTGGACACTTCCATTAGATGTTTACCAGATGAGATACAGCAGTTGGATGGATTCCCAGTTAGATATAGGTGTTTATTGGGATCACGATTAGATGCGTTCCTGGTCAGATATAACTAATAGATAAGTTCCTGGTTAAATACAGATGTTAGATGGGCTCTTGCTTAGATACTGCTTTGGGATCGTTCCGGTTAGATACAGATGCTAGATTTGCTACCAGTTACATACACCTGTTGGATGTCTTCCTGGTTAGATACACCTTTGGAATGGGTTCCCGGCTAGATTCCCCATGTTGGATGTGCTCCCAGTTACATACACCTGTTCAATGGATTCCCGGTTAGATACATTAGTGGCATGGATTTCTGGTTAGATACATTAGTGGCATGGATTCCTGGTTATATTTCTGTAGGATAGGTTCCTGGTTAAATACACCTGTGGGATGGGATCCTGGATAAATACAACTGTGGGATGGGATCCTGGATAAATACAACTGTGGGATGGGTTCCTGGATAGATACACCTGTGGGATGGGTTCCCAATTAGATGCACCTGTAGGATGGGTTCCTAGTTAGATACACCTGTTTGGTAAGTTCCTGGATAGATACATTTGTTGGGTGAGTCTAGAGTTAGATACACCTTTTGGATGGATTTATGGATAGATACATTTGTTGAATGAGTTCCTGGTTAGGTGTATCTTTTGGATAAGTCCCCAATTAGATACATCTTTTGGTTGAGTTCCTTGTTGGATACATGTATTTTATGGGTTCCTGGTTAGATACACCTGTTGGATTGTGTTCCTGGTTAGATACACCTGTTGGATTAGGTACCTGGTTAGATACACCTGTTGGATCGAGGTACTGGTTAGATACACCTGTTGGATTGGGTCCCTGGTCAGATACACCTGTTGGATTGTTTGCATGGTTAGATACACTGTTGGATTGGGTACCTGGTCGGATACACCTGTTGGATTGTTTGCATGGTTAGATACACCTGTTGGATTGGGTACCTGGTCGGATACACCTGTTGGATTGTTTGCATGGTTAGATACACCTGTTGGATTGGGTACCTGGTTGGATACACCTGTTGGATTGTTTGCATGGTTAGATATAGCTATCACACGAGTGGTTGCATGCGTAGAGCAATTACACATTTTTACATCTGGAACTGAAATGGTGCCTTTGCTGGCTATGAATACTCAATATTGCACTGTATTTACATTTGGACTTTCCTACCGACGACACCTTACAGTCATACTAACAAAAATGAAATTAATTTTCACTTGTAAATTAAATATGGTCCGATATTGACTAAATCCCATTAAGAGCTGCTCAGAGGTCAGAGGATCCACTTGTCTTACACCAGAATTGTGTTCCTGACTTGCTGCAGATACATTGTCCTATTATATATTCCATTAATATATCCTCTGCCACAGACAGGAAATGGGCCGGCAATAAATCTCTTCCTGTAAGTGCCATGTACAATCTGCTATTTGTAAATGTCACTTGGGCTTCTATTACTGCTAACTTCAAACTACATTAACTTTGTCTTATTGCAATTTGTACCAGTCCTGAACTTTTCCCTTCAGGTTTTTCTCCTTTTCTTCAAATATTTCTCCCCACAGGGTCAGCCTGGATGATTTATTGATTAGACCCTTTTTAGTTAGGTGTGAGACCCCCTTGTCTGTGTGTCTAGCATCACACTTCCATATTTATCAGTCTCCACCTCCCAATATCCCACTGCTTATTACCCCCATTTGCAATTCATCCTCGACACCCCCCTCCCCGCCGTGTATAAGGATGTATTGATGCATTATTACAGTATAATTCTGTTTGCCTGTCCTTATTTCCTCTCTTTAACATAATGAGTAGCCCTTTGGTTCGGAGACAAATGCCGGTACATAGATCGCCATGTTTTTGTAGTCGGCCACAACGGGCGCAGAATTTAATGGCGTGCTCAGATGGAATAAAGCAAGATCAAAAGATGTAATAAATGTACCTAATGAAATATTACTGGATGAATCCATTATTTGATGGAATAATAGACGATCCTTTGATGCCATCCTTGTCCTCGGCACGTGCAGCGTGAATACGTGAAGGAAACAGTCTCTTGCCGCGCAGTCAGGTGATGTCGTCTCTCATCCTTTTGATCTCTGTGAAATCTCTTCCTTTCATAATAGTTTTATATGTTGTGGTTGACATTTAATAGTAAACAGCCGATCCCTCCGTGTGGGTTCAAACAAGTCGTAAACTGCGACGGCTTCAAGACGGACGGGACGCTGCATCTTATTCTAATGCCTTGTGAGCCTCTAATAAAAGCCTCTCCATCATACACCTACCTTCTATACGACAGGTCGCCTGTTCTATCTTTTCATGTTATAACAGTGCTCCCTCTTCTTTATACCTTCAGCATGAAACACAAGTCAAGCACTGCTATAATAAGGGTTTTGTGCTTTGTGTGTAGGCCGTAGGGGCCCACATCCCACTACATAATAGTACCCTGGGGCCCGGTGTCATAATCTTGCAACCCTGGGTGGGCAAACTGCCCCTAAATCCCCTCTGCTCACCTGCAACTAGTGTTCATTCTAGCACCCTGCACCTGTCACAGCCCGTGCAGTTCCACTTTCCTGCCTGGGGTGTCACTCTCTACTCTGGTGCTTCTAGCACACTCAGATGATGTAACAAACTGCTGAGATGACAGGTGCTGGAATGAGCACTACGTGCGGCACCTGCTCACTGCTGTTCTGCTGTTGATTTGCTAGAATCTACTATAATATAATATAGATGACGGCTGGAAACTGATTTTCCTCTTTCAAAGGCCTGATACACCTCCCCAATAGCGCCCTAAGGGTCACTGCAGTCCCAGTCAGGGTGGCGGGATAGAGTCCTCAGATCGTGACTGTCCATCTGAAACAGGGGCGTCTTATGAGAAGAGTGAGCTAGTGCAGTCTCCAAATTGGCTTCACCCTTGCGCATGCGCAGTGTAGAGTGTGGCGTTGTGGCGGTGCTTCCTGCGCTCGCGCTTATCCCTGGGTAAATTGCGCAGTGTAGAGTGTGGCGTTGTGCCGGTGCTTTATGCGCTCGCGCTTATCCCTGGGTAAATGGCGCATGCGCAGTGTGGCGTTGTGGCGGTGCTTCCTGCGCTCGCGCTTATCCCTGGGTAAATGGCGCATGCGCAGTGTGGCGTTGTGGCGGTGCTTCCTGCGCTCTCGCTTATCCCTGGGTAAATTGCGCAGTGTAGAGTGTGGCGTTGTGCCGGTGCTTTCTGCGCTCGCGCTTATCCCTGGGTAAATGGCGCATGCGCAGTGTAGATAAATATATACAGCCCAGTGACATCACAGCTTATTGCTCAGATCCAGCCACAGAAATAGAACATAATCTATATTCCCAGTAATGTATCCTGATGAGCATAGAAATAACTGGTGAGAAACGTATTCTATATCCGGGATCACTGCGTCTCTCTATAGCCAAATAACGGCTTTGTTTTGTTTTCTGTATTTATGTTTCCTTTTTAATGTGTAAGACTTTGCTTCTTAAAAATTAATGGGCTTCTTCGATCCAGTTTAATTCTAATTATCGACCTCCCTCTCTATATCTTTAATTAAGCAATGACGGTATAATTAGCCTAAAGAAAACAAATGAGCATACGCAGCATATAACAAATTCTCTGCTTGGGAAACATTTTATGAGCAATCCGCAAAAAAGTTGATACAAATCACTTTAATAAATCTTACAATAGTTATTATATAGATTGTAATCTACATGTCAGTAGTTGGATTCATATGTTCTAATTTACATTGTAATGACTAATGAACACTGGGTGCTGTTCTGTGCATGCGCGATGGGCGCGTAAAGCTGGTTTAATCCCATTAATAATTCAAAATCACAAAACTCTGAAATAATCAAAGCTGCAGTTGTGAAAAAAACAAAACTAAAATAGTTTTAATGTTCTGTCATAATGTCCTTTGTTCTCCAGTGATGGTTATTCCATTTATGGGGGAACATTTTTCTCTTGGACTGAAGATGCGTAATTTCAGGTGGAACTTTTAGTACAGTTTTTGGTGACACGGGGGGGCTTGCTACCATTGTTAATAGCTGGACTGGATGCCATGGATGAGAGGGGTGCAAAACAAAGATAAGCCAATGACTGCAATAGTCAGCATACTAAAAAAAAATTCTAAAAGCATTTCAGAGGGCGAGGGCTATGCTGCTTCATCAGCCTTGTTTGCAGCATCGCCCTCTCTGCCTCCTGTGGCCTCCTGCAGGTGTCTATATACAGTAGGTTCAGAGAACTTTGGCAGGTCTTTGTAGTTGCACCAGTAATATCAAGTAACTTCTAAAGCTGGGAGGTAGAAAAAAATGCTCTGATATACTTTTATACGCCTGAAAGTCCACTAGCGAAAAGCTATTACAATTTTTCCATTGCATAAAAGAAAGCATAAGCATTTTGATGGAGCTATTAATGTGACAGCAGACCTGGAATGACATAATTTCTACACATTTCGTTCCACAGGAAATTGAAATGTGATATTTTGCCCAAACCTGTCCAGCTTCTTCCTTTTTGAAGGATGCTACAGTTTTATCTCTTTTCATTTCCTAGTTCTCAGTCTCTAAAAAGTAAAAACTTTGAGGCAGCCACCCATAGTTTAATTACACGCCGCTTATTATTTCAGTATATCTGGAATCGTTGCTAATAAGGTTTGGAAGGAAACTGTTATAGCAGGAAGAGAAATATAAGTGCACCTCTGTCTTGGTGTATCACCATTAATAGAACCGTGCTCCTTTCCAGAGTATTTCCGGGTTCCCAATGAAGAGGTGTGACCTGGAACTTGATGAGAAATATAATTTGAACCTTTCACACCTGGCTGTCATTTATATTGTTTTGCACCATGTTTTAACCTCATGGAAAGATGTACAGAGAGTGTAGTGTTGTATCTGAGAGTGTAGGTCAGGCCGGGCCAACCTGTGGCTCTCCAGCTGTTGTGAAACTGCACGTCCCAGCATGCCCTGCCACAGTTTTGCTATTGGGGAATGCTAAAACTCTGGCAAGGCTTGTTGGGATGTGTAGTTTTACAACAGCTGGGGAGCCAAATGTTGGCCAGGCCTGGTGTAGGTTTTCCCAGGGTCAGGAGAGGAGAAATCCCTGATTGCAGGGATGATGCAACACACGCAAAGGTCAGCGTAGGACACAGTCGGACTCTAGTTGGGTGGTGGGTGGCTTCCTGCAGCCTGTGGTGTTCCTGGTTACCTGTGGACCTATGCACTTGCCCGAGTGTTGGCCGGCATGGCCACAATCCCAATGCCCCACACTCCTTCCAAATCGGAACAAATGTAACAAAGATAAAAAGATAATTCTCTGTCTTTCTCCGGCCAACCATGGTAAGGAATTATGAGATGTGTGTGTGTGTGTGTATGTATGTATGTATGTATATATATATATATAATATATAGCAGAACAGCACAGTAGCTTTCACTTTTTTTTACATAAAGAACACAGTATCATGTAATAATGATGGATTTGTCATGTCGCACTGATAGATATTGCATTATCCTGGTTGTCAGTGTTATAACATTTAATCTCCCACTGTGATATTGTTTTTGTACATATATCATCCGGTTACTACCACAACCAGCTCTAATTACCCCGCAACATCACAGCCGCGCAGAATTCACCCCGAGAAGTGCGGTCCGAATAGGGAATCAGACCTGGAACACAATGTTCTTTCACATTACAGAAATTTAATGAGCTTTACTTTTAACTTCTTCTACTGGAAGCACAGCGCTAGATGTAAGTGCAACTTATTTGCTATTTGTGTTTGGAATCTAGAGCAGAAGACGCGTCTGAGGGATAAGTCGATTCGTGATCACGTTTCAGGGATTATTTCAGCGGTACAGTAAATCCTAGTGCGCCAGGCAGCGAGAACATCGGTAACAGACTGGGGCAGGAAAGAGCGCAGCGTTTTCATTACCTGAGAATACATATCTCAGACGGGGAAAAGGGACAAAGGAACACCTAATCTAAATGCTGGCATAAAGAGACACATAGACAAAGGCTTCGTTTACAGGAGATAGTATATTTTAACATATATCAAAACTCTAGACAATATGGATGCTTGATTCCACTTTGATACATGGAGATCAAATTTAAAGGAGGGCTACAGCTTAAATCCCCGTAACTGGTCGCATAGAACATATGCGATGAAGGGTCATGTGAGCTTTGATAGACTTTATGTATTGTACAACCTATATATATTTATAGCTGTTTCTTTCTAAAGATTTTTTTTCTCTCTCAGTAATGTATTCATTTCTTTAATGTATCAGTCGTTAAATACTTAATTTTCAATTATATGTTTATTGATCGTTGAAATCAATGCGCTTGGCTGGTCCACTATAAATCCCCACTTTTTTATGTCACAAAACTCGTTTGGTTTAAATTCACCGTTACAAATGGCATTCTATAAATCCTGCACCCAACTAAGAGCGGTCATCCATCAAGCGGAGCCACTGTCCATTGACAACACCAGTCTGTGTAAAGAAGTCAAAGTGTAGCCAGGGCTGATGTTCTAAGCTTCATGTCTCCCGGCCTAGCCTTTCTAAGATTACATGCCCCCCAATCTATTGCCCCCTTCAGCCTGAGAGTGTGATGCTGGGAGGTAAAATCATAACCTAGCATTACTCTCACAACACTACATTTGGTGAGCAGCTTTGCAAGTCTGCTTCTAATCCAGGTCAATGGCCAGCACTTGTTACGGGGCACATTAAACACCATGGATGAGTTACATTGTGTAACTCATATTGTGTTATTGGCGCTCTCGGCAGGTGCCTAAGGGAGCGTCGCCCTAAAGCTGGCCACACACTAGACCAACTTTCATCCAACCATCCAACTAGTTGATTGGTTGGAATGAAAATCTGGTAACGTATGGGAGTAACTGATGATCAGCAATTTGCTCCTAAATGCCAGAAAACAGATGAAAATGACGTCAGACAAGTTTGTTAAATGTTTGATCTAAACAATTTGTTCAAATAACAGTTTTGTCCATTTTCCGTCGTTTGGGAGCAAATTGCTGATTGTCATTTGCTTTCATACCTTACCAGATTTTCATTCCAACCAATCAACTAGTTGGCTGGTTGGATGTAAGTTGGTCTAGTGTGTGGCCAGCTTAAGTGTGACTCATTCAGTATGGTAGTGCCTGGTGTGTACCCAGCTTTACATACCTTCTCCTCCACTGGTAGTGCCTGGTGTGTACCCAGCTTTACATACCTTCTCCACTGGTAGTGCCTGGTGTGTACCCAGCTTTACATACCTTCTCCTCCACTGGGTAGTGCCTGGTGTGTACCCAGCTTTACATACCTTCTCCTCCACTGGTAGTGCCTGGTGTGTACCCAGCTTTACATACCTTCTCCTCCACTGGTAGTGCCTGGTGTGTACCCAGCTTTACATACCCTCTCCTCCACTGGGTAGTGCCTGGTGTGTACCCAGCTTTACATACCTTCTCCTCCACTGGTAGTGCCTGGTGTGTGTACCCAGTTTTACATACCTTCTCCTCCACTGGTAGTGCCTGGTGTGTACCCAGCTTTACATACCCTCTCCTCCACTGGATAGTGCCTGGTGTGTACCCAGCTTTACATACCTTCTCCTCCACTGGTAGTGCCTGGTGTGTACCCAGCTTTACATACCCTCTCCTCCACTGGGTAGTGCCTGGTGTGTACCCAGCTTTACATACCTTCTCCTCCACTGGTAGTGCCTGGTGTGTACCCAGCTTTACATACCTTCTCCTCCACTGGTAGTGCCTGGTGTGTGTACCCAGTTTTACATACCTTCTCCTCCACTATCTCACCCTTTTTTTCCCTGTTAGGGTTAGTAAGCAGCAGTTTAAAGGGATTATGGAGATAGTGACAGTGATTTAGCAAGTGAGGGGCAAGTGAGATGGATAAACCGAAACAAAAAGAAGATAAGTTGCTTTAATAAAAATCACACAGCAAAGAATGTCAGGAATATTGATGCTATCAGGGAGCCCATATCTGTAATGGATGTTCTAATTACCGGTTTCCTCACTGTAAACCCTTTTTATTTCTGGCTTCAAAGAAAATGATTAAATCTCATGGAGAAGAAAAACAGTGTTTATTGCGAGGAATTCTTTATTTTTGCACTGTTTCTACATGGTGCACTTCATGAATATTGCAAGTGAACGGGGCTGAAAGGCTGCACAAAATTAGCTAATTAATAATAAAGTTATAAAAACACACTGGCAAGCAGCTGAAATTGTGTAATAAATCTATAGGAAAAAAATGTATAGTCCCCATGTGTTCACCTGTCATAAACATCTGTGTTTGTAAATGTAATTGTCGCAGCCGTTGATCGCTGTTACACACTATGGTGAAGTGCGGCTAATCAGAATTGGGCGGAGTGCGTTTTATAGCTAAAGCATCAATGCTCTATCGTTATTAACGCAGAGACTCTGAGCGCAAACCCCTCCTTCTCTGTCTTGCGCTTCCTGTTGAGATGCCATATTCCTGATGAAACTCTCTCCTGTATAGGCTGTGCTCGATGTGCTGTGGTCTGTAGATCATGTTCATTAATCTCATGTGATCAATAAAAAAAACAATGCGAGGAGACTTGGGAGACTTCCTACTATTGCTGACGTCACAGCTTCTCAGGCACACAGTGCGCATGCTCCCGCCGCCAGCATGTGGGTTTGTCCACTAGATGGCTGACACCATACAGACATGTAAAACCTGTGGATCAGCGTGCATCAGCTGTGTCCAGGAATAGTGTTGTTTTCTTTTTTTATTATAGTGGAGCGGGCTCCTAGTGATTGGATAGGCTGCATTCTCTGTGATGTCACTGGTTCCTAGTGATTGGATAGGCTGCATTCTCTGTGATGTCACTGGCTCCTAGTGATTGGATAGGCTGCATTCTCTGTGATGTCACTGGCTCCTAGTGATTGGATAGGCTGCATTCTCTGTGATGTCACTGGTTCCTAGTGAATGGATAGGTTGCACTCTCAGTGATGTCACTGGCTCCTAGTGAATGGGCAGGCTGCATTCTCTGTGATGTCACTAGCTCATAGTGAATGGGCAGGCTGCATTCTCTGTGATGTCACTAGCTCATAGTGAATGGGCAGGCTGCATTCTCTGATGTCACTAGCTCATAGTGACTGGACAGGCAGCATTCTCTGTGATGTCACTAGCTCATAGTGAAAGGGCAGGCAGCATTATCTGTGATGTCACTAGCTCATAGTGAATGGATAGGCTGCATTCTCAGTGATGTCACTAGCTCATAGTGATTGGATAGGCTGCTTTCTCTGTGATGTCACTGGCTACTAATGAATGGGCAGGCTGCATTCTCTGTGATGTCACTAGCTCATAGTGACTGGACAGGAAGCATTCTCTGTGATGTCACTAGCTCAGTGAATGGACAGGCAGCTTTCTCTGTGATGTTACTGGCTCCTAGTGATTGGAGCCCTTCTGCTCCAAGGGAGGTTTCTGTCCTCCCTGAGCTCACCTTAGGACACCTGCGTTACGGTTTGACAAGTGTACCGCCCCATTCTCTGTGATGTCACTGGCTCCTAGTGATTGGATAGACAGCAGTCTCTGTGATGTCACTGGCTTCTAGTGATTGGATAGACAGCAGTCTCTGTGATGTCACTGGCTCCTAGTGAATGGACAGGCAGCAGTCTCTGTGTTGTCACTGGCTCCTAATGAGTGGATAGACTGAATACTCAGTGATGTCACTGGCTCCTAGTGACTGGACAGGCTGCACGCTCAGGGATGTCACTGGCTCCTAGTGACTGTATTGGCTGCATTCTCAGTGATGTCACTGGTTCCTAGTGACTGGATAGGCTACATTCTCAGTGATGTCACTACTCGCTAGTGACTGTACTGTATCGGCTGCATTCTCAGGGATGGCAATGGCTCCTAGTGAAAGGATAGGCTGCAGTCTCATGAGTGTACTTTGAGCTTGTTGGAGTATAACAACAGCTACACAATGCGTTTTGCTTGATTTGCTTTACTGTATGGACAGATGGCGCTGTACCTTCAGTTATCACTTTGATACGTTAGTGGTGCACTCTCTCCCATCTTGTTCCTGTTAATCCTCCATATTACGTTATGCGCTGGTCACAGCACAGTGTATACCGCAATCTTCCCAGCCTGTTTGGCGCCTGAACAATAAAGCATATTCTGCAACGTAGCTGACATAATGGCAGCCTCCGCCGTGTGTACCTGACCGGTTCCTTTAACAAAGCTCTTACCAAGTACCACCCTGTGATAACAGTGCGGCTGTCACTAGAGTTACAATTCTTTAGGGTAAAATAAAACCAGTCAAAGGTAGAACATTTCTTCCTCTTTTTAAAAAAAAATTTGTTTTATTCATTTCCACGCAGCATTTTCCGCTCTCCCAATTAGAACTGATTTACAGGGGAGAGACACATCACACCGAGAGATTTGTTCCCTATAAACCAGACAACGGGGAGAGTAAGACCGAGAAGCTGATAATGGTCCCAGGAGTCGTCCCTGTGTCTTATTCATTGATCTGCGCTGCTGTGTCTATCCTCTTCCTGCAGACTTCCAATCAGTAACGTCCAGAAGGGAAACTAAGGGGGGAAAATTAGCCATGGAAACACACACTGCAAACTTGGACCTTTCAGACATTTTGTTGTAGTCACTGATAACTTGGCTGTCAGGACTGTATTATAATGCACTGTATGATATAAAGGGGTCTAGTTACTAAGCAGTGTTAGGAGACAGAGTGAAAAGTGATAAGAAAGTGATAAGGTGCCAGCCAATCAGCTCCCAACTGTCATTTTTCAAACACAGCCTGTGAGATGACAGTTGGGAGCTGATTGGCTGATACCTTATCACTTTTCACTCTTCACTTTTCCTAACACTGCTTACTAAATAGACCCCAAACTATATTCTAATACGTTCTGTATGTAATACAATCTGATGACCCTACAGTAATCCAATGCGTTATTCTCTGCATGCACATATATAAAGAGGCTGCAGCGGTGTGTTACCGCTTAGCCCGACGGGGCGGCGTTGTCAGGACACCCGAGTATCTGATTGTGCCAATAAGGTATGTTTTATAGCCGCGGTGAGTGATCTAAAATTACCGCTATCACCAGAGAGATGGGCCCTGGACCAGTAAGCTTCTTTTATTGGCCGCCATCCACGGCAATGATACGTCCACTACGCTGTCTTCCAACCATCTTTATTCTGTGGAAATATTTAAACTTCATTAATTATAATTAAACAATATTCTTGGGAACCTCACCCCCCTCCCTCCTCTGTTTACAGTTATCTATAGGTTTAAGGGATTAGACACCAATGTATCAGTAATGCAATAGTCATGCTATTAATATATATGTGTGTGTATATATACTGTATATGTGTGTGTGTGTATATATATATATATATATATATTTATATAATCGATTCCTACCTACCTATACCTTCTAAAATTGTCGCTATTTAGCGTAATGAGTCGCGCAGTAAATAAATGCTTTCAGACTTTGAGTGTGGTTCCAAAGCACAAAAAGTTATTTTTCAATATAAATACAGATGGTTACACGCTGTAATCTAAAGACAGTTAGCGCAAATAAATCATACAGACCCAAAGTACAGTTATTACATACGCACGCGCTCCGGACCCAGATACCGGCATCAAAATAGAAACCTCCGTCAGCAGCAAAGCAGGGCAGACTGGCATCCAGGTTTAGAGAGCCCACATATATACTCTTACAGAGATAGGCAATACAATAGAACAGTTTGGCATGTTTCCATTGGATCTTCTTCCTGGTTCTTCTGTTACAGGATAGTTCATAGGTCAATTCGTATGGACACAAACCAGCCTCCAACAGCTCTTTGTGTCCTGTTTCCCGCTGCATAATAAATCTAAGCTGGCTACATTACAAAGTACATTTTAATATTTAACTCTCTATAGTCCATAGTTTGCAGACACATTGCGATCTTCTCACCGATGGTACCGGAAATCTGCAAAAAAACAGTGGATCAGTACAACAGCAAACACGGTTTGCTTACCATGTTCTAAACCTTAGATATCAAACTACATCTATTTCACAACATTAACAATACTGAATAAACCTCGAATATTACACTTTAATGTCAGGAAACCTTTTCATGTAAGTGTGCAGTGTGTAAGTATTGGGGATTTGAGAAAAGACGCTAGTTAGCGTTGTGCGACTACGTGTTTGTGGAGTACACCATGGTACGTGTTTTGCAGGGTTGATCATTTTATATGTTTTAGTAACTGTCTGCATTTGTATGATGAGGACTTTTAACTTCTTTCTATTGCGTGGGAATCGCACGACGCTAAATAATAGCATCGCTGTATGTACTTATAATGGACAAGATTCACTAAAATGGCGCTGGGCATCCAGTCGCAAAATGGTGTCTCATTAACATTCGCAAAATGGCGTCGTGCAGATTTAATTTTAAACCGATCCTGTCTCAGCCAATTATCTGGCTTCGACAATATATATATATATATAATAAATTAGAAATTGTACATGGAATGAGGTATTATTATAACATACCAAATATTTGTTTTACATTTTAGTGCCTCTAATCCTCCCATATCTTTATAGGGGTGTTTATATATATATATATATATATATATATATATATATTTTAGAATGGTGCTTCGATCCCTCATACGCTTGAATATCATTCCCTGTCCGATCCACGCTAGATGTATGGGATCGCTCACTTATAGGATATTCCTGTGTGAATGAGCCCTCGTGGCAGAACGGAGCTGAGATCAGTTGTCCCTGGATCGTTGTATAATCACCCTTTGAGTTACTGTTTTATATGGAAGTGATTAAGCAGCCATTATTATCAGCTCACAGAGGAGCCCAGAATGAAATCATGAGAAATGTCTGTTGCAAAGTTTAAAGCTACGGTAATATACTGTATACTGTCCCAGGCGGCCTAAAGTTCTAGGAAAACCTTTGTTGATTTAATAGCATGTGGATTTCCGTGAGCGGAGGTAGAAGGCGGTAAGACATCAGTTTCCACTTGCACATAAAATAGAATCAGAGCAGGTCTGAAATTCCACATTGGTAATTAATATCCAAATAAATAAAAAAAATCCTGTTTAACAGCTGTTTGCACTGGGTTATAAATGTACCCGATGTGTTTATACTGCCCAGCGTACTGTCTGTTCTCCACACAAGAGAAAACGGAGACATTGAGAATGAGGGTGGTGCAGCTCTACCTTCCATCACTCTGGGACATTGTGACACCAGATCTCGTGTGATTGGTCTCAGCCTCTTAGGAGACAAGACTGCTCTGTGCAGTGTGTAGTTTGCTGGATTCATGCTTCGTAGCAGGGTCATTGATGTTGTATATACAGTGATGCCGCTATATAGCAAAGACTAATACATGCAGATTTGATGTCAGAATATGCATATGTGATAATGCTCTGCTTGATGATTTGAGCTTTTTTCCCTGTATGATTACCTTGTACGTCACATGAAATCTTTAGCCTGGGCTACGGCCATCTACAGCTATCTGGGCTACGATCCAGAACGCTCTGCATTTCGGAGCTTGGTAAATGTCTCAATATAGGAGCCCCTTCCCCCATAGAAACCTACGTGGGCTGCTATTGAGATTGGTGACCACAGCAGATCTCCCCGTACCCCCTACATACATCGTTGAGATGCTTAAATTCTATTATTAATTTCCTTATTGTTACAGATATTATTTTATATATACTGCTATCAGTGTTCTGTGCTCATTGTTGTTTTTACTCTATATTACCACAGACATTTGATGACCCAATTACAGTGATCATTATACTTCTAGTTATACCCGAAGTGCGCAACCTATCTGCTTTAGTTTTGAGGGGTCACCTTATTAATAGAATCCCCATCATGGAGATGAGACTTATCGCTGAAACGTAACATGGGAAAAGAGACAGGACAGTTGAGAGAAAATCATCTCCCTCCGGCCCAGAGCGGAAAGTGTTAATGATTCGCCAGTCTTTGCGGATTGCGCTGCTATGATAATAATGTGGTTCATTTGGAAGTGACAGAGACAGCGCAGAGTTACATATGGAAAAGACAGCACAGAGTTACATATGGAAGAGACAGCACAGAGTTACATATGGAAGAGACAGCACAGAGTTACATATGGAAGAGACAGCGCAGAGTTACAAATGGAAAAGACAGCACAGAGTTACATATGGAAGAGACAGCACAGAGTTACATATGGAAGAGACAGCACAGAGTTACATATGGAAGAGACAGCGCAGAGTTACAAATGGAAGAGACAGCGCAGAGTTACATATGGAAGAGACAGCGCAGAGTTACATATGGAAGAGACAGCGCAGAGTTACATATGGAAGAGACAGCGCAGAGTTACATATGGAAGAGACAGCGCAGAGTTACATATGGAAGAGACAGCGCAGAGTTACATATGGAAGAGACAGCGCAGAGTTACATATGGAAGAGACAGCGCAGAGTTACATATGGAAGAGACAGCGCAGAGTTACATATGGAAGTGACAGAGACAGTGCAGAGTTACATATGGAAGGGACAGCGCAGAGTTACATATGGAAGGGACAGAGACAGCGCAGAGTTACATATGGAAGGGACAGAGACAGCGCAGAGTTACCTATGGGAGTGACAGACAGCGCAGAGTTACCTATGGAAGAGACAGACAGCGCAGAGTTACCTATGGAAGAGACAGACAGCGCAGAGTTACATTGTAAAGTAACATTTTTAAAAAAATCTAATAAAAAAATGGTAAAAAATTTTTTTCAAGACGTTTTAAGTTGACGCCTTCCAGAAGGAATCAGCCGCTGACCTTGGGGCTGGTGGGAAGGAGCGCGCACCATGTGTGACCTATATTTCCTGAAATTGCTCTTTTGATTTGAATCGTAAGTTTTTTTTTTTTTATGCAATTAAAAGAATGAAAGCAGCAACTTATGTGAGCAATGAAGCCCTCCACCCCAGGCTGCGTCCAGCGCGCCGCTCGTCACGTGGGAGAACGTGATTGGAAAAGGAAGTTTATAGATGAGAAGGTTCTTCCTGCTACACGAGTGTTAATGTGTGAAATGGACGTCGTCCAGCTGTACAAACACAGGTCCTGGCAGCAGCGGCTCCTCTCGGGGACAAGCCCACAGCGCCTCCTGCAGTGATGGTGCCACCATAGAAAGTGCGATCATACTGTACAAACACATCAATAGCAAAAAGCAATGATTAGAAAATATAGCAAAGAATACGTGGCTGTATGAGGTCAGCGGCAGATTTTATATAAGGGTATGTAGCGACTACGCCATGCACCGCGCGCTGTAATGTGCTGGTATCAGCATTGATAGAATGCTCTCTGCACATAAGTAATCTATGGGGTATATTTATCATAGAGCGCATTTACACATCGGTGCTTAGCGTTCTCAATTGCTGCAGTCTAACAATATAGACTCTCCTCGTATGATATGCGCCAAACTCAGGGGTCTAGTCGAGATCATGAAAACAGCTTCTCTGGTAGACACTTAGGGCCTGATTCAGACCCGGTCGCTATATGCGTACTCTCGCTAGATACGTATGCAAATTTGTCAAAGTGACGCCACGGGAAGCGATCGCTCGCCAAGGCATAAGCACGCCCACCGTGTCTTAGCGTGCGGCCACTTTGTGTATGCGTACGCCCAATCGCACAGGCAGAGCCGCCCACCAGCACCACGTCATCTCCAGGAAGTGTATTAAAACATTGGTACTTCGACCACTATCGGATGTGAACGCAGTGCTTGAGGTTGCTTTACCCTACCAAGGAAATCAATGTAAAAAAAAGGCAAGTGACGTGTACTATGACGCTGCCTGTTAATTATGCACACCTCTAAAACGGCGTTGAAACACTCAGGCACGCCTGCGTTCGCATCTCCACCCCCCGTTATCAGTGTCCTGCCCTTGTTACCACCCACAAACGGCCTCTCCTGTCTCTCATTACCCTGGGCTGCCTGTGCTGGGCGAGCGAGTGGTATGCAATTGCAGTGTGTAGTTCGTGCACGCGCAGAACGAAGCGTGTGCGCCTACGCAGAACATCGGGCCACTTGCGAGCGCACGCATATAGCGAACGGGTCTGAATCAGGCCCTTACCCACAAATATTTTCTCCCAAACTTATGTACGGGAGGATCGCAGCAGATATAGGAGATACCAGCTGCAGTGTAAAATTTCGAATCGCAAAAGCAGCGTTCACAGGTTTCCTTTGAGGGCTTCTTGATTGTGGAATTTACCAGCGGAGATTGGCCACCGTATCTAACCATTGTAGCATATGAGCTACTCAGTGCATCTATTACCAGGAGAGGGATCCTGCACATGTCTGGTCAGCAGGCGACACGTGCACTGTAGTGCTACAGGGTCCCAAAAAAATAAGGGGTGTGATCTCATTAGTGATAGTTTCCTTCCTTAAGCCGGGTACACACTTAACGATATGCTCCATGAGCGATATCGTTAGTTTTTTCCCTTAACTCCCGGCTCAACGACATTGTGCATACAGACTGAACGATATCGTTAATATATCTTTAAGTAACGTCACTCTCCCTCATCCCTGTACATATCGCAGGGCTCGACAAATCCCAGGGGCCTGGCTAAGCAGATTTTGCAGTGAGGGAGGAAGCAGATCCTCATCAGCTCTGGCGGAGATTCGTGCCTATAGTATTGCGGTGTTCATATCCTGCACAGGAGTGCATGTGCTGAGTGTCGCCTGCAGTGACTGCTGTGCCTGTGTCCGTCCCGGCCTGCACTGACTCCTCCTCTCCATCCTGGCCTGCTCTGATCCCTACTGTCTATCCCAGTCTATGCTGATCCTCCTCTACGTCCCAGCTGTCTACTGTCTCCTATCTCCAGCTGCTTAGCGCTCTCCGGTAGTAGGGTCTATGCGTGGCCAGGTATTGCAGAGCGGCTTCAGAGGGATAGTGGTGTGACCACGAGGGGAGGGGGTTTTGTTGTACTTTCTGGCACCATTGTTTTATGTGAAATGTGGTCCGTTATTACTGGAGGGTTTACTGTATTCATTCAACTGTGACCATTTTGTGGACTAGTATAGTGTGTATAACAGTTATATAACACACAGCTGTGCTCCTCACTCACTCCTGTAATTGTTTTGGGTGGGACAGTGGTCTGACTCCTACAATTTCATCCTGGCTCCTAGATTTTAGAAAAATTTGTCAAGCCCTGCCGTACACGATGCAATTCTGGCACACTAGAGCTACATATCACAGACAGTGAGTAAGGTTACTACTAGAAGACCCATTGTTGGCCAAAAACAGCAATCATTATCTGATTAGAATGCTCTACAATTTCATCCTGGCTCCTAGATTTTGGAAAAATTTGTCAAGCCCTGACATATCGTAAGGTTGGACTTCAAGTTCAGACAATGAAAGACATGGGGAGCGCGCATTGTAACGTTATCGATCATACGCACTGGACGATATGAACGAAATCGTTATCATCCATATCGTTTTTCTTTTTTATAGTTTAGTGTGTATGAGCCTTTACACTCTGCAGGGATTGGGGCCCTCATTCAGAGGCGGTCGGAGGATGCAAGCGGTCGCTCAGAAACTGGGCGGCCACTTGCATCCTGACCGGCCGCCTCTGTTTCGGTCTTTAGGCTGTGGGTTTATACCCACAGCTCTAACGACCTCTCGGGTGATGGTCAGAGACCATCGCGACCATCAGGGCTTACGACGAGACCCTAAGGTAGGGTCTCACTTGTCGTAAGCCCCGGAGAGCTTCTGGCTCTGTCAGAGCCGGAAGCTCTCCACTGACATCACTAGTGATGTCAGTGGGGCCTCCCCTAAACGGCAGGCGTTCCCATGGGAACGCCTCCGTTTGGGCTGCCACCCCCCCTGGCCCGCCTTCCAAACGGGGCGAGCTGTCAATCAACAGCTCGCCCCCTTTGGAAAGAGACCCGCTAAGACCGGCGCTGTCGGTCGTAGCGGGTCTCACGCATGCACACGAGGGAGCCGGCTCCCTCATGCGCATTGGCCAAACATCGAGGCGGCCGTGCGGTCGTAGACCGTACGGCCGCCTCTGAATAAGGTCCTGGATCCTTTCGGAGCCCCTGTACCTGCCGGTGTGTTCTTTTTTTTTTTTTGTAAATGCATTACTTTTTAATGAAAAATGTTTGATTTGTATACATACATACATATATACATACATACATATATACATACATATATACATACATACATATATACATACATATATACATACATATATACATACATATATACATACATATATACATACATACATACATACATACATACATATATACATACATACATACATACATACATACATATATACATACATATATACATACATACATACATTAAACAAAACATCCACAAAAAGAAAAAGGGAAACAAAAAGCATACAGGAAAAGCGCAATAAACATGCACAATATTATACAGCTTTGGTCACATAATAAAGTGCAGCACAAGATCCATAAGATATAAATAACGGTATAATAAAGTGTCCAGAAACTGACCTTTGAGAGATATTATACTTATATAGTAAAGTGAAGGGAAATCAACAAGTATTACACCTGCGGGTGGGTTTTAATTCAACCCAGTGATCATTCATTTCTTATCGCAAACAACAGCAAAAAGTAATTAGAATTATCAGGTCTAAATGGGTGGGTACGCATAACAATTATGTGTTTCCCGCGTGACGGGGCAACCGACGGAACAACATTGCGGTCACCCGCACACACTGAACGATATGGAGCGCGACCACGCGATATATTGTTCGATGGCCACACCCAGAAGTATGGGGCAGTAAACGATCTCTTCTGGTCTGCTGTACAGCACGTATATATCGCAAAAGGGGGGCGCCATCGGACATACACACTGTGCGATCCTCAATATATATGAAGTGCCAATTTGCCTGAAACTACATATCGTGCCGATATCACTCTAGTATGTACATACCCTAAGACCCGATAATTAATAAATATTCCCCCATGGCATTTACAGAATTGCGCAGGTCTGAGAAGCCCCACATACTCAGTATCTTTAATCAGTGTCATGCGTGAGCGAGATGGAAAACGGTAGTACTGGTAAGTATGCTTACTGCCAACCGATACATCGATGCTCAATATCCATGCCTACTACTTCGCCGGGCAGAAACGGGTAGGTGTTAGATGGCTGCTTGGCACCTGCACGCACAATAGACATGAAAAAGCCGCTTTTGTTTTACTGCTTCTTAATATGGTAAAAAAAAAAAAAAAAAAGAACAAGGTTAAAAAAAATTGATAAAGTGGCTAAAATGAATCACAAAAAGTTTTATTTATAGAAATCGCGCTTTACGCAGCTGTATGAATCAGCGCCTGTGTGCCTTCAGTTCGCCTGCTCGATGTTCAGCGATTGGTACCCTCACCGCAGATTACAATGATGAATATTACAGCTGCTGTATGAAGTGTCTTGTTGTTGTTGGTTGGTTTTTGCAGAACGTTTCCTTTAGGGCAGAAATTACGTTTCCAGCAAACACTGGGAGGATAATGATTTGCAATTAAGTATAACAAAGCAGATCTGTATATTCATCCTGAGGCTAAACAGCCTGAATTACTGCTGTGTGTATGCATTATCTGTAATAGGAACAAACCTACAGTATTTTATATTATTGGAAAATGAGTTAATACATACGACTTGCATTCAAACAACCCATATGGCATAATGGACAGGTGGAGGGATTTGAAGATAATTATGATAGGTCCTCTCTATATCAATATTATTAAACCAGGAGCACCCATGCATATATCTTAATGGCTCTTTCATGAGCGGGGTAGTACCAGTTTAGGCAGCAATAAAAATGACCTTCTTGCTTGGGACTAATAACAGGTACTGTAGGGGTCAGACATTAGACCTATCTGAGTCATCTTGGATCTTGTCTTAAGGCGGGTATCCGCTACAAGATCTGAAAACGACTGCACGATTACGACATTGTCGTTTGTCAGTCGTGTGATGAGCCTGCACTGAAGGAACAATCGTTCAGTGCAGGCTCATCAATCATCTGGAAACATATCGTCAGGTGGACCAGCATGTTGGAAAGATGATCGATGTCTAAACGACCAGCGGGCACGCGCATCGCTGGTCGTTTTAGACGAATTGATCGTTATCGATCATAAAAAAAAAGTGGATACCCCCCTTTACTCCTTCCGGATAGAATTATGAGTCCAGATCTAGAACAGTCTGGTATTAAAAAATGTAGCCAGGATAAAAAGTTTAAAGTACCTCTGAACGTCAGTATATAAAATATCCCAGAAAATAGCCCCAGAATTGATATTAATTGACAGATGCCTGAGTGTTTCTATTACCAGATAATTCCAGCAATATCCATTCATCTAAGATGAATGTAACTTATGTGTTCAGATGATTTTTTTCTACGTGAATAGGCAGCAAGCGCGCTCTGCGTCACGTAAAGAGACACGCGGCGATTCCTTTGTAACTGGTCATTTTCTCGCTTTGGCTGATTATATACGGAGATGGGAACCTGAGCGCACAGGGAACAATATCTGCGGCTTTAATGACAGCCCGGAACACTTCTCATTTGCAGTTATGACTACAATAAAGTGCTTTGTCCTTGAATATTAGAATAATTTCATGTGAGCACCAAATTAATAATTGGCTCTTCAGTTCAATCAAAGTTCTGCAGGGAAGAGACGATTGTTAGTCGGTGGCGTCTTTAACCTTGAATTCACGGAGTGACGCAGCGTCTCTCTGATACCTGTGGATGTGCTTCAGGGGATGAGGCCCGTGCCTCAAGATAGCAGTGACTGAGAGGCTGCTATTTCCCTGTGCCGCAGTCATCTCGGAGTTACTTTATTTAGTTTATGGTTTTGTTTTTATATATATATATATATATCTGCTATTCTAAAATCAAAGTTTTTTTCTGTTATTATATGAATCACTGTGACAGAGAGGAGAATGTTAGTAAAATGGTATTTACCATATCTCCTTAGTTTGTTTCAGCTAGCTGCTATTAATGATTTATAGGTCTGCGCAGAGTCATGTGTAGACTTCATGGCAAGCAGTCACATGATATACAGTAGTGAGCAGAGAGGCTTTGGAACGGCCCTTTGAGATCTGCCTACACTGTGACATTCCCTCCCTCTCTCGCCCCCTCGGCTGTCACATGACACGATGAGAGCAGTGACCCGATGTTGGTGTGACTGGCATCCGTACTTGTCTTCACTCCAGATTGTCTCACCTCCACAGATTTTGTGTCGGAGTCAACGAATTGAGGTACAGTAGGACAGCTAAGACAAAATGACCATCCGATTCATGTTGTAAATATCCTTAATTTGCTATTTAAGAAACAAATGTATAACATACACTTCGATAAAATTGTGCCCCCTAATTGTCAAAGCTTTATAGGTGGTAAATTGTTTGACTTTACAGGCCTAAAACTCTCGAACAGCACAGATCTAATACATTCAAATACTCTGACTTTACTCTACAAAAAAAAAAAAAAAAAAAGAGTTTAATATAAGTCAGGTAGTTCTATGTCCCAATTCAGTGACCTTGGAATGAGATATTGGGAAAACGATGAGCTTATATGGAGCCGTTGCCTCGTAGACCAATCAGTGGAGCCGCTTACTCGCTGGTTCTGGACTCTGCGCCTGAGGCTCTGCAGAATTAATTGTTCGCAGTATATCAGAGGCGTAACCTCCAGCCCTGCGAAGGAGCTAATTGTTTTCACTGTTTGTTTTGGGGTGATTAAGTTTAATTACCTTTTTCTGCTTTTGTCAAAATAAATTAAAAAAAATAAACAAACGCCCATGTTTAAACAAGTGTAATTAAATCTGTATTATCATTTGGCGTGTATCAGTCTCTGTTTACCGTGACCTCTCTTAGTCGTCACATCGCTCCTACTGGCACCTGGCTACGGAGGCGGAAAGTGTTTGCACAGACGGATACAAATTATCCGGTTTGTGGATTTAACAGGATATTAGACTTAAAAATCGTTTGACGAGTTGTTATAGTACATTACGGACACATTACTACAGTTACCCTACAGTCCTTACTGCAGTTTCATGCCACATCCCTTTGGGATAGTCCCTCCAAAATAGGGACTCTAAAGGTGCCTACACACATGGCGATTTTTTACACGATTTGCCCGATTTCGATGAATCGTGACAACAAATCGTGTAAAATATGCCCAAATCGTGAGTTTCCACTCACGATGCCGATGCGCGACCCCGCTCGTCGTACATCGCATCTTCAGATCTGCCGTGCTGTAGGGCAGATTTGCCAATCTGGGACACAATGCACTGGATGCACAATAGATCTTAAGTCAGATTTGACATTTTCCTACTCCAAATCGTGACCACGACTGCTGGGGAGCTGCCTGGGGAGAGTTCAGGGGGAAATCGTACATGATGTCGGATCGTGAGCACATCGCTGTGTGTGTAGAAGCTCTGTGATCTTGCTGAAGAGTCACCTGATCACTGTCTAACTCAGAAACAAATGACAGCATAAGTACGGCCACTGGACCATCGAAAGTTAGCAACCATCGATTATCTGACACCGATAGTTTTACCAACAATGTCTGTTTACTGATGGTGTGCACGAGCTGCGGCAGTCCGATGGCAGCCAACGGCCTGCACATATGCAACCTGTGACTATGCCGTTGGCGGTCATCCCGTATAGCTGCCCTCCTGGAATGTTCAGTTTGCAAGATCCGGATTCTCTTGCGCAATAGGCGGGCCTTGATTGAACAAATCACCTTATTAAACAGGGATGTGCAGCCCCAATAGTATGGATCTCATCAATGCACAGTGGTGGTGGGGAGGGCAGGGAGAAAATATGATGATAGACTTGTCCTTCCGTCTGGTTACCACACTCTGTGACCACATCGTTGCCCATCGCAGCATATGTTAGTATAAAAGCAGCGATACCCTGGATCTGGGAGATATACTAGAGGGAATTGCCTAAATGTTCTATAGCCGCAGCTGCTGACATAGGCCCTCATTCAGAGCCACTCGCTAGCGGCAGTACGCTCGTTCCGAGCGATGTTCGCACATCTGCGCATGCGTACGGTTTTTAGTACGCATGCGCGAAGCAGTCAATGCGGCCGAAAATCGTTGGTACGCAATATAGCGAGTGCCTGCTATTTTGAGTGACAGAATGAGGCGTATGTGGGTGGTAACAGGGGAAGGTGCTTGAAAACGGGGAGTGGAGATCCGAACGCAGGCGTGCTTAAAGGTCAAAACGGGCGTTTTATGGGTGTGCATAATTAATACAGCAGCGTCATTTACCACGTCACTTGTTTTTTTTTAACTCAGAACTGCTCGCAAAATAGCGGTTGAAAACACCAACCACAAGAATAGCGAGCAGTTCATACGCTGTACGATGTACTCGATTAATCTAATAAATAGCGGACATGACGTATGGTGCGTGCGGCCAGGGGGCGTTTTTATCAAAAAAACGAGCGTATGTTTTGCTCGCTCGTTCAGACTTAGAGGTGGGAACAGACTGCAATTTGCGAACGGATCATTTGAATAGCCACCCCTTGTTTTTGAACGAACGACCACAATTAGCGAACGGCTCTGAATCAGGCCCATTGTTCTCTAAATAGTCCTCAGCCCACACAGAAAAGGAGACTTTGCTGGGGAAATATTACATCCGACATGTGTCTCCTGTGACTGGTAAACTCTGATCTCAATTTATGGCTTCCATTTTGGATCTGAAATACCTACTTCTATAATATCCTCTACGGACAGAGGAGTTTGCCCTTATCTTTGGGTGTATTGCCGTAATACTGTGAGATTTGTACACATTACATTACTGACCTCTCTAGCGATGTGCAGAGCATTGCTCTGTTCCATCTACCCCGCAGATATAAAATGATGCATTCTGCAGATTATTACATCACTTACCTCTATAGTGATAAGAAAGATCTATAAGAAAGACGCCTCAACCGCTAATGGTTTCCGTTGCTTGCACAGTGATATATTTGCTATTTTTGTGCTGCTCCGTAACATTATTGTACTTTGGGCCTAGCGCTACGAGCTGCACCAGCTGCACATTATCTGGTGATGTTTAACAGGTGGAAGAAGTTGTTATATTCCCTGGAATTATGTCCCGGTAATGGTTAGTGACGTCTCTGATTCTTCCAGCGCACGGCTGACATGTCCGTCCTGCATCAACCTGTCAGTGTGATGGACGGAATCCTTCCACGCCGTCACACAGGCAGTGGGAACATTGGGGGGACGTACAGGACAGCCCTCGTGGATTTACTGCTGACAGCTGTAATATTTTTATTATTAATTATTGTCACGAGTCTAGAGAGACAGAAACAGGTAATTCGACAATTTAAAACCTATCGGTGCAGAACAAAGCCGCTGGGGGGGGGGGAACCTGAACCGCGCTGCAACCTTCTTAGCAGCGGAGCGTTGCCAGATCCTGGCTCTCTCACATTGCAAGATGCTAAACACGTTGTGTATTTAATGCCGGAAACGCTGCAGTGAGCAGACTGTGGGCAAATAATTCACATTAACATCTGACACAAATGTAACAACATTTGGTGCAAGTGGAAAAGATATATAATAAATGTCTATGACAGATCCGCAGGGAATTGGTATGATTTAGGTCCGGCGGTTGGATCCAGACAGCGGCTGCCCGACTTGGGTGAAAATCCAGATTGTCCCTAAGGTAAGTATAGACTAACTTAATTCCCTCCCCTAACCCTCCCTTAGGGGTGCCTAACCCTAACCTTCCCCCCCAGTGCCTAACCCTAATCCCCCCTCTAAGTGCCTAAACCTTACCCCCCCTTCCCCGCTGCCTAAACCTAAGTCCCCCGGGGGGTGCCTAACACTCCCCCTAGCCTAATCCTAACCTCCCTGAGGGATGCCTAACCCTAACTCCCCCCCGGGAACCCTAAACCTAACCCCCCTCCCCCCGCGGCTGCCGGGCGCCCAGCATCCCTTCGATCGGGATGCCGGGCGCCTGTCTCCCGGCGTCTGTAAAATGACAGTCGTCTAGATTTAGACACCTGTCATTTAACCCTCGCCGGGATAAAGCAATCGGGAAGCCGGCTGTCGGGATTAGGTCCGTTGGCTTCCCGACTGCATACCGATCCACAGCAGCTCCACCCGATACTTTACCGGAAAAAAAACACATTAAAAAAAACAAATTTGCAGCGCTAAGCGGGTGGATGTAATAGAACAGACATTTTTGGAGTGATTGCCGCAATATTTCAGATTCAGGATCATTAACCAACATGCCGCCAAATCAAATCAAACGTATCTGCGATAGTACCTCTAGTTTTTACACTTGGCCCCCTCTAACACTGTACGTGTGCAGTAGGCAAGCCGTGTCCAAATCAGGCAGTAAGACCATAGCTGAAGCGCTGACTTTACATTTTACTCTTCGCCGCAACAGGCTTTTATCAGAGTCACTGTCCCGGCAAGACCAACTTTATTCATAAAATAATTTGTTATTGCCGCGATCGGCACCTATGTGCGGTATCGGTAAGAGATGGTAAAGGAATGTTTATGCCTTTTTGTTTATGAGCGTATTGTATCGTATACTAATGTAAATAATGCAGTAAATGAAAAAAATATATGAGAAACTGTTTTTATGGGGTCTATGTACTAAGGGCCTGATTCAGAGCCGGACGCTATTTGCGCTCGCTCGTTCAGAAAAAGGGGCCGGCTATTTAAATTGAGCGCTCGCTCTTTGCGGTCTGTTGACACCTATATGTCTGAGCGAGCGAACAAAATTTGCGCTCGCTATTTTGTAAAGACGCCCCCTGGCCGCTCGCATCCTACGTAATTTCCGCTATTTATTAGATTAATCGAGTACATCGAAAGGCGTCTGAACTGCTCGCAGTGCTTGTGGTTGGATTTTCCTACCGCAATCATGCGAACAGTTCAGGCTAAGAAACAACCAAGTGATGTGGTCGATGACGCTGCTTTGTTAATTATGCACACCCTTAAAACGCCCGTTTTGACCGTTTGGCACGCCTGCTTTCGGATCTCCACTCCCCGTTTTCAAGCACCTTCCCCTGTTACCATCCACAAACGCCTCATCCTGTCACTAAAATTAGCAGGCAATCGCAATTTTGCGAACACACGTTTTCCGACCGCACTGACTGGTTGGCGCATGCGCATTACGACCCATGCGCAGATGTGCGAACATCGCTCGGAGCGAACGAGCGGCCGCTTACGAGCGGCTCTGAATCAGGCCCTAAGTTATGGAGAGAGATACAGTGGATAGAGATAGCATCTGATTGGTTGGTACTCTAACTGTCAGCCTGTAAAAGTGACAAGGGTCTGTTGCATGATGTTATATAGAGTCTGCCTGTGGAGCAGAGGATGCTGGGAGCTGCAGCCGCCTGTATTGTGCATTATAGGGGCCTGGTATATTATACATTGCTGTATGATACAGATTCTGCCTGTGGAGCAGAGGATGCTGGGAGCTGCAGCCGCCTGTATTGTGCATTATAGGGGCCTGGTATATTATACATTGCTGTATGATACAGATTCTGCCTGTGGAGCAGAGGATTCTGGGAGCTGCAGCCGCCTGTATTGTGCATTATAGGGGCCTGGTATATTATACATCGCTGTATGATACAGAGTCTGCCTGTGGAGCAGAGGATGCTGGGAGCTGCAGCCGCCTGTATTGTGCATTATAGGGGCCTGGTATATTATACATTGCTGTATGATACAGATTCTGCCTGTGGAGCAGAGGATTCTGGGAGCTGCAGCCGCCTGTATTGTGCATTATAGGGGCCTGGTATATTATACATCGCTGTATGATACAGAGTCTGCCTGTGGAGCAGAGGATGCTGGGAGCTGCAGCCGCCTGTATTGTGCATTATAGGGGCCTGGTATATTATACATCGCTGTATGATACAGAGTCTGCCTGTGGAGCAGAGGATGCTGGGAGCTGCACCGCCTGTATTGTGCACTATAGGGGCCTGGTATATTATACATCGCTGTATGATATAGAGTCTGCCTGTGGAGCAGAGGATGCTGGGAGCTGCAGCCGCCTGTATTGTGCACTATAGGGGCCTGGTATATTATACATCGCTGTATGATACAGAGTCTGCCTGTGGAGCAGAGGATGCTGGGAGCTGCAGCCGCCTGTATTGTGCATTATAGGGGCCTGGTGTATTATACATTGCTGTATGATACAGATTCTGCCTGTGGAGCAGAGGATTCTGGGAGCTGCAGCCGCCTGTATTGTGCACTATAGGGGCCTGGTGTATTATACATTGCTGTATGATACAGATTCTGCCTGTGGAGCAGAGGATGCTGGGAGCTGCAGCCGCCTGTATTGTGCACTATAGGGGCCTGGTATATTATACATTGCTGTATGATACAGAGTCTGCCTATGGAGCAGAGGATGCTGGGAGCTGCAGCCGCCTGTATTGTGCACTATAGGGGCCTGGTATATTATACATTGCTGTATGATACAGAGTCTGCCTGTGGAGCAGAGGATGCTGGGAGCTGCAGCCGCCTGTATTGTGCATTATAGGGGCCTGGTATATTATACATTGCTGTATGATACAGATTCTGCCTGTGGAGCAGAGGATGCTGGGAGCTGCAGCCGCCTGTATTGTGCATTATAGGGGCCTGGTATATTATACATCGCTGTATGATACAGAGTCTGCCTGTGGAGCAGAGGATGCTGGGAGCTGCAGCCGCCTGTATTGTGCACTATAGGGGCCTGGTATATTATACATTGCTGTATGATACAGAGTCTGCCTGTGGAGCAGAGGATGCTGGGAGCTGCAGCCGCCTGTATTGTGCATTATAGGGGCCTGGTATATTATACATCGCTGTATGATACAGAGTCTGCCTGTGGAGCAGAGGATGCTGGGAGCTGCACCGCCTGTATTGTGCACTATAGGGGCCTGGTATATTATACATCGCTGTATGATATAGAGTCTGCCTGTGGAGCAGAGGATGCTGGGAGCTGCAGCCGCCTGTATTGTGCACTATAGGGGCCTGGTATATTATACATCGCTGTATGATACAGAGTCTGCCTGTGGAGCAGAGGATGCTGGGAGCTGCAGCCGCCTGTATTGTGCATTATAGGGGCCTGGTGTATTATACATTGCTGTATGATACAGATTCTGCCTGTGGAGCAGAGGATTCTGGGAGCTGCAGCCGCCTGTATTGTGCACTATAGGGGCCTGGTATATTATACATTGCTGTATGATACAGATTCTGCCTGTGGAGCAGAGGATGCTGGGAGCTGCAGCCGCCTGTATTGTGCACTATAGGGGCCTGGTATATTATACATTGCTGTATGATACAGAGTCTGCCTATGGAGCAGAGGATGCTGGGAGCTGCAGCCGCCTGTATTGTGCACTATAGGGGCCTGGTATATTATACATTGCTGTATGATACAGAGTCTGCCTGTGGAGCAGAGGATGCTGGGAGCTGCAGCCGCCTGTATTGTGCATTATAGGGGCCTGGTATATTATACATTGCTGTATGATACAGATTCTGCCTGTGGAGCAGAGGATGCTGGGAGCTGCAGCCGCCTGTATTGTGCATTATAGGGGCCTGGTATATTATACATCGCTGTATGATACAGAGTCTGCCTGTGGAGCAGAGGATGCTGGGAGCTGCAGCCGCCTGTATTGTGCATTATAGGGGCCTGGTATATTATACATTGCTGTATGATACAGATTCTGCCTGTGGAGCAGAGGATGCTGGGAGTTGCAGCCGCCTGTATTGTGCATTATAGGGGCCTGGTATATTATACATTGCTGTATGATACAGATTCTGCCTGTGGAGCAGAGGATTCTGGGAGCTGCAGCCGCCTGTATTGTGCACTATAGGGGCCTGGTATATTATACATTGCTGTATGATACAGAGTCTGCCTGTGGAGCAGAGGATGCTGGGAGCTGCAGCCGCCTGTATTGTGCATTATAGGGGCCTGGTATATTATACATCGCTGTGTGATACAGATTCTGCCTGTGGAGCAGAGGATGCTGGGAGTTGCAGCCGCCTGTATTGTGCATTATAGGGGCCTGGTATATTATACATTGCTGTATGATACAGAGTCTGCCTGTGGAGCAGAGGATGCTGGGAGCTGCAGCCGCCTGTATTGTGCATTATAGGGGCCTGGTATATTATACATTGCTGTATGATACAGATTCTGCCTGTGGAGCAGAGGATGCTGGGAGCTGCAGCCGCCTGTATTGTGCATTATAGGGGCCTGGTATATTATACATCGCTGTATGATACAGAGTCTGCCTGTGGAGCAGAGGATGCTGGGAGCTGCAGCCGCCTGTATTGTGCATTATAGGGGCCTGGTATATTATACATTGCTGTATGATACAGATTCTGCCTGTGGAGCAGAGGATGCTGGGAGTTGCAGCCGCCTGTATTGTGCATTATAGGGGCCTGGTATATTATACATTGCTGTATGATACAGATTCTGCCTGTGGAGCAGAGGATTCTGGGAGCTGCAGCCGCCTGTATTGTGCACTATAGGGGCCTGGTATATTATACATCGCTGTGTGATACAGATTCTGCCTGTGGAGCAGAGGATGCTGGGAGCTGCAGCCGCCTGTATTGTGCATTATAGGGGCCTGGTATATTATACATCGCTGTATGATACAGAGTCTGCCTGTGGAGCAGAGGATGCTGGGAGCTGCAGCCGCCTGTATTGTGCATTATAGGGGCCTGGTATATTATACATTGCTGTATGATACAGATTCTGCCTGTGGAGCAGAGGATGCTGGGAGCTGCAGCCGCCTGTATTGTGCATTATAGGGGCCTGGTATATTATACATCGCTGTATGATACAGAGTCTGCCTGTGGAGCAGAGGATGCTGGGAGCTGCAGCCGCCTGTATTGTGCATTATAGGGGCCTGGTATATTATACATTGCTGTATGATACAGATTCTGCCTGTGGAGCAGAGGATTCTGGGAGCTGCAGCCGCCTGTATTGTGCACTATAGGGGCCTGGTATATTATACATTGCTGTATGATACAGATTCTGCCTGTGGAGCAGAGGATGCTGGGAGCTGCAGCCGCCTGTATTGTGCACTATAGGGGCCTGGTATATTATACATTGCTGTATGATACAGAGTCTGCCTATGGAGCAGAGGATGCTGGGAGCTGCAGCCGCCTGTATTGTGCATTATAGGGGCCTGGTATATTATACATTGCTGTATGATACAGAGTCTGCCTGTGGAGCAGAGGATGCTGGGAGCTGCAGCTGCCTGTATTGTGCATTATAGGGGCCTGGTATATTATACATTGCTGTATGATACAGATTCTGCCTGTGGAGCAGAGGATGCTGGGAGCTGCAGTCGCCTGTATTGTGCATTATAGGGGCCTGGTATATTATACATCGCTGTATGATACAGAGTCTGCCTGTGGAGCAGAGGATGCTGGGAGCTGCAGCCGCCTGTATTGTGCATTATAGGGGCCTGGTATATTATACATTGCTGTATGATACAGATTCTGCCTGTGGAGCAGAGGATTCTGGGAGCTGCAGCCGCCTGTATTGTGCACTATAGGGGCCTGGTATATTATACATTGCTGTATGATACAGAGTCTGCCTGTGGAGCAGAGGATGCTGGGAGCTGCAGCCGCCTGTATTGTGCATTATAGGGGCCTGGTATATTATACATCGCTGTGTGATACAGATTCTGCCTGTGGAGCAGAGGATGCTGGGAGTTGCAGCCGCCTGTATTGTGCATTATAGGGGCCTGGTATATTATACATTGCTGTATGATACAGAGTCTGCCTGTGGAGCAGAGGATGCTGGGAGCTGCAGCCGCCTGTATTCTGCATTATAGGGGCCTGGTATATTATACATTGCTGTATGATACAGATTCTGCCTGTGGAGCAGAGGATGCTGGGAGCTGCAGCCGCCTGTATTGTGCATTATAGGGGCCTGGTATATTATACATCGCTGTATGATACAGAGTCTGCCTGTGGAGCAGAGGATGCTGGGAGCTGCAGCCGCCTGTATTGTGCATTATAGGGGCCTGGTATATTATACATTGCTGTATGATACAGATTCTGCCTGTGGAGCAGAGGATGCTGGGAGTTGCAGCCGCCTGTATTGTGCATTATAGGGGCCTGGTATATTATACATTGCTGTATGATACAGATTCTGCCTGTGGAGCAGAGGATTCTGGGAGCTGCAGCCGCCTGTATTGTGCACTATAGGGGCCTGGTATATTATACATTGCTGTATGATACAGAGTCTGCCTGTGGAGCAGAGGATGCTGGGAGCTGCAGCCGCCTGTATTGTGCATTATAGGGGCCTGGTATATTATACATCGCTGTGTGATACAGATTCTGCCTGTGGAGCAGAGGATGCTGGGAGTTGCAGCCGCCTGTATTGTGCATTATAGGGGCCTGGTATATTATACATCGCTGTATGATACAGATTCTGCCTGTGGAGCAGAGGATGCTGGGAGCTGCAGCCGCCTGTATTGTGCATTATAGGGGCCTGGTATATTATACATCGCTGTGTGATACAGATTCTGCCTGTGGAGCAGAGGATGCTGGGAGCTGCAGCCGCCTGTATTGTGCACTATAGGGGCCTGGTATATTATACATTGCTGTGTGATACAGATTCTGCCTGTGGAGCAGAGGATGCTGGGAGCTGCAGCCGCCTGTATTGTGCACTATAGGGGCCTGGTATATTATACATTGCTGTATGATACAGAGTCTGCCTGTGGAGCAGAGGATGCTGGGAGCTGCAGCCACCTGTATTGTGCATTATAGGGGCCTGGTATATTATACATCGCTGTATGATACAGATTCTGCCTGTGGAGCAGAGGATTCTGGGAGCTGCAGCCGCCTGTATTGTGCACTATAGGGGCCTGGTATATTATACATTGCTGTATGATACAGATTCTGCCTGTGGAGCAGAGGATGCTGGGAGCTGCAGTCGCCTGTATTGTGCATTATAGGGGCCTGGTATATTATACATTGCTGTATGATACAGATTCTGCCTGTGGAGCAGAGGATGCTGGGAGCTGCAGTCGCCACCCCCGCCTACTGCTTAATCCACATTAGAGGTTATTTTGTGAGCTTGCCTGTTCCGTTACGCAGCCTATTTGCCTCTCAGAAATCCGTGTATAGGGATGACATGGGATCTATGCTTCATCTATTTCCTGCCAGACAATGAAACCCTGGAATCTGCAACTATTTCCAATATAGCTACTATTAGTGGTATCACTTTCAAGCTATTATTTACTTCTAGCTGCCTGTGAATAAATAGATAGATATATATATCTATCTGTTCGTGTGAGGTCAATGTAAAAACACACACACACACACACACACACACACACACACACACACACACACACACACACACACACACACACACACACACACACACACACACACACACACACACACACACGCTAAGTATAAGCCCTGATCTGACCACATGGGGTAGTGATTTGAGGCTGAGTGAAGTCACCATTGGGCTGTGTACAGTATTGGGACCTGTACATACAGAAGAATGGGGATTTTCCAGGCTGCCAGCGATCTGCCAGGGCTGTAGGAAGGGGGATACGAATCAGCTCGTCTTCCGGTAGGACCCGCTGTCTCTCGTTCATACATACACGCCACCTGCTGTGAGATAATCAGGATAAATGCCTGCATCCCCCTGATTAAACATGATCTATTTAGCATTTTAATCAGCCCCTTAGCGGGAGAAGTGGTGCCGGCTCCTTCACTGCACTTTGAATTGTCTCGTGGCCGTACTTTAATAGAACGGAACATTAAGATATTGATAATCCCCCGTTGTGTCTTCCCAAAAGGATAATCACATATTACCACTCCTCAACGTGCACTTAGCTTATGGCAATATAATGTGACGGGGGTTCTCCGGGAGCGAGGAAATAAATAACTTCCACTGAGGCCAAATTTCGGAGAATTTATATCGTAGAATTGAGAGGACTGCAACTCGGGGTAACAGTGCTCAGCTCACCAGGAGCCCTCAGCATTATATTATTACATATAAAGCTACCGCCATTCACCTGTTCTGCCATTTTTTATTTTTTTTCCCCGTACTTTTAGTTTGTACATGTGATTGGGTATATAGATTGCAAGCCCGCTTGGGCAAGGACTGATATGGCCTACTGAAGTATTCTCTACATAGCGCTGTGTAATATATAATTAACTTATTCAATTAATAGATATGAGATAGATTAGCATGAGATAGATATGAGAGAGATACAGCGCAGTATAAAGGGCAGCAGTGCGCCCCGTACCGGACCTGCCCCCTGATTCTCTGATGTCATGCAAAGTGGGCGGGGCTGCCAGATATCTGGAAAGTAACTAAGGACTCTCCGGGCAGCTCCACAGGCTGTAGGCCCCTATGACTGCGCCTCTCGTGATGATACATAGATATGAGATAGACATACAATGAGGTACATAGATAGATATGAGATAGACATACATGAGATACATAGATATCAGCTAGACAGACATATGATGATACATAGATAGATATGAGATAGACAGACATGAGATACATAGATATGAGATAGACAGACATGTGATGATAAATAGATATGAAATAGACAGACATGAGATACATAGATAGATATGAGCTAGATATACATGAGATACATAGATATAAGATAGACATACATGAGATACATAGATAGATATGAGATAGACATACATGAGATACATAGATAGATATGAGAGACAGACATGAAATACATAGATAGATATGAGAGACAGACATGAGATACATAGATAGATATGAGCTAGACAGACATGTAATGATAAATAGATATGAGATAGACAGATGTGATGATACATAGATATGAGATAGACATACATGAGATACATAGATAGATATGAGATAGACAGACATATGATGATACATAGATATAAGATAGACCTACATGAGATACATAGATATGAGATAGACATACATGAGATACATAGATAGATATGAGATAGACAGACATATGATGATACATAGATATGAGATAGACATACATGAGATACATAGATAGATATGAGATAGACAGACATATGATGATACATAGATATGAGATACATAGATAGATATGAGATAGACAGACATATGATGATACATAGATATGAGATAGACAGACATGAGATACATAGATATGAGATATACAGATGTGATGATACATAGATAGATATGAAATAGACAGACATGAGATACATAGATAGATATGAGATAGACATACATGAGATACATAGATAGATATCAGCTAGACAGACATATGATGATACATAGATAGATATGAGATAGACAGACATGAGATACATAGATATGAGATAGACAGACATGAGATAGACCAACAGAGATACATAGATATGAGATAGACAGACATGAGATACATAGATAGATATGAGCTAGACAGACATGTGATTATAAATAGATATGAGTTAGACAGACATGAGATACATAGATATAAGATAGACATACATAGATAGATATGAGATAGACATACATGAGATACATAGATAGATATGAGATAGACAGACATATGATGATACATAGATATGATAGACATACATGAGATACATAGATATGAGATAGACATACATGAGATACGTAGATAGATAGATATGAGCTAGACAGACATATGATGATACATAGATATGAGATAGACAGACATGAGATACATAGATAGATATGAGCTAGACAGACGTGATGATAAATAGATATCAGATAGACATACATGAGATACATACATAGATATGAGATAAACATACATGAGATACATAGATAGATATGAGATAGACAGACATACATGATATACATAGATAGATATGAGATAGACATACATGAGATACATAGATAGATATGAGCTAGACAGACATGTGATGATACATAGATATGAGATAGACATACATGAGGTACATAGATATGAGATAGACATACATGAGATACATAGATATGAGATGGACATGATATACATAGATAGATATCAGCTAGACAGACATATGATGATACATAGATATGAGATAGACATATGATGATACATAGATAGATATGAGATAGACATGAGATACATACATAGATATGAGATAGATCAACATGAGATACATAGATAGATATGAGAGACAGACATGAGATACATAGATATGAGAAAGACATGAGATACATAGATAGATATGAGATAGACAGACATGAGATACATAGATAGATATGAGATAGACAGACATGTGATGATACATAGATATGAGAAAGACATACACGAGATACATATAGATATGAGATAGACATACATGAGATACATAGATATGAGATAGACAGACATGAGATACATAGATATGAGATAGACAGACATGAGATACATAGATATGAGATAGACAGACATGTGATGATACATAGATATGAGATAGACAGACATGAGATACATAGATATGAGATAGACAGACATGAGATACATAGATATGAGATAGACAGACATGAGATACATAGATATGAGATAGACAGACATGAGATACATAGATATGAGATAGATAGACATGAGATACATAGATATGAGATAGACAGACGTGATGATACATAGATATGAGATAGACAGACATGAGATACATAGATAGATATGAGCTAGAAAGACATGTGATGATACATAGATAGATATGAGATATACAGACATGTGATGATACATAGATATGAGATAGACATACATGAGATACATAGATATGAGAAAGACATGAGATACATAGATAGATATGAGATAGACAGACGTGATGATACATAGATAGATATGAGATAGACATACATGAGATACATAGATAGATATGAGATAGACAGACATGAGATACATAGATATGAGATAGACAGACATGTGATGATAATTAGATATGAGATAGACAGACATGAGATACATAGATAGATATGAGATAGACATGAGATACATAGATAGATATGAGATAGACAGACATGAGATACATAGATATTAGATAGACAGACATGTGATGATAATTAGATATGAGATAGACAGACATGAGATACATAGATAGATATGAGATAGACAGACATGAGATACATAGATAGATATGAGATAGACAGACGTGATGATACATAGATAGATATAAGATATACAGACATGTGATGATACATAGATATGAGATAGACATACATGAGATACATAGATATGAGAAAGACATGAGATACATAGATAGATATGAGATAGACAGACGTGATGATACATAGATAGATATGAGATAGACATACATGAGATACATAGATAGATATGAGATAGACAGACATGAGATACATAGATATGAGATAGACAGACATGTGATGATAATTAGATATGAGATAGACAGACATGAGATACATAGATAGATATGAGATAGACAGACATGAGATACATAGATAGATATGAGATAGACAGACATGAGATAGACATACATGAGATACATAGATATGAGATAGACAGACATGTGATGATAATTAGATATGAGATAGACAGACATGAGATACATAGATAGATATGAGATAGACAGACATGAGATACATAGATAGATATGAGATAGACAGACGTGAGATACATAGATAGATATGAGATAGACAGACATGAGATACATTGATAGATATGAGATAGACAGACATGAGATACATAGATAGATATGAGATAGACAGACGTGATGATACATAGATAGATATGAGATAGACAGACATGAGATACATTGATAGATATGAGATAGACATGTGGTGATGATAGATATGAGATGGTTAGATAGATAGATATAGATAAATATACCCATTGTGTATGGGTAACTTCGGCTCGCCGGGCCAGTCTGAGGGAATATGCTCATTTGTGATTTGAGAGCCCATAGAGCAAGTGCCCAATCTGGGGCCCATGACATTGGTAACCAGCCCAGGCTGGATCTGGGTGAGGTCTTTATATATTCATTACCCTTGAGGAAGTCTGGAACGGACGAAACGCGTTGGGTAGCTCCATACCTGCCTTACATTAACTTACCTGTGAGACTTACTAATAAGATAAGCACTGGGCACTTTACCATTGACTTACGTAAACTTGCACTAAAAATACTTATTGTGCTTAGTTTAAAATCCTTCTTTTAAATGTTGATTTTTTTTCCTGTTGTGTTTTTTTTATGCTCATTTCATTTATATATTATTGTTCTTATTAATTTAAGTCCTGAGTGACGAAACGCGTAGGGGCGTGGCCTAGCGTTGTTCTGTGATACGAGGTCTCCTACGAGTGAACCTGTTGTTCCCGGAGACGGAGGATCAATTTTCTATATGCGCTGTATACTTGCGGTGGCTTGACCGCTATGTCTGGTACGTCATTTAAGACATATGTTTTGTCTGATATGTTTTAATAAAAGTTGGAAGATAATGCACTATTGGCGCCCCTTCTATCTTTCTTCTAGAAATATATATATATATATATATATATATATATATATATATATATATATAGTTCAAGAATGGGCCGGCTTCTTGCTATTCCAGCCATAGGTGACATTTGTTGACACCGCTTATCTCAGTGATAAAATAATAACTTGACACCACGAGTAAACTAGATTTTTTCGCCGTGGCCGATGAGTAATATATACGACACAAGCTATCCAGAGCATTACTTGTTGCTGAATTACTGAGGTAACTGAACGAGCCCCTGTGCACTCATGTGACAGTATGGCGATGGCTGAGAGATCCTAGAATTACCTCACACTGAGCAGAGAGAATCACCTCATGTTTATTGTATTTGCCTGTGCGCAGAGCTGAAGCTTCCTCTTCCCGTCACTCCTGTTCCTACTGATATCACCTGGAGATCTTCATGTTTGAACAGGGTTAATGTTTAACAAACGCCTCATATCTCCGTCTTCTCCGCTGTGTATGCCGCAGGGTGTCAGTAAGTGCGACCTTTATACAGCGCGGCCCGAGGAATAGAGATCACTCATTTTGGGTTAAGTTGGGTGCCCAGGAAACATTGAAAATCCAATTTATTGAATCAATCCACAAAAACGTCTCAGAAATGGCTGTTTATCAATGCCAGTTCCCCATTGTGACATCTATATAGTATAGTAGTATAGTACCTAATGTATCCCTGGAATCCATATACACTCCATATAATCTGCATAATTCCCTGCGACTGCCATCTTGTGCCCCAGCCCCCCCCCGGACCATGTGGAAACGTATGCACGCCTCAGTCTCATTGCAGCCCTGTGGTCCGCGCGATTTTGTTGCGTTGCACTTTTGCCAACTCTCAGGCTGGTATCGGCCAATAGCACATGACCGTGATGTTCGTAGGCGATGGCGGGAATGAGCTCGTAAGTAACTATCCATCCTTTTTTGTAACGCACTTTTCAGGCATTCGTTAGCAGCTAGAAAGTACATTAATAAGGATTATGGGGCATATGTATCAAAGCTAGATGTGAGATAAAATTGTGAAATATATATCGCCAACCAATCAGCTCCAAAATCTCATTTCTTAAACACAGCCTGCAAAATGTAAGTTAGAATCTGATTGGTTGGTGATATATATCACAATTTTATCTCACATCCAGCTTTGATACATATGCCCCTCGGTGTGAACGTGCCCCTATAAATACATAGGCAGAGTTATGGTAAAGGTAGTACATATATGTACACATAGGGAATATATGCAGAATATAATCACCGGTGAAGTTATAGATTTACTGAGTGGCGGCGGATAATGATTATTATACCCAGCCCTCGCAGCTAGAGAAATAGTACTGCGCAGTGGTCAGCATACAGCATAATGGCGAATACTAAGAATGACATCCAGTATACCACATCACCCAACATTCCCGGCTCCCAGACCCCAAAATGGGAGTGGTCTAAAGTAAAGTGGCGCTGCTTTCTGTGAGTGTGGGGATTGACGTGATTTGGGTGGGTCGCAGGAGCAAGGCCGTCTTGTCCCATTTATTTTTTATAAATGAGGCTTCTGTCCCAGTGGTGGCAATATCTATACAGCAGGAACAGGATGTATTACATTCTTACCTTTATAAAAAGAGGCTTCATATTAGACGTTGCACAGGGGGGCTGTATAGTGGCTCGTACTCCTGAACAGGTGTCATTAGGTAATCGGGGCAAACGCACAAAGGAAGAATGGTCACGTAACGTCAGCGGTAGGTCGCCTCCAACACCCCTATACTCCCCTGATAAGGATCTGTCTACTGGTAACAGAATGTGGACTGTTTAGTATACTAGTCACCAGAAAGGGTATCTTGTATACTAGTGCTCAGCTGTATATACCCACCAGGGTATATAAAGCTCTGTGTACAATACTAGCCACCACACTGAGCTCTGCGTTGATCATCCGATTTAGCTCTGTATTCCTCTACTTCTGGAGCTGTGTAGGCTGATCCCGCAGGAAGCTTATCCAAAGCCGGAATCTGTTATGTTTTCATCTCCTTTGTCTGTCTGGTTCCACCATTGGGAATTCCATCCCCACTATTAAAGCCGGCTGCTGCGTTATTGTAAGCTGAGAGCAAATGCCTTCTTTCCACTCCTATACTGCTGAAAGCAATTAGGTGGAAAGCAATAAGCCGCCAAGGGCTGGCGTAATAAGGAGAGCGCGATGTCAGTGTACACGGACAGGTGAGGGGTTTGTTAGGAGAATCTGCTCATTTTTTATTTATTACCCAGTTGAGCAAACTTGTGATAACTTGAAAATTTAAACCCGGAGAACGCTGAGTACTTCAGCTAGAGTGTATAGATATAGATATATACACTAGCTACTCTAGCTGAAGTACTCGGCGTTCTCCGGGTTTACATTTTCAAGTTATTACATTTTATCATGTGATGTGGTCCATTAGGTATCCCAGACCAATTGCCACCCCTCCGTGATGTTTTCATCCAAATCCACCCAGGGGAAGGCTCAGAACGGGCTCCTCAGGTCAAAGCTCTGCCCAGCGTACACCAACGGGTGGTCCGACCGGGACCCTAACCCCCTTAAAAACTGGCAAGGATCCAACTGGACCACCTCACGTTGGTTTCATTCCAATCGGTTCAGGGGTGTCCAAATGCATAACCAAATGACTGTGTGTATATGTATGTGTGTGTATATATAATATGTGCTTTGCCATACCGTGCCTTTAATTCACAACACATTGAATTACACAGGTTCTGTGGCTGATTAACAACAGGTGAAATAGAGACTTGTAGTCAGCCAATTACACAGATTGTGTAAAGGCCCCCATACACCAGAGACTGATCGCTGCGATTGGATCGGAAACGCTGACCGGCGGACATCGATGTTCCGCGATCCGTCGCAGGATTGGTGAAATTCTACATGTTATATATCACCGATCTGCCAATCACGATAACTTTTTGATCGTGATCCACCGATGTTGGATTTCACCGATCCACCGACCCGGTATCTCTTTATCACTGCATCGCGGCGATCCGTTGCTGATGTATGGGGGCCTTAATTCAGTTGTATAGGTATAAAGTAAAATGATAGCAGCACATATATTATCATATGAGGGCAGAGCATTCCTATAGCAGGATTGCCTACCTTCTATAGAGGTGTTAGCTCTCCTGCTAATCACTACAGAGCCATTCTTTGTGTCTCTGTTCCCCCATCTCCTCATCTATCTGTACAGCACATGGGGCCAGTTGGGAGCAGTGCTGTGTATAGGTAATGTGCCCCTGCTATAACGCAGTCATTGCCTCACAAGACACAAACTTTACATCTTTAGTCTTCATGCAGTGACTAGTGGGTTTTACACCTTATTAGATCTCAGTGGGTCCAGAATATTCCCGTTATCAGACCCCACTTCGTGGACACGGCATTGGGTGGGTATGGCCAAGTCTTAGGGGCGCGAGGGTGGGACACACACGATTCTGCTAACCTGTAGAGAGAGAGAGAACATAAAGCTGTGTATTATAGAGCCACCTATTATTATTATGTATTATCAGGCATATATATATAGAGTGTGTTTGGGGTTAATTTATTTGTGCTGATTGTGCTGTCGCCATCATTGTCTGAGGAGTAGGCTGCCAATCTCTGGTCATCTCTTAATCAAGGCGGGCGGCTTATCTGTGACACATCCAGTGATGGAAACGCAGATGTCAGCGCTGCTGGGCGGGCTGAGGAGGTCAGTGGAACCGTCTGCCTTTGCTGTTTGTGAGGGACTTAGGTCATCGCTCATTCCCAGCTCCCAGAGGACGGGCGCATTCTCATGGTGACAGCCTGTAACCCGAGCAGCCACTTACTGCTGAGCATCAAAGGGGGCACTCTGACCCGTGCCCGTGTCCTACGCTGGCACAAGATCATAGCCCCCAGTCTGTGACCGGAGGACGGGGAGATTCCTCATTGGGGTACCTGTACACTGCATTACGCTGGCACAAGATCATAGAGAGCCCCCAGTCTGTGACCGGAGGACGGGTAGATTCCTCATTGGGGCACCTGTACACTGCATTACGCTGGCACAAGATCATAGAGAGCCCCCAGTCTGCGACCGGAGGATGGGTAGATTCCTCATTGGGGTACCTGTACACTGCATTACGCTGGCACAAGATCATAGAGAGCCCCCAGTCTGTGACCGGAGGACGGGTAGATTCCTCATTGGGGCACCTGTACACTGCATCACGCTGGCACAAATTCATAGAGAGCCCCCAGTCTGTGATTGGAGGACGGGTAGATTCCTCATTGGGGCACCTGTACACTGCATTACGCTGGCACAAGATCATAGAGAGCCCCCAGTCTGTGACCGGAGGACGGGGAGATTCCTCATTGGGGTACCTGTACACTGCATTACGCTGCACAAGATCATAGAGAGCCCCCAGTCTGTGACCGGAGGACGGGTAGATTCCTCATTGGGTTACCTGTACACTGCATTACGCTGGCACAAGATCATAGAGAGCCCCCAGTCTGTGATTGGAGGACGGGTAGATTCCTCATTGGGGCACCTGTACACTGCATTATGCTGGCACAAGATCATAGAGAGCCCCCAGTCTGTGATTGGAGGACGGGTAGATTCCTCATTAGGGCACCTGTACACTGCATTACACTGGCACAAGATCATAGAGAGCCCCCAGTCTGTGACCGGAGGACGGGTAGATTTCTCATTGGGGCACCTGTACACTGCATTACGCTGGCACAAGATCATAGAGAGCCCCCAGTCTGTGATTGGAGGACGGGTAGATTCCTCATTGGGGCACCTGTACACTGCATCACGCTGGCACAAGATCATAGAGAGCCCCCAGTCTGTGACTGGAGGACGGGTAGATTCCTCATTGGGGCACCTGTACACTGCATTATGCTGGACAAGGCAACACCTCGTTCTCATATTTGCAGCCTCTGATCTATTTTTTGTATTGTTCTGTGTACAATGGGCCTCGGATTAGTAGACACAGTGGGGCGCTGGAGTATGTACATTGCAGATTCTGTGATGTTGGTAATAGGCCAGGCCCGCAATACTGAGCGCATTTTACACACGGCGCTGACTCTGGCCAGATCACAGAATGACCAAACTCGGACATATATCTGGAAGATCTGCTGCAATAAATCACACTGTTATATATATATATATATATATATATATATATTTGTTATATTTTTTATATATATATCGTTCCTATACCACAAAGTGATACATGACCAATCTCGTCTAATAGGGACAATTCATGGCCTTAAATCAGTAATATACTGGAATCCTATAGGAAAATGTCTGGAAATGTTTTTGGCCTCATTTCAATTTAAGCATAATTTTGTGCCCTAAATGTACACGTAATATGTAGGTTGCAAAATTGCGCTCCTACCTGGGTATTTTTAGTTGCAGCTATTGTAATATAATAGTGGTTAATTGCTGCAGCTAGATTTCCGGTCATCGTCGTCATCTCAGGCCCTTTCTGCAAGTATCGGATCAGCTTTGCTCTGATTGGCTAGAGTGTAAAGGGGCCTATCCATTAGACGACTTTTTGAACGACCCGACCAATACTAGGAGGTTTTGGTCAGAACGCTCAGAGAGTCGTCTAATGGATAGCCGGCAAGGACCAGCGATGCCTGTGCATGATGGGTCCTTGCCGACCCCGACTATCTGTGGAACATGCTGGTCAACCTGACGACGATCGGCAGGTTCCACATGTTCTTAGATAGGTCGGTCGGTGTCCCTGCACTGAATGACGTTCAGTGAACGCCATTCAGTGCGGGCACCACACCCGGCGGCCTGAAGGATTGAACGCTAGACGTTCAGTTTTTCAGGTCGCCTAATGGATAGGCCCCTTTACACAGCCTCTCCAATTGGCTGTATAGAGTCTGTTTAAAAACATTATTTTTATTGATTCTTATCACAGCAATAAATAACCTGCTATTGGCGCACCTCATCCTCGCAATCTAGTGTTCACGTACCGTTTCGCCTGGCCGCTCGGAGGGAACACCCATGGGCAGTTAAACTGAAAGCCCAGATTTCCCCTCTCATTTCCACTTCGTAAAATAGGTCTAATTTGATATTTTTCTTTACTCCATATTATAAAATGTAAAAAAGTTATTGATCATTGGAAAAATGTTTTATTTACAGAATAAAGCGTTTGTTTTTTTTTTTTAATGAATGTTCTCGCCAACCTGGGGAGATTGTTAAATAGGCATCTCCGATCTTCTCTCTGGTGTCGTATTGCTGACAGGATCGACCGTTCACTGACTCTCACAATATGAGAAACGCGGTTTCCTGGGGCAGTCCGTATTGCGAAACGCTGGCAGCGATGAGGGGTTAAAGGGACGAAAATGTCCGATATTTGCGTCCGGCCTAGCTGATTTTGGTTCTTTACCCCACGACACAGCTCATTTCTCCTGAGGACACAATACAGGATTGGCGCAGACGGGCAAATGGATTATTCCCTGCAATCTCCCTGCCATATTTTTCCTCCAGTATATCATTTTTTCTGTTTGTGTGGTGTTTTTATCTCCGGTGACCACATTTTAGACTGAGCCTCATGGCGGCTTCCTGTAATTCATTCCTCACAGACGGTCAGATTGTGCTGTTTGTTCTCTGAGAGGGAATAACAGAGTTCCTTACAATGTGTGACCCCCATTATACTTCCAAGGGCTTCACTGATCGCCATTAATGGGGGTGCTACAGGTCTCGCCTGAGTACTTGTGGGGCGCAGGTATCTGTGTCTCATCCCCAGACCAGTATATGGCGGATAAACACGTCGTCCATGTTCCCTTTCCAGTAAAACAGCATTAACCTCCTAACTACAGTCCTGGCAGAGGTAAAATGGCTGCTGACAATCACCTGGTAAGTGATCTAGTTGCTATGGAGACATTAACGCCACTGAACTGCGACACACATCTATATTTTTAGCCTGTAAGGGGCTGACTTTATAACACAGCAGATTCAGAGGAACAGAACTGGACGACTTAGTGGTATTATAGCCTTTAAAGGGAAGTACACTGTGCTTGTAAGAAGAGATATTAGCACAAGTCATGGCAAGACGTGCGCGCATAGGAGATTCTGTACATGAAAACTGGTTTTAGTGTATATCAGTGTTTAATTTGTGTGGAAGCTGCCATGTGATGTACTCTGCCTAAAGGCGCACATCCTCATGCAGACTAGGGAAAGACGGTACGATTACGACATCATAATCGTACTGTCGTTCCCCATCCCCTGCAGTGCCTACACTGACCGATCAGTCGTTCAGTGCAGGCAGCCTCCATCATCCCCGAACATGCCCAATCGGTCGTTATTGGCAGATTAACCGGCATGATTCGGCGATGATTGATGTCGGAAACAACCAGCGGAAGCGCGCATCGCAGGTAGTTTCCGACATTATAGTGCACGATTTGTGCACAATTAATGAGCGATTGCACGATTACGATGTCGTAATCGTGCAATCGCTCGTTGATATCCCCTTAAGTGGATGTGCCCCATAAGACTGTAGCCTATATAATATATGTAGACTTTAAAGAAACAGTGCCCCAAGTGGGCAAGAGGGGAAATAGTACAGTGGTGCTGGCTTTACTACGCAATAAACACTAAGGGGCATATTCGCAGCCGTACGGTTTTTCCTATTCAATTGCCGGGTAGAAAATCAGTTGCGGTAATTTCCATAGGGATTACTGTGGCTATTTTAAGCTTAAAACGTCAGGGACCCCTTCAATAACTAAATTAGGCGATTACATTTTTTTAAGTTACCTTAATTGTTTCAATTATTACATTCATTATCGGTTGTTAAAACCAATAATTGGCTCAAATTACCCCGAATGTATATTGTTTAAATTTTTGCAACCCAAATTTAATTAAAGCATTTATTTAAACCAGAGGTTCTCAAACTCTGTCCTCGGGACCCCCCACACAGGTCACGTTTTCCAGGTCGCTCAGCAGGTGCACAGGTGTACTCATTACTCACTGACACAGTTAAAAAGATCTACAGGTGGAGATAATTATATCACTTTTGATTCTGTGAGGAGACCTGGAAAACATGCACTGTTTGGGGTCCTGAGGACCGAGTTTGAGAACCTGTGATTTAAACAAAAAATCATTGCATTATCTTTTTTTGGGGCGGGGGGGGGGGGGCATAGTAATAACAATTACTTTTTGGGGGGGGGTTACAGGTGGTTTGCCTTATTTTTAAAAAAACTCCCACGGGGTTTTGTCCCAAAAAAAAAATTGCAACCAATATTTTTGATGTCCACGGAATTTTTGCAGAAAGAAAAACTCACCTGCAATTGGTAAATCGCAACTCTCAGAGATATATACGTGTGTATCTGCTTTGTTTGTAAAGACTTCTGCTAATGTTCATAACTAGTATGCCTTAATATTGAGGCAGCGATCTATAAATGGTTCTAGAACCACATTTTCTAATTGTTTATTATATCTCTATTGTCAGAAGTGAACAATGTGATGGGACGATAAGTCTTATAGGGAAAGTGTCTGTTATTAATATTGTTTTCATATTTCCCCACAGACCGCAATCAATGCAGATTTACCTAGATCACCACTAATGCTGGGCATACACTATACAATTATCAGGCTGATCCGCCCGATAATCGCCCCAATAATTAGAAGGAATGCAGCTTGTTACTGTCATCAGTGCAAACAATGGGTCGGTAACTCCTGGAGTGCACTGCACACACTGCGGACGTGCTGAGGCTGCTCAGATGACATAGAACCTATTACTGTAAATAATGCTGTAAGAGCTGTATTATAGTTGCGGGTGTTTACATTGTCATTGATAGTAAATTCAGATTGTTGCTGTACAATTACTTGTTTTAAACCAACCTGGTTTTGCCTTTCAAATGATTGCCCCTTTAAACCATCGGGCCCACTCGCCGGGATCTCGCCGATGCCCTCAGCTCGCAGGCTATTATATTTCACTCTGGGAGGGAATGTTCGAAATTACTAAGATTCCCATAATATCCCTTTAATTTGGGACACATATGAATTGCACAGGTTCTGTGGCTGAATGAAACCAGGTGAAATCCAGGCTTGAATTTAGCCAGCCACAGAACGTGTGTAATGCATATGTGCCGCGGAAGCCTAGTAATTACCTTCTTTCCTTGATTTATATTGGTGCACATTTGCATGGCACATGGTGTAGTGAGCACAGAGGCTTTGGAACGTGCATCTGATTTCCATTTTCACTGTGACATCCTCCTGCTCCTTCTCCCCCCTCTCCAATCACATCACAAGATGAGAGCTGTGACCCTGTGGCAGCCATACTTGTTGGCCCTCCTGAGAGATTTTGAAAAGGACATAGATTTGTAGGAGGACAGTTGTGACAAAAGACTCTCCGATGCACAAGGTATGATACGATTAAAAAATAAAACAGAATTGCCCCAACGTGTGTATACAGTGCTAGACATGTCGCAATTATTTGTAAAATATCTATTGTTATTACTTTGCTGTCGAAAAATGAACAATTTAATTTACCTCCTCATATAATACTTTTGTTTACCTCAAAGCCATTTTGTTTACCTCAGAAGGTTCCGGCATACTGGGACTTGTAGTTCCACACCACCTAGCAAGCTACAGGTCTGTTTCCCAGGTTACACTCCATGCCCCTGCGAGTCTCTGAAAGTTCAGATGTACTTGCACTTTTCAGCATATGTAAAGCTATTAATTATCAGCGTTTTGGGGGGAGGGTGTGTTGGGAGTCTCTGAACCGAGCAGCTAACACATAAGTTTGTTTCACTTGCCAGAGGGAGCAGTCATTCCGCATTCTTTTAAATTTCAATTATTTGTTAGGACGACTTAAAGTATGTATAGAAGTGGGTCAGCCCTGCGACAAGCTCTTGCTGTGTGTCTAGGGGCTACAGACTGTGCGGGGAACCAGTTAATTGCTGCTAGGTGCCGCCTGCATTGTGGGTAAAGACAGTGCCAGGTCCGGTGGGGGTTTTGTAGAGATATCGCCCGGGGGAATGCAGCCTGTCATTCTTATATTTGCTATCCGCTTATAAAAGGGGGTGGCAGGGAAAAGCTCTGCTGCAGCCTTGTAGGTTTTAATGTAGATTAACATAACTCTTTTCCGTGAAGCGCTGTGCGGATGGGAGACTGATTGCCCACCTGGAGGATAAATTAGGCTGGTGTACGTTCACCAAACAGAGAGTTGTAAGCGCAGATTTAAAAGCCAGCGAGTGAGTGTCTGCACGAGAGGAAATAACGTAACGGATTAGTAACCGGCCTACATGTCACGCCGAGACGCTGCAAGTGTAATAAGCGTGTTTAAAGGGACAGAACAATTCCTCTGTTTAAGAAGAATATGCTTCCAAGAGTTCTGTGTTCTGGCTACTACCTGCAGAGCTTATATCTGGCCAGTGGGGGCAGTGTTCCACCACCCTATAGATTATTAGTAATATTATTATTAATAACCTTTATATTGCATCTGCAATAATACAAAGCACTTTACAGAAAATATAATTTTTTCTTACTTCAGCCGCTAAATATTTAAAGGGGAGTTTAATCTCAAAATGTTCTGCAATTAATGATGCCTATCACTGGGAATTTATTTACAGGATGTGGTTTCATGTTATCAGTCCTTGAAGCCTCTTTGCCTGTCCCCCTGCCCTATTTTATATACTTTTCTGAAATGGCCATACCCACACTGATTCCCCATCTCCAGCGATATGCCTATATCCCATGTCATTAGTCCGCGCCCCCAGGAGATCTGTGAGTGAGGATAAAGGCATTCTGGTGAAAAGAAAGCAAATAATGGAACTGTACTGAACGGTGAACTCTGCAATCAGCCTTGCATAAACCGTCACAGAAAGTAGGTAAAGTCATGTTACGTGAATATTTTGTACAATGCATTCATTGCTTAATATTAACACTTATACAAAACAAAAATAAAATATGGAGTTAGACATTGAGCAGCGCCAGTCCATCTTTCTGTTTCCACCCCAATCTGGGTTCTTCACAGCGCGTTTCACTGTTCACTGGGTGGCAACAAGACCATAGGGTAGATTTACTAAAGCTTCTAAAACAGACACGTGGTGATGTTGCCCATAGCAACCAATCAGATTCTGTGTATCATTTTTTAGAATGCAATAGCGAAATGATAGCTAGAATCTGATTGGTTGCTATGGGACACACCACCATTTCTCTGTTTTAGAAGCTTTAGTAAATCTACACCCATGTCTCCAATCTATTTATTAAAAGCCGGGTCTGGAGATGAAAGTATGGAAGCTCATCCATACTCCCAGTAACTCCCACCAGGTGCCAGTCTGAGACAAGTGCATACCATTTAATAATATGGCATTACAGAGTGTAAACCGTCATTAGGGGGCGCTACTCTTGCCAGGTCCTATCACTCCACCCCCCAATTACCAGCAGCCAGAGTGGCATGTTGTATGGAGAGAGCGAGATCTGACTGACTGCTGCCAGGACACAGGAATCCTGAACATTTATTGCACAGGTCTAATCAGAGATCTTATAGCAGATTACATAATAAATCTCCCACCGGCCTCTTTGCCAGCTGAGGACTGAATTACTGACGGCCGTAATGGGAAATTGAGTCAGGTTCATCATTTAATGACAGACCGATACGTTCGCTGTACGCGCTCTGACAGATGACCGCTGTGCCTTTAAGAGAATTAACCCTTTCATAGCCAAAGTAATTTTGCGGTTATTTTGCAAAAACACCCACAGTTAACTCTCGGTGTGCCTGGTGCTAGCCAGCCTCTGGTCCTCCCCCCCCCTCCTCCCCCAAAAAACCCCTCCAATATTAATAAACTCCAATAATATGTATAAGAAACAGTTGCAGTGTTGCACAGAGGTATGTGCCAGTGATATGCTTTGGGGTACTATTGATACAAGCCCAGTATAGAACCCAATGTTTTGGGGGCAGGCCCGCTGACTGGTACTAGTCTGCAGCATTTCAACTATTATGCCAGTCATTTTTTGTCTTCTCACTGAGACCCCCAATTTATCTGGCACTGCCTGCGTACAGGAAGCACTAAATGGGCCTGTGGCATCTGGAGGTTCAGCCCTCAGGATGGACAGGTCCAGAGTCATCAATTGTATCTCCCAACATTAATATACGATGAATGAAGGCAAAATAAACTCCACCCCCAGTACAGCCGCACTCCCCCTGATCCGCCCGCCTTCTGCTGAAACCTATGTATAAGCTCCACCCATTCTGAGGTGTGTAAATGCAGTTGGGAGGTATAGTCATAAAAGTCAATCAAAGGTCAACTGAAATAAAACCTAAAACTATTCACAAATTTATATGTAACAGTTTGTAGGAGAGACGAAGATATTTAGGAATGATGCGATGATGGGGGTCATTTTACATTAAGTGCTGTATATCACTGTGATTTATATCTGGTATATATTATACATTAGGTGCTGTATATCACTGTGACTGCTGTATATCTGGTATATATTATACATTAGGTGCTGTATATCACTGTGACTGCTGTATATCTGGTATATATTATACATTAGGTGCTGTATATCACTGTGACTGCTGTATATCTGGTATATATTATACATTAGGTGCTGTATATTGCTGTGACTGCTGTATATCTGGTATATATTATACATTAGGTGCTGTATATTGCTGTGACTGCTGTATATCTGGTATATATTATACATTAGATGCTGTATATCACTGTGACTGCTGTATATCTGGTATATATTATACATTAGATGCTGTATATCACTGTGACTGCTGTATATCTGGTATATATTATACATTAGGTGCTGTATATCTGGTATATATTATACATTAGGTGCTGTATATCTGGTATATATTATACATTAGGTGCTGTATATCACTGTGACTGCTGTATATCTGGTATATATTATACATTAGATGCTGTATATCACTGTGACTGCTGTATATCTGGTATATATTATACATTAGGTGCTGTATATCTGGTATATATTATACATTAGGTGCTGTATATTGCTGTGACTGCTGTATATCTGGTATATATTATACATTAGGTGCTGTATATCTGGTATATATTATACATTAGATGCTGTATATCACTGTGACTGCTGTATATCTGGTATATATTATACATTAGGTGCTGTATATCACTGTGACTGCTGTATATCTGGTATATATTATACATTAGGTGCTGTATATCACTGTGACTGCTGTATATCTGGTATATATTATACATTAGATGCTGTATATCACTGTGACTGCTGTATATCTGGTATATATTATACATTAGGTGCTGTATATCACTGTGACTGCTGTATATCTGGTATATATTATACATTAGGTGCTGTATATTGCTGTGACTGCTGTATATCTGGTATATATTATACATTAGATGCTGTATATCGCTGTGACTGCTGTATATCTGGTATATATTATACATTAGATGCTGTATATCACTGTGACTGCTGTATATCTGGTATATATTATACATTAGGTGCTGTATATCTGGTATATATTATACATTAGGTGCTGTATATCACTGTGACTGCTGTATATCTGGTATATATTATACATTAGGTGCTGTATATCTGGTATATATTATACATTAGGTGCGGTATATCACTGTGACTGCTGTATATCTGGTATATATTATACATTAGGTGCTGTATATTGCTGTGACTGCTGTATATCTGGTATATATTATACATTAGGTGCTGTATATCACTGTGATTTATATCTGGTATATATTATACATTAGGTGCTGTATATCACTGTGACTGCTGTATATCTGGTAAATATTATACATTAGGTGCTGTATATCACTGTGACTGCTGTATATCTGGTATATATTATACATTAGGTGCTGTATATCACTGTGACTGCTGTATATCTGGTATATATTATACATTAGGTGCTGTGTATCACTGTGACTGCTGTATATCTGGTATATATTATACATTAGGTGCTGTATATCACTGTGACTGCTGTATATCTGGTATATATTATACATTAGGTGCTGTATATCACTGTGACTGCTGTATATCTGGTATATATTATACATTAGGTGCTGTATATCTGGTATATATTATACATTAGGTGCTGTATATCTGGTATATATTATACATTAGGTGCTGTATATCACTGTGACTGCTGTATATCTGGTATATATTATACATTAGATGCTGTATATCACTGTGACTGCTGTATATCTGGTATATATTATACATTAGGTGCTGTATATCTGGTATATATTATACATTAGGTGCTGTATATTGCTGTGACTGCTGTATATCTGGTATATATTATACATTAGGTGCTGTATATCTGGTATATATTATACATTAGATGCTGTATATCACTGTGACTGCTGTATATCTGGTATATATTATACATTAGGTGCTGTATATCACTGTGACTGCTGTATATCTGGTATATATTATACATTAGGTGCTGTATATCACTGTGACTGCTGTATATCTGGTATATATTATACATTAGATGCTGTATATCACTGTGACTGCTGTATATCTGGTATATATTATACATTAGGTGCTGTATATCACTGTGACTGCTGTATATCTGGTATATATTATACATTAGGTGCTGTATATTGCTGTGACTGCTGTATATCTGGTATATATTATACATTAGATGCTGTATATCGCTGTGACTGCTGTATATCTGGTATATATTATACATTAGATGCTGTATATCACTGTGACTGCTGTATATCTGGTATATATTATACATTAGGTGCTGTATATCTGGTATATATTATACATTAGGTGCTGTATATCACTGTGACTGCTGTATATCTGGTATATATTATACATTAGGTGCTGTATATCTGGTATATATTATACATTAGGTGCGGTATATCACTGTGACTGCTGTATATCTGGTATATATTATACATTAGGTGCTGTATATTGCTGTGACTGCTGTATATCTGGTATATATTATACATTAGGTGCTGTATATCACTGTGATTTATATCTGGTATATATTATACATTAGGTGCTGTATATCACTGTGACTGCTGTATATCTGGTAAATATTATACATTAGGTGCTGTATATCACTGTGACTGCTGTATATCTGGTATATATTATACATTAGGTGCTGTATATCACTGTGACTGCTGTATATCTGGTATATATTATACATTAGGTGCTGTGTATCACTGTGACTGCTGTATATCTGGTATATATTATACATTAGGTGCTGTATATCACTGTGACTGCTGTATATCTGGTATATATTATACATTAGGTGCTGTATATCACTGTTACTGCTGTATATCTGGTATATATTATACATTAGGTGCTGTATATCTGGTATATATTATACATTAGGTGCTGTATATCTGGTATATATTATACATTAGGTGCTGTATATCACTGTGACTGCTGTATATCTGGTATATATTATACATTAGATGCTGTATATCACTGTGACTGCTGTATATCTGGTATATATTATACATTAGGTGCTGTATATCTGGTATATATTATACATTAGGTGCTGTATATTGCTGTGACTGCTGTATATCTGGTATATATTATACATTAGGTGCTGTATATCTGGTATATATTATACATTAGATGCTGTATATCACTGTGACTGCTGTATATCTGGTATATATTATACATTAGGTGCTGTATATCACTGTGACTGCTGTATATCTGGTATATATTATACATTAGGTGCTGTATATCACTGTGACTGCTGTATATCTGGTATATATTATACATTAGATGCTGTATATCACTGTGACTGCTGTATATCTGGTATATATTATACATTAGGTGCTGTATATCACTGTGACTGCTGTATATCTGGTATATATTATACATTAGGTGCTGTATATTGCTGTGACTGCTGTATATCTGGTATATATTATACATTAGATGCTGTATATCGCTGTGACTGCTGTATATCTGGTATATATTATACATTAGATGCTGTATATCACTGTGACTGCTGTATATCTGGTATATATTATACATTAGGTGCTGTATATCTGGTATATATTATACATTAGGTGCTGTATATCACTGTGACTGCTGTATATCTGGTATATATTATACATTAGGTGCTGTATATCTGGTATATATTATACATTAGGTGCGGTATATCACTGTGACTGCTGTATATCTGGTATATATTATACATTAGGTGCTGTATATCACTGTGACTGCTGTATATCTGGTATATATTATACATTAGGTGCTGTATATCACTGTGATTTATATCTGGTATATATTATACATTAGGTGCTGTATATCACTGTGACTGCTGTATATCTGGTAAATATTATACATTAGGTGCTGTATATCACTGTGACTGCTGTATATCTGGTATATATTATACATTAGGTGCTGTATATCACTGTGACTGCTGTATATCTGGTATATATTATACATTAGATGCTGTATATCACTGTGACTGCTGTATATCTGGTATATATTATACATTAGGTGCTGTATATCACTGTGACTGCTGTATATCTGGTATATATTATACATTAGGTGCTGTATATCACTGTGACTGCTGTATATCTGGTATATATTATACATTAGGTGCTGTGTATCACTGTGACTGCTGTATATCTGGTATATATTATACATTAGGTGCTGTATATCACTGTGACTGCTGTATATCTGGTATATATTATACATTAGGTGCTGTGTATCGCTGTGACTGCTGTATATCTGGTATATATTATACATTAGGTGCTGTATATTGCTGTGACTGCTGTATATCTGGTATATATTATACATTAGGTGCTGTATATCACTGTGACTGCTGTATATCTGGTATATATTATACATTAGGTGCTGTGTATCGCTGTGACTGCTGTATATCTGGTATATATTATACATTAGGTGCTGTATATCGCTGTGACTGCTGTATATCTGGTATATATTATACATTAGGTGCTGTATATCACTGTGACTGCTGTATATCTGGTATATATTATACATTAGGTGCTGTATATCACTGTGACTGCTGTATATCTGGTATATATTATACATTAGGTGCTGTATATCACTGTGACTGCTGTATATCTGGTATATATTATACATTAGGTGCTGTATATCGCTGTGACTGCTGTATATCTATTATATATTATACATTAGGTGCTGTATATCACTGTGACTGCTGTATATCTGGTATATATTATACATTAGGTGCTGTATATCACTGTGACTGCTGTATATCTGGTATATATTATACATTAGGTGCTGTATATCACTGTGACTGCTGTATATCTGGTATATATTATACATTAGGTGCTGTATATCTGGTATATATTATACATTAGGTGCTGTATATCACTGTGACTGCTGTATATCTGGTATATATTATACATTAGGTGCTGTATATCGCTGTGACTGCTGTATATCTGGTATATATTATACATTAGGTGCTGTATATCACTGTGACTGCTGTATATCTGGTATATATTATACATTAGGTGCTGTATATCACTGTGACTGCTGTATATCTGGTATATATTATACATTAGGTGCTGTATATCTGGTATATATTATACATTAGGTGCTGTATATCACTGTGACTGCTGTATATCTGGTATATATTATACATTAGGTACTGTATATCACTGTGACTGCTGTATATCTGGTATATATTATACATTAGGTGCTGTATATCTGGTATATATTATACATTAGGTGCTGTATATCTGGTATATATTATACATTAGGTGCTGTATATCACTGTGACTGCTGTATATCTGGTATATATTATACATTAGATGCTGTATATCGCTGTGACTGCTGTATATCTGGTATATATTATACATTAGATGCTGTATATCACTGTGACTGCTGTATATCTGGTATATATTATACATTAGGTGCTGTATATCTGGTATATATTATACATTAGGTGCTGTATATCACTGTGACTGCTGTATATCTGGTATATATTATACATTAGGTGCTGTATATCACTGTGACTGCTGTATATCTGGTATATATTATACATTAGGTGCTGTATATTGCTGTGACTGCTGTATATCTGGTATATATTATACATTAGGTGCTGTATATCTGGTATATATTATACATTAGATGCTGTATATTGCTGTGACTGCTGTATATCTGGTATATATTATACATTAGGTGCTGTATATCACTGTGACTGCTGTATATCTGGTATATATTATACATTAGGTGCTGTATATCACTGTGACTGCTGTATATCTGGTATATATTATACATTAGGTGCTGTATATCACTGTGACTGCTGTATATCTGGTATATATTATACATTAGGTGCTGTATATCTGGTATATATTATACATTAGGTGCTGTATATCTGGTATATATTATACATTAGGTGCTGTATATCTGCTATATATTATACATTAGGTGCTGTATATCTGGTATATATTATACATTAGGTGCTGTATATCTGGTATATATTATACATTAGGTGCTGTATATCACTGTGACTGCTGTATATCTGGTATATATTATACATTAGGTGCTGTATATCACTGTGACTGCTGTATATCTGGTATATATTATACATTAGATGCTGTATATCACTGTGACTGCTGTATATCTGGTATATATTATACATTAGGTGCTGTATATCTGGTATATATTATACATTAGGTGCTGTATATCTGGTATATATTATACATTAGGTGCTGTATATCACTGTGACTGCTGTATATCTGGTATATATTATACATTAGGTGCTGTATATCACTGTGACTGCTGTATATCTGGTATATATTATACATTAGGTGCTGTATATTGCTGTGACTGCTGTATATCTGGTATATATTATACATTAGGTGCTGTATATCACTGTGACCACTGTATATCTGGTATATATTATACATTAGGTGCTGTATATCACTGTGACTGCTGTATATCTGGTATATATTATACATTAGGTGCTGTATATCACTGTGACTGCTGTATATCTGGTATATATTATACATTAGGTGCTGTATATCTGGTATATATTATACATTAGGTGCTGTATATCACTGTGACTGCTGTATATCTGGTATATATTATACATTAGGTGCTGTATATCACTGTGACTGCTGTATATCTGGTATATATTATACATTAGGTGCTGTATATCACTGTGACTGCTGTATATCTGGTATATATTATACATTAGGTGCTGTATATCACTGTGACTGCTGTATATCTGGTAAATATTATACATTAGGTGCTGTATATCACTGTGACTGCTGTATATCTGGTATATATTATACATTAGGTGCTGTATATCACTGTGACTGCTGTATATCTGGTATATATTATACATTAGATGCTGTATATCACTGTGACTGCTGTATATCTGGTATATTTTATACATTAGGTGCTGTATATCACTGTGACTGCTGTATATCTGGTATATATTATACATTAGGTGCTGTATATCACTGTGACTGCTGTATATCTGGTATATATTATACATTAGGTGCTGTGTATCACTGTGACTGCTGTATATCTGGTATATATTATACATTAGGTGCTGTGTATCGCTGTGACTGCTGTATATCTGGTATATATTATACATTAGGTGCTGTATATTGCTGTGACTGCTGTATATCTGGTATATATTATACATTAGGTGCTGTATATCGCTGTGACTGCTGTATATCTGGTATATATTATACATTAGGTGCTGTGTATCGCTGTGACTGCTGTATATCTGGTATATATTATACATTAGGTGCTGTATATCACTGTGACTGCTGTATATCTGGTATATATTATACATTAGGTGCTGTATATCACTGTGACTGCTGTATATCTGGTATATATTATACATTAGGTGCTGTATATCACTGTGACTGCTGTATATCTGGTATATATTATACATTAGGTGCTGTATATCACTGTGACTGCTGTATATCTGGTATATATTATACATTAGGTGCTGTATATCTGGTATATATTATACATTAGGTGCTGTATATCACTGTGACTGCTGTATATCTGGTATATATTATACATTAGGTGCTGTATATCTGGTATATATTATACATTAGGTGCTGTATATCACTGTGACTGCTGTATATCTGGTATATATTATACATTAGGTGCTGTATATCGCTGTGACTGCTGTATATCTGGTATATATTATACATTAGGTGCTGTATATCACTGTGACTGCTGTATATCTGGTATATATTATACATTAGGTGCTGTATATCACTGTGACTGCTGTATATCTGGTATATATTATACATTAGGTGCTGTATATCTGGTATATATTATACATTAGGTGCTGTATATCACTGTGACTGCTGTATATCTGGTATATATTATACATTAGGTGCTGTATATCACTGTGACTGCTGTATATCTGGTATATATTATACATTAGGTGCTGTGTATCGCTGTGACTGCTGTATATCTGGTATATATTATACATTAGGTGCTGTATATTGCTGTGACTGCTGTATATCTGGTATATATTATACATTAGGTGCTGTATATCGCTGTGACTGCTGTATATCTGGTATATATTATACATTAGGTGCTGTGTATCGCTGTGACTGCTGTATATCTGGTATATATTATACATTAGGTGCTGTATATCACTGTGACTGCTGTATATCTGGTATATATTATACATTAGGTGCTGTATATCACTGTGACTGCTGTATATCTGGTATATATTATACATTAGGTGCTGTATATCACTGTGACTGCTGTATATCTGGTATATATTATACATTAGGTGCTGTATATCACTGTGACTGCTGTATATCTGGTATATATTATACATTAGGTGCTGTATACCTGGTATATATTATACATTAGGTGCTGTATATCACTGTGACTGCTGTATATCTGGTATATATTATACATTAGGTGCTGTATATCACTGTGACTGCTGTATATCTGGTATATATTATACATTAGGTGCTGTATATCTGGTATATATTATACATTAGGTGCTGTATATCACTGTGACTGCTGTATATCTGGTATATATTATACATTAGGTGCTGTATATCGCTGTGACTGCTGTATATCTGGTATATATTATACATTAGGTGCTGTATATCACTGTGACTGCTGTATATCTGGTATATATTATACATTAGGTGCTGTATATCACTGTGACTGCTGTATATCTGGTATATATTATACATTAGGTGCTGTATATCTGGTATATATTATACATTAGGTGCTGTATATCACTGTGACTGCTGTATATCTGGTATATATTATACATTAGGTGCTGTATATCTGGTATATATTATACATTAGGTGCTGTATATCTGGTATATATTATACATTAGGTGCTGTATATCACTGTGACTGCTGTATATCTATTATATATTATACATTAGATGCTGTATATCGCTGTGACTGCTGTATATCTGGTATATATTATACATTAGATGCTGTATATCACTGTGACTGCTGTATATCTGGTATATATTATACATTAGGTGCTGTATATCTGGTATATATTATACATTAGGTGCTGTATATCACTGTGACTGCTGTATATCTGGTATATATTATACATTAGGTGCTGTATATCACTGTGACTGCTGTATATCTGGTATATATTATACATTAGATGCTGTATATTGCTGTGACTGCTGTATATCTGGTATATATTATACATTAGGTGCTGTATATCTGGTATATATTATACATTAGATGCTGTATATTGCTGTGACTGCTGTATATCTGGTATATATTATACATTAGGTGCTGTATATCACTGTGACTGCTGTATATCTGGTATATATTATACATTAGGTGCTGTATATCACTGTGACTGCTGTATATCTGGTATATATTATACATTAGGTGCTGTATATCACTGTGACTGCTGTATATCTGGTATATATTATACATTAGGTGCTGTATATCTGGTATATATTATACATTAGGTGCTGTATATCTGGTATATATTATACATTAGGTGCTGTATATCTGCTATATATTATACATTAGGTGCTGTATATCTGGTATATATTATACATTAGGTGCTGTATATCTGGTATATATTATACATTAGGTGCTGTATATCTGGTATATATTATACATTAGGTGCTGTATATCACTGTGACTGCTGTATATCTGGTATATATTATACATTAGGTGCTGTATATCACTGTGACTGCTGTATATCTGGTATATATTATACATTAGATGCTGTATATCACTGTGACTGCTGTATATCTGGTATATATTATACATTAGGTGCTGTATATCTGGTATATATTATACATTAGGTGCTGTATATCTGGTATATATTATACATTAGGTGCTGTATATCACTGTGACTGCTGTATATCTGGTATATATTATACATTAGGTGCTGTATATCTGGTATATATTATACATTAGGTGCTGTATATCTGGTATATATTATACATTAGGTGCTGTATATCACTGTGACTGCTGTATATCTGTTATATATTATACATTAGGTGCTGTATATTGCTGTGACTGCTGTATATCTGGTATATATTATACATTAGGTGCTGTATATCACTGTGACCACTGTATATCTGGTATATATTATACATTAGGTGCTGTATATCACTGTGACTGCTGTATATCTGGTATATATTATACATTAGGTGCTGTATATCACTGTGACTGCTGTATATCTGGTATATATTATACATTAGGTGCTGTATATCTGGTATATATTATACATTAGGTGCTGTATATCACTGTGACTGCTGTATATCTGGTATATATTATACATTAGGTGCTGTATATCACTGTGACTGCTGTATATCTGGTATATATTATACATTAGGTGCTGTATATCACTGTGACTGCTGTATATCTGGTATATATTATACATTAGGTGCTGTATATCACTGTGACTGCTGTATATCTGGTATATATTATACATTAGATGCTGTATATCACTGTGACTGCTGTATATCTGGTATATATTATACATTAGGTGCTGTATATCACTGTGACTGCTGTATATCTGGTATATATTATACATTAGGTGCTGTATATCTGGTATATATTATACATTAGGTGCTGTATATCTGGTATATATTATACATTAGGTGCTGTATATCACTGTGACTGCTGTATATCTGGTATATATTATACATTAGGTGCTGTATATTGCTGTGACTGCTGTATATCTGGTATATATTATACATTAGGTGCTGTATATCTGGTATATATTATACATTAGGTGCTGTATATCACTGTGACTGCTGTATATCTGGTATATATTATACATTAGGTGCTGTATATCACTGTGACCACTGTATATCTGGTATATATTATACATTAGGTGCTGTATATCACTGTGACTGCTGTATATCTGGTATATATTATACATTAGGTGCTGTATATCTGGTATATATTATACATTAGGTGCTGTATATCTGGTATATATTATACATTAGGTGCTGTATATCTGGTATATATTATACATTAGGTGCTGTATATCACTGTGACTGCTGTATATCTGGTATATATTATACATTAGGTGCTGTATATCTGGTATATATTATACATTAGGTGCTGTATATCACTGTTACTGCTGTATATCTGGTATATATTATACATTAGGTGCTGTATATCACTGTGACTGCTGTATATCTGGTATATATTATACATTAGGTGCTGTATATCACTGTGACTGCTGTATATCTGGTATATATTATACATTAGGTGCTGTATATCACTGTGACTGCTGTATATCTGGTATATATTATACATTAGGTGCTGTATATCACTGTGACTGCTGTATATCTGGTATATATTATACATTAGGTGCTGTATATCACTGTGACTGCTGTATATCTGGTATATATTATACATAAGGTGCTGTATATCTGGTATATATTATACATTAGGTGCTGTATATCTGGTATATATTATACATTAGGCGCTGTATATTGCTGTGACTGCTGTATATCTGGTATATATTATACATTAGGTGCTGTATATCACTGTGACTGCTGTATATCTGGTATATATTATACATTAGGTGCTGTATATCACTGTGACTGCTGTATATCTGGTATATATTATACATTAGGTGCTGTATATCTGGTATATATTATACATTAGGTGCTGTATATCACTGTGACTGCTGTATATCTGGTATATATTATACATTAGGTGCTGTATATCACTGTGACTGCTGTATATCTGGTATATATTATACATTAGGTGCTGTATATCACTGTGACTGCTGTATATCTGGTATATATTATACATTAGGTGCTGTATATCACTGTGACCACTGTATATCTGGTATATATTATACATTAGAAGCTGTATATTGCTGTGACTGCTGTATATCTGGTATATATTATACATTAGGTGCTGTATATTGCTGTGACTGCTGTATATCTGGTATATATTATACATTAGGTGCTGTATATCTGGTATATATTATACATTAGATGCTGTATATCTGGTATATATTATACATTAGGTGCTGTATATCTGGTATATATTATACATTAGGTGCTGTATATCACTGTGACTGCTGTATATCTGGTATATATTATACATTAGATGCTGTATATCACTGTGACTGCTGTATATCTGGTATATATTATACATTAGGTGCTGTATATCACTGTGACTGCTGTATATCTGGTATATATTATACATTAGATGCTGTATATCACTGTGACTGCTGTATATCTGGTATATATTATACATTAGGTGCTGTATATCTGGTATATATTATACATTAGGTGCTGTATATCACTGTGACTGCTGTATATCTGGTATATATTATACATTAGGTGCTGTATATTGCTGTGACTGCTGTATATCTGGTATATATTATACATTAGGTGCTGTATATTGCTGTGACTGCTGTATATCTGGTATATATTATACAGTAGGTGCTGTATATTGCTGTGACTGCTGTATATCTGGTATATATTATACATTAGGTGCTGTATATTGCTGTGACTGCTGTATATCTGGTATATATTATACATTAGGTGCTGTATATCTGGTATATATTATACATTAGATGCTGTATATCTGGTATATATTATACATTAGGTGCTGTATATCTGGTATATATTATACATTAGGTGCTGTATATCTGGTATATATTATACATTAGGTGCTGTATATTGCTGTGACTGCTGTATATCTGGTATATATTATACATTAGGTGCTGTATATCTGGTATATATTATACATTAGGTGCTGTATATCACTGTGACTGCTGTATATCTGGTATATATTATACATTAGGTGCTGTATATCGCTGTGACTGCTGTATATCTGGTATATATTATACATTAGGTGCTGTATATCGCTGTGACTGCTGTATATCTGGTATATATTATACATTAGGTGCTGTATATCACTGTGACTGCTGTATATCTGGTATATATTATACATTAGGTGCTGTATATCGCTGTGACTGCTGTATATCTGGTATATATTATACATTAGGTGCTGTATATCACTGTGACTGCTGTATATCTGGTATATATTATACATTAGATGCTGTATATCACTGTGACTGCTGTATATCTGGTATATATTATACATTAGGTGCTGTATATCGCTGTGACTGCTGTATATCTGGTATATATTATACATTAGATGCTGTATATCACTGTGACTGCTGTATATCTGGTATATATTATACATTAGGTGCTGTATATCACTGTGACTGCTGTATATCTGGTATATATTATACATTAGGTGCTGTATATCACTGTGACTGCTGTATATCTGGTATATATTATACATTAGGTGCTGTATATTGCTGTGACTGCTGTATATCTGGTATATATTATACATTAGGTGCTGTATATTGCTGTGACTGCTGTATATCTGGTATATATTATACATTAGGTGCTGTATATCTGGTATATATTATACATTAGGTGCTGTATATCACTGTGACTGCTGTATATCTGGTATATATTATACATTAGGTGCTGTATATCACTGTGACTGCTGTATATCTGGTATATATTATACATTAGATGCTGTATATCACTGTGACTGCTGTATATCTGGTATATATTATACATTAGGTGCTGTATATCTGGTATATATTATACATTAGGTGCTGTATATCTGGTATATATTATACATTAGGTGCTGTATATCACTGTGACTGCTGTATATCTGGTATATATTATACATTAGGTGCTGTATATCACTGTGACTGCTGTATATCTGGTATATATTATACATTAGGTACTGTATAATGCTATGACCACTGTATATCTGGTATATATTATACATTAGGTGCTGTATAATGCTATGACCACTGTATATCTGGTATATATTATACATTAGGTGCTGTATATCTGGTATATATTATACATTAGGTGCTGCATATTGCTGTGACTGCTATATAACTGGTGTATGTTACACATTATATCGCTGTGACCACTGTATATGAAGTCTCTGTACTGGTTATATCCGTCCTGGCCCCAGAATACAGGGCAGAACTACATGACCTTCATCGTCCCTCTCAGGCTGGGTAATCAATAATTGCTCTGTTGCCATTAGTTATGTATTGAGGCTGTCTATTCCGCAGTAATATGATGTAATTATACACAGCCTGGTGCCCGGAGATTTAGGTCGCTTGTGATTTGCACATAAATGAATAATCAGGATACTCAGTACAGGCGTATTAGGACACATGAAGACGAGGCACATGGTAGGTGTAGTGATCTACATAATGTAATATGCCCAGGTCTCTGGGGCTTTATCACTCCCAGCGATTCAGCTCCATAAACGTCACATGACCATCTGTCAGCGCAGAATAGAACGCGATATATCTTCCATTTTCCACTTTGTATTTGTCTAATGCAAATAATGTCATATAGGAACCAAAATAATCTTTCTAACCCCCTTTGAACATGTTTGTCTCCCCGGCGCAGTGTCCAGAGGCCTCATCTCTGCTCTCCACCACTCAGCTCTCAGGACACCGAGCGCGACCAGATCATGGAGTACTATATTATCTTATCATTCACAATGCCGACACTGAAATGATGTCAGCAGCCAAAATGTTGACACCTGTATTTTATGGTAAACCACACTCTAAAGTTGGGTACAAATTTAACGATGTGTACCCAGCACGATCTCGCTAGCGACGAGACCTGTGGGGGTCCTGGCATCGGCAAGTGCATACGCACTTGCCGATGTCGGGAGCGACAGCGGGGGCCATGATGCATTCGGCAGCATGGCCCCCCGCTAACAATGTCATCCTGGGCGATGTCGCAGACTATGTACGGGAGCGCGCGTCATCGGTGACATTGAGTGTACACACTGGACGATGTTGACGACATATCATCTAGTGTGTACCGGCCATAAGCCTTACCGTAAGTGAAGCCTTTATTGACATTTGGCTGTTAACATAATGACAGCACACCGGGGGAGCTGAGAGCGGAGAACGGGGCAGATGTCGGTCGGAGACGCACTCTTCTCGCACTTTGTTGGAGGAATTGCCAAATGGCGGCTACCTTTCTCCATATTTGGTGGGGCTGTGCCCAGTCGAGAATCAGGCTGGAAGGACGCCCACAGCTGCTGGATGATCCCAACTTTCCTCCATTTCTCAGGTGAGAGTTTATGTAGGGATCACTGTGGGGAGATGTATCAAACCTTGGAGAGATATAAAGTGGAGATACATAAAATACCAACCAATATGCTCCTGTCATTTTTCAGCCAGTGACAGCTAGGAGCTGATTGATTGGTACTTTCTCTCTTCACTTTACCGATCTCCAAGGTTTGATACATCTACGCCACTTTCCCTTACAGCCAGCTCCTGATTGGACAGATAGAGCACTCGTATAACCAGATGGCTGCTGTCCGTTATCAGATTGGCCCCTGGTCTCTGCGGCTCTCAGCGGAGCTCCAAGGTACCAATGAGTACAGATATCAGCGGCATCTCCCAGCTGACCATCCTCTGCGCTTACGTTATCCCCACCCACGGCGGCTGAAATGCGCTTATTAATATCTGTGCCTCGTCATTAGGTCTCTGGCTCTCTGTGGTTTCCTCTTCTACAATCTTTATTATTTGTTATGTTCTGGGAAAGAGATCCGAACAATGAGAGAGCAGGCGGTGCATGTTATATAATGTACTGCATTAGGCAGGGCTGACACTGATACATACATATCTATCTATGGAAACGTCCCGTCAGCTCAGCGCGTTCGTGTCTCAATGTGTGGATCAGCCCCTGTTCCCTGCAGATACCTGCTCCGTGCGCTATGACAGTAAGAGACGTACAGCCGGGGACCTGTGACCTGTTCCTGGCCCAGCTCAGAGACACAATAGCCCAAGGCCGCGTCATATGTACAACATTATTCATCATCTTCTCCTTCCTCACGTATGATCGGCGCTGCAACACGCACCCTCCGGCTATCAGAGTATACGACAAGAACTATATCGATATTTTATTTCTTTATTACACAACCTTAAATAGAAGAGATTGTTGCAGTTTACGTCATGCTGTTTTGCGGTGATGCGTGTCGGTAAAGAGGATGATTTACTAACATTGCTGAAAGGACTAATACAGTGACAGCGACCAGTTAGACATTTACTTTCCACTGGGGACATTTAATCATGACTAAACCAGTGTAGAGGAGCACGCACCGTTCCTGCAGGACTGTATGGCGATATGGATGTGCTGTAGGTAGCGTGCATTGCTTTACGGCAGGTCACAGATTACAGGACAGGCATATAATAACATATAGCGAAATAACATACAGAGGAATGACTGGTACCTGTCCTATACCACTGTGATACTGTCCTATACCCCTATAGGGAGTAATGTATGTTTATAGCGACCGTTTTACTAGTAGAAATCTATAATGATGCGGTAATAATGTATAGAACATTGCAACAATACGTACCGCATCCACGCTGCGCCACAGTTTATCACGGGATTATCGCCACTGGTTAGCGCTGTTCTCCTGGTCAGTTTCCATATCAGATGGCAGCTTCCACCTCAATTAATAGAAACCTAGGGAATAAGAGAGATCGGAATTATGTTTGCCAAACATTATTTCCTATATTAAAGGGAATGTGCCGTTCTACACACAATTACAATATAATTCTGCACACGCGGAACACAGTGCCTGGTGCATCGGTCCATTCCTCAGCCCAGAGCTACTATATTAATAGTCGTTTTTTTGGAACCGCCACTGAAAGTGCTGGAACCTATCATCCAATAAGTGGAACCTGGGCAGTGCCTCGCTGGCATTACTGCTTAGTGACTTAGTCAGTGCCTTTACCCACTGAACCACTTCCTGGAACATGGGAAATCTCCTGCTGGCCATATCAATGAAGTCTGTACCCACTGAACCACTTACTAGAACTTCTGAAATCTCTCACTAGCAGTATCAATAAAGTCAGCACATTTACCCACTGAACCACTTGCCGGCTGGCCATGTGACTCTTTAAAGGCTCCTGCGCATAAGTGGTAGTCACACTGTTTTGTACCAGTACAGAGGGCCCTGACCAGTGTTACCTGTCAATGGTGCTCTATCCTACTGATCATTCTGCTCTGATAGGCGGTGATGTAGGACCAGGGATGGGTGTAGTGGTGTGATGTCCCAACACATCATCAATATACCTTGTATGGTAAGAACAAAGGCCCTCATTCAGAGCCGCTCGTAAGCGGCCGCTCGTTCGTTCTGACCGATGTTTGCACATCTGCGCATGCGTACGGATTGTAATACGCATGCGCGAACCAGTCAGTGCGGCCGAAAATCGTTTGTTCGCTATATAGCGAATGCCTGCTACTTTGAGTGACAGAAGGAGGCGTATGTGGGTGGTAACAGGGGAAGGTGCTTGAAAACGGGGAGATCCGAACGCAGGCGTGCTTAAAGGTTAAAACGGGCGTTTTAAGGGAGTGCATAATTAATCCAGCAGCGTCATTTACCACGTCACTTGTTTTTTTTTAACTCAGAACTGCTCACGAAATTGCGGTTGAAAAAACCAACCTCAAGAATAGCGAGCAGTTCATACGCTGTACGATGTACTCGATTAATCTAATAAATAGCGGACATGACGTATGGTGCGAGCGGCCAGGGGGCGTATTTTTCCAAATTTCAACCGCAAGTTTTGCTCGCTCGTTCAGACTTAGAGGCGTGAACAGACCGCAAAGTGCGAACGGTTCATTTGAATAGCCACCCCTTTTTAGAAAACGAACGACCGCAAATAGTGAGCGGCTCTGAATCAGGCCCAAAGACCACGGTCAGTGCTGCGATGATTGCAGTGTAACGGTCTTCCAATGTCTGACACTGTACAGGATTACGCAGGGCCCCCCTAAAGGAACAGGCAGATCCATTCCTAGATCAGGGATAAAGGGCCCCCGATGGCAGTATTGTGTTATACGTTCGCCCATCCCCCGCTAACTTCCGACCTCTGGATAATCCTGTATGATGGAAGAGTACCGCCGCCCCTCAGGAAAGGCGTGATGGCAATCTCTGTAGTACAGTAGTGTATGGTCACATAATGCTCCTCGGCCCCTTGCACATTAATACGTAGGATCGTTTGTGACTTCTTTCCACACTTCTGGCATCTTAAAAAATATCATTAAAATTAACGTTAAAATCCGTCAGAATTACGGCTGCGATTCACAGTTTAACGTCTTCCTTACACTGTATATTATTTAGTCATTGTTCAAAGTACCACACCCAGATAACCGGTATCTTACACTGTCTTGGCGCGGCTGGCACATTTGGGCTTCCATTACAAAAATATTAAGATTTGTAATTTTTTTAAGGTTAATCTAAATGAAAAATTACCAAAATATTTCACATTTCTGGTCTGGCCGAGGTGGAGATATCGGAACGGCGGTAATAGTATGTCTGCTGTACTACGCTACCATATGGTGATACTGGATTCTGTACTATGACACTATACATTATACTACTGTAATACTATATGCGGACTTATGCCACTATACACCACTGTGATACTGCCCTATACCACTATATACTACTGTGATATTGTTCTATACCACTATATACTGATACCTTATCCTGTCCTATACCACTGTGATACTGTCCTTTACCCCTATATACTGATACCGTATACTGTCTTATACTACTATATACTACTGTGATATTGTCCTATACCACTATACACCACGGTGATACTGCCCTATACCACTATATACTGATACCGTATACTGTCCTATAAACCACTGTGATACTGTCCTATACCACTATATACTGATACCGTATACTGTCCTATAAACCACTGTGATACTGTCCTATACCCCTATATACTGATACCGTATACTGTCCTATACACCACTGTGATACTGCCCTATACCACTATATACTACTGTGATATTGTTCTATACCACTATATAGTGATACCTTATGCTGTCCTATACGACTATATAATACTAATACATTCCTATAACACTATTTGCTATGTGATACTGTACACTGTTCTATACCACTATATACCATATGTTTTTCTATACTACTATTTACTACTGTGATATTGTCCTATACTACTATATACTATTGTAATACCTTATACTGCCCTATACCACACACAGTGATAGATAGAGAGATAGCTAAATATGAGATAGATATAAGAATTAGATATGAGAGAGAGAGATAGATCAGATAGATAGATATGAGAGAGAGATAGATAGATATGAGAGAGAGAGATAGATATGAGGTATATAGATATGAGAGAGAGAGAGAGAGAGATAGATATGAGAGAAATAGATACATAGATAGATATGGAAGAGATATAGAGAGTTATGGGAGAGAGAGATAAATAGATATGAGAGAGAGAGATAGATCAGATAGATAGATATGAGAGAGAGAGAGATAGATATGAGGTATATAGATAGATATGAGAGAGAGAGAGAGAGAGAGAGAGAGAGAGAGATAGATACATAGATAGATATGGAAGAGATATAGAGAAGTTATGGGAGAGAGAGATAGAAATGAGAGATAGATAAATAGATATGGGAGAGATGTAGATAGACCGATATGGGAGAGAGAGATAGATATGATAGATAGATAGATAGATAGATAGATAGATAGATAGATAGATAGATAGATATGGGAGAGATAGTGATAGTTATAGGAGAGATAGATATAGATAGATAGATATGGGAGAGATATAGATAGTTATGGGAGATATATAGATAGATATGAGAGAGAGAGAGAGAGATATGAGAGAAATAGATACATAGATAGATATGGAAGAGATATAGAGAGTTATGGGAGAGAGATAGATAAATAGATATGAGAGAGATGTAGATAGACAGATATGGGAGAGAGATAGATATGATAGATAGATAGATATGGGAGAGATATTGATAGTTATAGGAGAGAGAGATATAGATAGATAGATATGGGAGAGATATAGATAGTTATGGGAGAGATAGATAGATATGGGAGATATATAGATAGATATGAGAGAGATACTGTATAGATAGTTATGGGAGTGATAGATAGATAGATATGAGATAGATAAATAGATATATATGATAGATAGATATGAGATAGATAGATAGATATATGGCTATCTATCTTTATGTTCCTGAATATATATTGTATAATGTGTGTATCATTTTGCTGGCAGTATAGAACAATCAGTATATAGTATATACCTCCTGCTGCTCCCCCGTGCTGTGTACGGTGTGTGGCCCCGGGGCCCCGTCTGTATGGCTTGTTACACTGTATCAGTCTGCAGCCAGCACCTGATCCCCAGCACTGGGACAAAGAGCAATGCATGGGGGCGGGGAGGAATCCGGATCAGCCCTTCCCAGATCCCGGAGCCTGAGCTGCTGCTGGGAGGAATCCATTCCTTATAGAGGGCAGCAGTACATACTGCACAGGAAGCCGGGGATGTCTGCGGGCTGAGCCGCCCCCGCTGCCGCTGCTGGAGAGCTGCCCTGCCCGGAGCTGGGTGAGTGCCCCCTGCCCCAATGTATAGCTAGCGCAGTGGCCCCTGCCCCTGAGAGATACCCCTGTACAGCTATCAGTGCCTGCATCTCCTGAGAGATGTCCCCCTGTACAGCGATCAGTGCCTGCAGCCCCTGAGAGATGCCCCCTCCCTGCATAGCTATCACAGTGCCCTCCTGCCCATGAAATATTGTTCCTGTGCCCATCCCTTAGTGCTGCTCCCCCTGTATGTATAGCTGGCACAGTGTTCCCTGCCCCTGAGAGATGGGTCCTGTGCCACCCCCTGTCTGAGAGGTGTGTGAGTGCTGCCCCCCTGTATAGCTGGCACAGTGCCCCCCTGCTCCTGAGAGGTGGTTCCTGTGCCCTTTTCTTAGTGCTGCTCCCCCTGTATGGCTGGCACAGTGCCCCCTGCCCCTGAGAGATGGGTCCTGTGCCACCCCCTGTCTGAGAGGTGTGTGAGTGCTGCCTCCCTGTATAGCTGGCACAGTGCCCCCTGCCCCTGAGAGATGGGTCATGTGCCACCCCGTGTGTGAATGCTGCCCCTCTGTATAGATGGCACAGTGCCCCCTACCCCTGAGAGATGGATTCTGTGCCCTCTCCTGAGAGCTGGGGATTGTATTCCGCACTGTGTGGGGGGGTCTGATGCTGGAAGTGGGGGGCAATGTGTAATGAGGATAGCTGAAAGTTCTGTTTATAACCCTCTACATGATACAGGGCACATTATACTGTATAGCACTGTACATTATATATTGGATAGTCTATGTCATTGTATATCTGTGTAATATATATCATTGTGTATCTGTCTGGCTCACAGTCGGGGGGCTGCAGACCCAGGATTAGGGGTGACCTGTTACTGTGACGCTTGTTACATTGTTGTCCCTGCCCTGAGAGACTCCTGTCCTGTCCGTTATCTGTCATTGGCTGGTGCTTTGTATAGTGTCAGTCACCCCGTCATGTCTGGAGATTGGGCACTCGGTGGTTAAATCTCATACTGCATTTCTCCCATCTATATACAGCCACACGTGTAGTACTGTAGAGGGTGTGACGAGATGGGTACAAGAGCTTACACTCACTCGGAGATGCATTGTGGTTGTGTGTGACAGCCTGTGCTGTCAGGGAAGGGTGATTGATTGTCATTGTTACCTATGATGCTACATGGATCAGTGAGTAAATAGTCCAGTTCATTCCTTGTGTGATGTGCTGGTGAGCTGTGAAGTCTCAGAGTGACTGATGAAATGACTGTTCTGCATGACCTCGGTGTCAGGGGCTGACAGGTCTCAGGTTGGGGAGGTGATGAATACTGCCAGACTGAGGATGGCTGTGCTTATTAATTATTCAGTTATTATGGTACATATGCCATGTATGGTTTATATCGGAGCTCCATGCTCCTCCTATTCATACATTCGGACGTATCCGCTATAATGTTATATTTGCTATAATGCTATAAGTGAGGTTTCTGTATTATATCCATGTCCAGAATTGCTGGAAGCACGGCTGATTCAGTACAGCAAGATCTAAAGATATAAATGCTTCTTAAGAATAAAAATAAACAAGCAATGCAGAGAGGACAAAGTCAGACACCCCAATACAATGGGCGTTCTCGCAGGGGAACCATATTGTAGCCGGGCACCCAGATTTAATAGTCACCCATAGGTGGGGCACCCGCTGCAAACAGAACATGACGCCTCTTATGAAAGTGTAGCAATCCTATAGCGGCAGAACTGAATGTTGATTAAATATATAAGAATTTTTTTTCCCACAGCTTCTATTATTTAGATTAGTTAATGGCAGAACGGGGCCTGCAGGGTGTTTGGTATGTACGGCCATCACATAGTCATTCATCTCGGGGTGAAAAGTAGTTTTTGTGTTGAGACAACATTTTTAATAACTAGGATTCAAAGTTGTTTTTCTTAAATTACTGGCAGGAGAAGGCGCCCAACTCTAATCTAAGAACGTGTGAGTTGCATGTGTGTGTGTGTGTATATATATATATATATATATATATATATATATATATAATATGTATATTTTTATATAGTATGTTCCAGTCGTGAGTTACAGTTCTGGGCCTCTGTGTAATTAGCAATGGTCACCCTTTCAAAGTGATGTGCGTCACAGGACAAACCGTTAGGAATGTTGGATATTTAGTCCCTATGAACTATGCTGTAACACCATTGTCTTGCTCTCGAAATTTGTAGTTGACCCTTGTATTAAGGCGTGATTTATCCAGGTACAGATATGTCCCTAACTAATGAGGACTTTACAGATCCCCTAATCCTTAGAGCATCCGCACGCTGCCATATTACAGCCTGTGATTGCCTTTTCTCCACGGTGTATTCGCACATTGCCATATTACAGCCTGTGGTTGCCTTTTCTCCACGGTGTATTCGCACACTGCCATATTACAGCCTATGATTGCCTTTTCTCCACGGTGTATTCGCACACTGCCATATTACAGCCTGTGATTGCCTTTTCTCCACGGTGTATTCGCACACTGCCATATTACAGCCTGTGATTGCCTTTCCTCCACGGTGTATTCGCACACTGCCATATTACAGCCTGTGATTGCCTTTTCTCCACGGTGTATTCGCACGCTGCCATATTACAGCCTGTGATTACCTTTTCTCCACGGTGTATTCGCACACTGCCATATTACAGCCTGTGGTTGCCTTTTCTCCACGGTGTATTTGCACACTGCCATATTACAGCCTATGATTGCCTTTTCTCCACGGTGTATTCGCACACTGCCATATTACAGCCTATGATTGCCTTTTCTCCACGGTGTATTCGCACACTGCCATATTACAGCCTGTGATTGCCTTTTCTCCACGGTGTATTCGCACACTGCCATATTACAGCCTGTGATTGCCTTTTCTCCACGGTGTATTCGCACACTGCCATATTACAGCCTGTGATTGCCTTTTCTCCACAGTGTATTCGCACACTGCCATATTACAGCCTGTGATTGCCTTTTCTCCACGGTGTATTCGCACACTGCCATATTACAGCCTATGATTGCCTTTTCTCCACGGTGTATTCGCACACTGCCATATTACAGCCTGTGATTGCCTTTTCTCCACGGTGTATTCGCACACTGCCATATTACAGCCTATGATTGCCTTTTCTCCACGGTGTATTCGCACACTGCCATATTACAGCCTATGATTGCCTTTTCTCCACGGTGTATTCGCACACTGCCATATTACAGCCTGTGATTGCCTTTTCTCCACAGTGTATTCGCACACTGCCATATTACAGCCTGTGATTGCCTTTTCTCCACGGTGTATTCGCACACTGCCATATTACAGCCTGTAATTGCCTCTCAGTTATGAAGCATCAGCACGTTGCCATATTACAGCCTGTGATTGCCTCTCAGTTATGGAGCATCTGCACGCTGCCATATTACACCCTGTGATTGCCTCTAAGTTGAGGCTGATTGATGACTTACCAGATCATTAACAGGATCCTAAATTTCCAGTACTGTAGGAGAACAAGGATTTTATGGATGGGAAACGCAGTACACATTTGCTCTTCAAATTGATGGTTTATAGACAGATGAATTGTAACACGAGCGCAATATCGATCATTGTAACAAGCAAGAGTCCCCAGCGAGGGGCAATTAATTAGGCAAGTGGAGTATTCTAGTTGTATTTTATTCTCAGCTGTCTGTCTGTCTGTCTGTAATCAATAACTGTACTTGGTGTATGACATAATTTGGCTTGGAAATATATCTCGGTGACATACGACGACTAATTTCAAGGTAAATGATGTTTGTTAAATGTATATTAGTAAGAGAACACATGACGTGGTATTCAGTTATAATGTACAATAGTGTATATGGTGCAGCTACATAAGGTGCTTGGCCAATGCATTGGTAGGTGTGTTACATATACTGTCCTGCCCCACCTTTATGTTGTACAATGAATCGAATAACGGAGCATACTGTCCATAGTCTCCCCCAGTATAACAGTTGTGTAGCTAGCGTCATCCCAGTCTGACATACTGTCCATAGTCTCCCCCAGTATAACAGTTGTGTTGCTAGCGTCATCCCAGTCTGACATACTGTCCATAGTCTCCCCCAGTATAACAGTTGTGTTGCTAGCGTCATCCCAGTCTGACATACTGTCCATAGTCTCCCCCAGTATAACAGTTGTGTTGCTAGCGTCATCCCAGTCTGACATACTGTCCATAGTCTCCCCCAGTATAACAGTTGTGTTGCTAGCGTCATCCCAGTCTGACATACTGTCCATAGTCTCCCCCAGTATAACAGTTGTGTTGCTAGCGTCATCCCAGTCTGACATACTGTCCATAGTCTCCCCCAGTATAACAGTTGTGTTGCTAGCGTCATCCCAGTCTGACTTACTGTCCATAGTCTCCTCCAGTATAACAGTTGTGTTGCTAGCGTCATCCCAGTCTGACTTACTGTCCATAGTCTCCTCCAGTATAACAGTTGTGTTGCTAGCGTCATCCCAGTCTGACATACTGTCCATAGTCTCCCCCAGTATAACAGTTGTGTTGCTAGCGTCATCCCAGTCTGACATACTGTCCATAGTCTCCCCCAGTATAACAGTTGTGTTGCTAGCGTCATCCCAGTCTGACATACTGTCCATAGTCTCCCCCAGTATAACAGTTGTGTTGCTAGCGTCATCCCAGTCTGACATACTGTCCATAGTCTCCCCCAGTATAACAGTTGTGTTGCTAGCGTCATCCCAGTCTGACATACTGTCCATAGTCTCCCCCAGTATAACAGTTGTGTTGCTAGCGTCATCCCAGTCTGACATACTGTCCATAGTCTCCCCCAGTATAACAGTTGTGTTGCTAGCGTCATCCCAGTCTGACATACTGTCCATAGTCTCCCCCAGTATAACAGTTGTGTTGCTAGCGTCATCCCAGTCTGACATACTGTCCATAGTCTCCCCCAGTATAACAGTTGTGTTGCTAGCGTCATCCCAGTCTGACTTACTGTCCATAGTCTCCTCCAGTATAACAGTTGTGTTGCTAGCGTCATCCCAGTCTGACTTACTGTCCATAGTCTCCTCCAGTATAACAGTTGTGTTGCTAGCGTCATCCCAGTCTGACATACTGTCCATAGTCTCCCCCAGTATAACAGTTGTGTTGCTAGCGTCATCCCAGTCTGACATACTGTCCATAGTCTCCCCCAGTATAACAGTTGTGTTGCTAGCGTCATCCCAGTCTGACATACTGTCCATAGTCTCCCCCAGTATAACAGTTGTGTTGCTAGCGTCATCCCAGTCTGACATACTGTCCATAGTCTCCCCCAGTATAACAGTTGTGTTGCTAGCGTCATCCCAGTCTGACATACTGTCCATAGTCTCCCCCAGTATAACAGTTGTGTTGCTAGCGTCATCCCAGTCTGACATACTGTCCATAGTCTCCCCCAGTATAACAGTTGTGTTGCTAGCGTCATCCCAGTCTGACATACTGTCCATAGTCTCCCCCAGTATAACAGTTGTGTTGCTAGCGTCATCCCAGTCTGACATACTGTCCATAGTCTCCTCCAGTATAACAGTTGTGTTGCTAGCGTCATCCCAGTCTGACATACTGTCCATAGTCTCCCCCAGTATAACAGTTGTGTTGCTAGCGTCATCCCAGTCTGACATACTGTCCATAGTCTCCCCCAGTATAACAGTTGTGTTGCTAGCGTCATCCCAGTCTGACATACTGTCCATAGTCTCCCCCAGTATAACAGTTGTGTTGCTAGCGTCATCCCAGTCTGACTTACTGTCCATAGTCTCCTCCAGTATAACAGTTGTGTTGCTAGCGTCATCCCAGTCTGACTTACTGTCCATAGTCTCCTCCAGTATAACAGTTGTGTTGCTAGCGTCATCCCAGTCTGACTTACTGTCCATAGTCTCCTCCAGTATAACAGTTGTGTTGCTAGCGTCATCCCAGTCTGACTTACTGTCCATAGTCTCCTCCAGTATAAAAGTTGTGTTGCTAGCGTCATCCCAGTCTGACATACTGTCCATAGTCTCCTCCAGTATAAAAGTTGTGTTGCTAGCGTCATCCCAGTCTGACTTACTGTCCATAGTCTCCTCCAGTATAAAAGTTGTGTTGCTAGCGTCATCCCAGTCTGACATACTGTCCATAGTCTCCTCCAGTATAAAAGTTGTGTTGCTAGCGTCATCCCAGTCTGACATACTGTCCATAGTCTCCTCCAGTATAAAAGTTGTGTTGCTAGCGTCATCCCAGTCTGACTTACTGTCCATAGTCTCCCCCAGTATAACAGTTGTGTTGCTAGCGTCATCCCAGTCTGACTTACTGTCCATAGTCTCCTCCAGTATAAAAGTTGTGTTGCTAGCGTCATCCCAGTCTGACTTACTGTCCATAGTCTCCCCCAGTATAACAGTTGTGTTGCTAGCGTCATCCCAGTCTGACATACTGTCCATAGTCTCCTCCAGTATAAAAGTTGTGTTGCTAGCGTCATCCCAGTCTGACTTACTGTCCATAGTCTCCTCCAGTATAAAAGTTGTGTTGCTAGCGTCATCCCAGTCTGACTTACTGTCCATAGTCTCCTCCAGTATAAAAGTTGTGTTGCTAGCGTCATCCCAGTCTGACATACTGTCCATAGTCTCCCCCAGTATAACAGTTGTGTTGCTAGCGTCATCCCAGTCTGGCTTCTACAAACAGAAAAGTCTGGAAAAAAAATTATCAACAAAATAAATAATTGTTTTAGGTTACATTTTTTTTTCCAAATAAAGGGGGTGTAGCCCCCTCCCAATATAATTTTTGGGGGGGCTGGGAAGCTGTGGGTATTATTTTTGTATGTTACACTACTGTATATATTTTATTATATATTATTTTTACAATTTAAAAAAAAAAAAATTTTTTAATCGACAGAGTCCGAGCCCCCTCTCTGTCCTGCGCAGGCGGAGTAAAGCAGAATGGGGTCTCCAGATAGATAAATAACACTTATCTCTGAGTATCGCTCGGCTGACACACAGATAGATTCACATTAAATCACTGCGATAAGTCATTTTCCGCCTCTCGTGTATCAGCGCGATCTGTTCCCAACTTGGCATCACTGACGGGAATAAAGTCCCCTCTTCCCGGATTTTCTAATGCAGAATTTGTCACTGTATTGTGACACGTTTTAGCCAGTCTCAGGGGGAGATCTGACGAAGAGGGGGGGGCCTTGGGGGTTGACGGGGGCAGCGGCAGAAGCTTTGGGTCCCACGTCTCTGCCTAATGGAAAACAGATGTTCATTTGCGATCTGTAAGGTGGATTCTGCTCGGACACTGATAATAGTCATAATAACGTTGATATACGGTTCTTGTGCAGGTCAGATTTAGAAGAAATGTATATATTACAGATAGCAACCGATAGTTTCACCATAAAAGACTTTAGCATATTTGACCCCTGGTACATTAATACTGTAACGTATGACGCCGTGTTTAGTTGTCAGCTTGGAAACGGTCATTTCGCTCTCAGCCGTTTCCGTGTTTTCTGCTTTGGTGGATTAGTCTGTATTATGGGCTGTAGTAATTGCTAAGCGTCATACTAGCACGGTGCACTACATGTATCAGGACACTAGGGAAGCTGGTCTCTGGCTGTATTGTGTCTGCTGCACCTGGTTGTGAAATGTTGATTTATTTTGGTGATCTGTGCATCTTGCCAGCCCCAGTGCCAGCCTCAGTGCCGCCTGTGACATGCCAGATTGGCGCTCAGGGAGCTCTTATTTATATTAAGCCGGACAGGTGTATTTTATTGTTCTGTACTAATGACCCATATTGACTGAACAAAAGGCCAAGGCGACCTAGGAGCGTCCGGACAGGTTGTATACCGCGCCGGTGAGCGCGCAGAAGTTCCTTGTCCGCTTGCCGTCAAAGTTCTTGTTATTATTAACAATTAATCAGAGCTGACTTAAAGTGACCTCTAGATGATGGAAGCAGCCATTTTGTGGGAGGGGCAAACATTCACCTTATGAATTCACTAGAAACATGTGACTCCAGTGAGGCATGAGGCACTAGTGAGTCTGCATTTCCATGAATGTTAATTGGGGCAGGAAAACCTCCTGAACGCTCGGGTTATGAAATAATGTACATGTGAATACCCCAAGCAGAGTTGGCTTTTGGGGCCCCCTGCTGTCCGCCCAGTATCACCCCTGTATGAGGAAAACTGAGGGCTGTGACGCTTCCATACCAGCTCCCTCAGCGAGAACATTGTTTGCATAGCTGTGTACATTGGTCTGAACATGTCTCTTCCTCACAGCTGCCTCGTTCCTGGCCCAGGCTGACAGCCGTGGCCCCGGGACATGTTTTTCAGATGGCAAAATTCTTCCAACCAGGAAGTTAGGAAACCCTGCGCTGCAGGACTTGCTCTGTTTGTTTTTTCTTTTCAGCCTTATATTGATTTTAATAATCCAGAACCCTAGCTTCAGTCTCCTGGCAGTGCGGGCAGCAATGGTGACCGGCGAGGTCGGTGTGAGACTTAAATCCTGCTAATGTGGTCTCTATGATCACGGGGGGCAGTAAGCGTGTAAGGGGGCTTATTATAAGGGGTGGGGTCTCTATGGAGGGTCAGTGTTCCTTCTATTCTGTTTTTGATTTATATTACGTAAAATAGTCACTACGTAATGCAGATGATGTGGCTTTTGCCCATTTATCAGTTAAAATACGATTTGTGGGACTGTAATGCCGGGAAGGGGCGACGTGAAGAATGGCGCTACGTGACTGGGGTCTGTCGCTGGTTATTTGCCGCAGCGCAGACTGTTCTTATCTCTGTCACCTTTACCTTCTGCTTCATGTCATCGTATGTAATGCGTGTCTTTACATCAACATACACCGGTCTTGCGTACAATCTGTGTCAGCCCAGAAAACGATTCGGAAGTATTTAGAACAGACGCATGAAAACGCATTTTATTTATATTGGCGGACATCCTTTCCCCAACTCCCCCTGTGCTGACTGAGACCCGTCGTGACTGCTGGTGTATCAGGAGCTTCTCTGTATGTACTGAGAGACCTGAACATCGTGATATGGAGCGTGCAGTGCTCAGAGGGGGTGTAGAGGACAGTGTTTTGCGGAGTTACATGCTGGGTGGGGGGCGCACGGCCGCACCTTGGCAGAGCAGAGAATTTCTGAGGGCACTTTGCGTAATGTAATATAAGAAAGATGGCGAGTATCCGTGCAGACCATCTGTGTGGCCGCGTTATATTTCTGAGAGAAGACGGACAGTTAATGTAACTATAGTGCTGGTAATAAAGTAGTCATTTGGTGGAGCCAAGGCCTCAATAAGGTCACATGGGCCTGGCACTGAAAATAATCAAGGGCCTATTCTGAGAAGCGGAGGAGGTGTGGCCTGTTCTGCGAAGCGGAGGAGGTGTGGCCTGTTCTGCGAAGCGGAGGAGGTGTGGCCTGTTCTGAGAAGCGGAGGAGGTGTGGCCTGTTCTGAGAAGCGGAGGAGGTGTGGCCTGTTCTGAGAAGCGGAGGAGGTGTGGCCTGTTCTGAGAAGCGGAGGAGGTGTGGCCTGTTCTGTGTGGGTGTGGCCAGAGTGTAGACCAAGGTTTCCCAACCTCTGTCCTCAGGGCACACTTAACAGTCCAGGTTGTAAGTATATCCATGCTTGAGCACAGATGGTTTGATCAAAATAACTGAGTTACGAACTAAGCCACCTGTGCTCAAGCGTGGCTCTCCTTAAAACCTGGACTGTTATAGTGCCTTGAGGACCAAGGTTGGGAAACACTGCTGTTAGACGTATTTCTAGAGCAGAAAGTTGGCAGCGTCTTGATACGCAGTAGGCGGGCCACCACTGGTTTAACAGTGAGACGCTCTGCCGGCACATTGGTTGTATTCTGTGATTCAGGATTTGCCCTGGAGTTTCTCAGGAATATGGAAGTGCTCATTAAGCAACTGCTGAAGGATACTCTGAGTGAGAGGAGCAGCCATACAATGCATAGACGGTATAATAGAGGCGTCTCTGTGTAATGAGTGTGGGGTGCGCTGTCCAGCTCCGGGTCTCTCCTCACTCAGCTCATGGCTTTCCTGGCAGCCTCGGTGATGGTGTCCTCTCGCTGAACCTCTCCCTACCCAGGTGTCACATATGTCTAGCTGGGTAACTCTGTTTATTGCTCTGTGCCTCAGGGAGGAACCTTCTCGTCTGGTGATGTTCTGGGCACAGCAAGGAGACAGAATTGTTTTTCTGTGGATACTGGAACTGTAGGGACACTGTTAGAGAACCATATAGATATACAATATAGTAAAATACGGCCATTTTGCCATTAGAATGATATGTACAGCACCGGTACACTGTCTTGGTTCTCTGTTTAGGCTGTGTACGCGTTAGCCTTCAAACTCTGAATTTAAGAGGCATTTCTGATGAAAGTTAAATGATAAATAGCGGCAGAATGAAAAAAATGATTGCCCCAAATGAGATTGCACATATGTGTGCTCCTGTGTTGTAATTCAGTGCGTTATGTCTGCACGTGTGACCAGCATCAATCATCTGAGTGGGAACGCATTGTAAACTTAGAGATGCATTTAAGAAGCATTTTCACTTCTGTTTGGCTTCACGGAGATAACAACTGCGTGGTTGCACACTGCAGTACTGCTTGTATCCTCTGTGGGGCACACTGCAGTACTGCTTGTATCGTCTGAGGGGCACACTGCAGTACTGCTTGTATCCTCTGTGGGGCACACTGCAGTACTCTCAGTATCCTCTGTGGAGCACAGTGTAGTACTCCCTGTATCCTCTGTGGGGCACACTGCAGTACTCTCTGTATCCTCTGTGGGGCACACTGCAGTACTCCATGTATCCTCTGACGGGCGCACTGCAGTACTCTCTGTATCCTCTGTGGGGCACACTGCAGTACTCCCTGTATCCTCTGTGGGGCACACTGCAGTACTCCATGAATCCTCTGTGGGGCACACTGCAGTACTCTCTGTATCCTCTGTGGGGCACACTGCAGTACTCCTTGTATCCTCTGAGGGGCACACTGCAGTACTCTCTGTATCCTCTGTGGGGCGCACTGCAATACTCTGTATCCTCTGAGGGGCACACTGCAGTACTCCCTGTATCCTCTGTGGGGCGCACTGCAGTACTCTGTATCCTCTGACGGGCACACTGCAGTACTCTCTGTATCCTCTGTGGGGCGCACTGCAGTACTCTGTATCCTCTGACGCGCACACTGCAGTACTCTCTGTATCCTCTGTGGGGCACACTGCAGTACTCCCTGTATCCTCTGTGGGGCGCACTGCAGTACTCTGTATCCTCTGACGGGCACACTGCAGTACTCTCTGTATCCTCTGTGGGGCGCACTGCAGTACTCTGTATCCTCTGACGCGCACACTGCAGTACTCTCTGTATCCTCTGTGGGGCACACTGCAGTACTCCCTGTATCCTCTGTGGGGCACACTGCAGTACTCCTTGTATCCTCTGTGGGGCGCACTGCAGTACTCTGTATCCTCTGACGGGCACACTGCAGTACTCCCTGTATCCTCTGTGGGGCGCACTGCAGTACTCTGTATCCTCTGACGGGCACACTGCAGTACTCCCTGTATCCTCTGTGGGGCGCACTGCAGTACTCTGTATCCTCTGACGGGCACACTGCAGTACTCCCTGTATCCTCTGTGGGGCGCACTGCAGTACTCTGTATCCTCTGACGCGCACACTGCAGTACTCTCTGTATCCTCTGTGGGGCACACTGCAGTACTCCCTGTATCCTCTGTGGGGCGCACTGCAGTACTCTGTATCCTCTGTGGGGCGCACTGCAGTACTCTCTGTATCCTCTGTGGGGCACACTGCAGTACTCCCTGTATCCTCTGTGGGGCGCACTGCAGTACTCTGTATCCTCTGACGGGCACACTGCAGTACTCTCTGTATCCTCTGTGGGGCGCACTGCAGTACTCTGTATCCTCTGACGCGCACACTGCAGTACTCTCTGTATCCTCTGTGGGGCACACTGCAGTACTCCCTGTATCCTCTGTGGGGCACACTGCAGTACTCCTTGTATCCTCTGTGGGGCGCACTGCAGTACTCTGTATCCTCTGACGGGCACACTGCAGTACTCCCTGTATCCTCTGTGGGGCGCACTGCAGTACTCTGTATCCTCTGACGGGCACACTGCAGTACTCCCTGTATCCTCTGTGGGGCGCACTGCAGTACTCTGTATCCTCTGACGGGCACACTGCAGTACTCCCTGTATCCTCTGTGGGGCGCACTGCAGTACTCTGTATCCTCTGACGCGCACACTGCAGTACTCTCTGTATCCTCTGTGGGGCACACTGCAGTACTCCCTGTATCCTCTGTGGGGCGCACTGCAGTACTCTGTATCCTCTGTGGGGCGCACTGCAGTACTCTCTGTATCCTCTGTGGGGCGCACTGCAATACTCCTTGTATCCTCTGTGGGGCGCACTGCAGTACTCTGTATCCTCTGACGGGCACACTGCAGTACTCCCTGTATCCTCTGTGGGGCGCACTGCAGTACTCTGTATCCTCTGACGGGCGCACTGCAGTACTCTCTGTATCCTGTGTGGGGCACACTGCAGTACTCCTTGTATCCTCTGTGGGGCACACAGCAGTACTCCCTGTATCCTCTGAGGGGCACACTGCAGTACTCCCTGTATCCTCTGTGGGGCACACTGCAGTACTCCCTGTATCCTCTGTGGGGCGCACTGCAGTACTCTCTGTATCCTGTGTGGGGCACACTGCAGTACTCCTTGTATCCTCTGTGGGGCGCACTGCAGTACTCTGTATCCTCTGTGGGGCACACTGCAGTACTCCCTGTATCCTCTGACGGGCACACTGCAGTACTCCCTGTATCCTCTGTGGGGCACACTGCAGTACTCAGTATCCTCTGTGGGGCACACTGCAGTACTCTCTGTATCTTCTGTGGGGCACACTGCAGTACTCCCTGTATCCTCTGTGGGGCGCACTGCAGTACTCCCTGTATCCTCTGTGGGGCGCACTGCAGTACTGTGTATCCTCTGACGGGCACACTGCAGTACTCCCTGTATCCTCTGTGGGGCGCACTGCAGTACTCCCTGTATCCTCTGTGGGACGCACTGCAGTACTCTGTATCCTCTGACGGGCACACTGCAGTACTCCCTGTATCCTCTGTGGGACGCACTGCAGTACTCTGTATCCTCTGACGGGCACACTGCAGTACTCCCTGTATTCTCCGTGGGGCGCACTGCAGTACTCTGTATCCTCTGTGGGGCACACTGCAATACTCCCTGTATCCTCTGTGGGGCGCACTGCAGTACTCTGTATCCTCTAACGGGCACACTGCCGTACTCCCTGTATCCTCTGTGGGGCACACTGCAGTACTCCCTGTATCCTCTGTGGGGCACACTGCAGTACTCTGTATCCTCTGACGAGCACACTGCAGTACTCCCTGTATCTTCTGTGGGGCGCACTGCAGTACTCTGTATCCTCTGTGGGGCACACTGCAGTACTCCCTGTATGCTCTGTGGGGCACACTGCAGTACTCCCTGTATGCTCTGTGGGGCGCACTGCAGTACTCTGTATCCTCTGTGGGGCACACTGCAGTACTCCCTGTATCTTCTGTGGGGCACACTGCAGTACTCTGTATCCTCTGACGGCACACTGCAGTACTCCCTGTATCTTCTGTGGGGCGCACTGCAGTACTCCCTGTATCCTCTGTGGGGCGCACTGCAGTACTCTGTATCCTCTGACGGGCACACTGCAGTACTCCCTGTATCCTCTGTGGGGCGCACTGCAGTACTCCCTGTATCCTCTGTGGGGCGCACTGCAGTACTCTGTATCCTCTGACGGGCACACTGCAGTACTCCCTGTATCCTCTGTGGGGCGCACTGCAGTATTCCCTGTATCCTCTGTGGGGCGCACTGCAGTACTCTGTATCCTCTGACGGGCACACTGCAGTACTTACTATACACTATAACATCCCTAGTATCCTCCATTGCACACCCACTTTTTGCTTTACACTTAGCTTGCCCAATGCAGCAATGTATTCAGTGCACATTACAAGGTATACATGGAGGCGGCCATTTGAGGCTGACAGCTTATTGATGTAACTGCTGCCATGGGCCACCAGAATTTGGATGAGACCTTCTAGACTACCAGGGGAGGGGGTAATTTGTCAGCAGTGGGGGCAATTAGCTTCCTGTGAGGTTGGCAGAGGTGTACCCTTATGATGCAGTGGTGTATACACACAGTCAGCGTCACCATACGCTTTACGCAATCTCAGTCATACCCACCTCTTCTTGTTTTGTCATGCCTGCACCCCACATCTGCTGGAGGCATCACAGAGCGAGGCATGTCACTGAGGCATGAGGCATGGTGTGAATGAAGAGACTACAATATTGACTCTGTCCCTCTGTGCGAGTGTAAGCACCGAATGATGGAATCGGTATGTAATGTCTCCGTATCTATGCCGGGCCGGATGAAATACCGATGCCGGAAGGCCGAAGCATGAAGATCCCGACTGGGGCAGGTAAGTACCCTAACCCTCACCTCTCCTCCCCTCTCCCGCCCTTAGTGGTGTCTAACCCTAAAACTCCTGGGGTGGTGCCTAACCCTAAGACTCCCCGGGGGTGCCTCAACCTAACCCCCCCCTGCACCCTAACCCGGGGGGGTGCCTATCATTACCCTCCCCCAGCTGGTGACTAGCCCTAGCCCCCCACCCTCCCCCTAGCCTATCCCTGCCCGGGGGGTGCCTAACCCTAACCATCCCCCTTGCCCCGCAGCTACATGCTACGCTTACCCGCTTCCCTTCGTTCCGGATGCCGGCCGGCAGGATTTCGGCGTCTGGCTAAAAATTGCATCCCTGTAAGATGAGTGAGAGTTTTCTCTATAGTCACATTATAACTCTACCATTACCGTGGATGGGGTTTTGGCTTGTGTTAGTCATAATGTACACATTGGTATGGAATATGGGGCAGGCCTTGTCCCTCTCTGCACCCTCTGGAGCTATAATTTGGACCATTCCAACATGCCATAAAGAGATTTATATTTAGGGGACAGTTTGGTTACGGTGCCTAATGCACAATCTACCATAGGAGGGTTATTATACTTCTGTTCTCATAGTGATGTAAATATTTAGGGGGACAGTTTGGTTACGGTGCCTAATGTACAATCTACCATAGGAGGGTTATTATAATTCTGTACTCATAGTGATGTAAATATTTAGGGGGACAGTTTGGTTACGGTGCCTAATGCACAATCTACCATAGGAGGGTTATTATAATTCTGTACTCATAGTGATGTAAATATTTAGGGGGACAGTTTGGTTACGGTGCCTAACGCACAATCTACCATAGGAGGGTTATTATACTTCTGTTCTCATAGTGATGTAAATATTTAGGGGGACAGTTTGGTTACAGTGCCTAACGCACGATCTACCATAAGAGGGTTATTATAATTCTGTACTCATAGCAGGGCTGAAACTAGGATATCTGTCACCCGGTGCAAGGAAGCAATTTTGCGCCCCCTCCCTTCCTTTACCTGGATTTTGTCCTTGCTCCTCCATAAGGCAGTGCACTACTCGGACGTCCTTGGTATAGTGACTTACATTATTCCACACACTGTAATGCCCATTACACATTATGCCACACACTATAATGCCTATTACCACAGTGCAACTTACATATTTGCCCGACACCATTTCATGCCCCACAGTAAGGCTTCTAATTACTTTAACATTACCTGCCCGTTGCCAGGGGGTTTCATGCCCGTTGCCAGGGGGTTTCATGCCCGTTGCCAGGGGGTTTCATGTCCGTTGCCAGGGGGTTTCATGTCCGTTGCCAGGGGGTTTCATGTCCGTTGCCAGGGGCTTTCATGCCGGTTGCCAGGAGGTTTCATGCCGGTTGCCAGGGGGATTCATGCCGGTTGCCATGGGGTGACATGCTCGTTGCCATGGGGTGACATGCTCGTTGCCATGGGGTGACATGCTCGTTGCCATGGGGTGACATGCTCGTTGCCATGGGGTGACATGCTCGTTGCCTGGGGTGACATGCTCGTTGCCAGGGGTGACATGCTCGTTGCCATGGAGTTTATGCTCGTTGCCAGGGGGTTTCACGGGAGAAGATGCAGCTTTCAGCATCTTCTCCCGGCACTTGCGCTGGCCTAACAGACACTAGAGGTCCATGCGGCTAGTCCGCATGGAATCTGCTGAAAATGACAATCCAAAAATGGCCGCCGCCAAGGAGGAGACAGACACTAGAGGTCCAGTAAGGAACTCTAGCATCTGCCTTCTCCTTGGCGGCAGCCATTTTTGGAAGGCCGTTTTCTGACACTGCAGCCCCCAAGCCATCGTGAGTCATCCCTCTTTCACCCCCTGCATTCCGGCACCCGGTGCACGTGCACCTCTAGCCCCCCCCAGTTGAGGCCCTACTCATAGTGATGTAAATATTTAAGGGGACAGTTTGGTTATAGTGCCTAATGTACAATCTACCATCGGAGGGTTATTATGCTTCTGTACTCATAGTGATGTAAATATTTAGGGGGACAGTTTGGTTACAGTGCCTAACGCACGATCTACCATAGGAGGGTTATTATGCTTCTGTTCTCATAGTGATGTAAATATTTAGGGAGACAGTTTGGTTACGGTGCCTAATGCACAATCTACCATAGGAGGGTTATTATAATTCTGTACTCATAGTGATGTAAATATTTAGGGGGACAGTTTGGTTACGGTGCCTAATGCACAATCTATCATAGGAGGGTTATTATACTTCTGTTCTCATAGTGATGTAAATATTTAGGGGGGACAGTTGGTTACGGTGCCTAACGCACAATCTACCATAGGAGGGTTATTATACTTCTGTACTCATAGTGATGTAAATATTTAGGGGGACAGTTTGGTTACGGTGCCTAATGTACAATCTACCATAAGAGGGTTATTGAAGCTGGGAAAGTTATCTCAGTATATGTGCCCTCCCTGGCAGGGTCAGACTGTATAATAATGGATTATTACTCTTGGTCACAGTCCCTTCCTGCAGGCCCCGCCAGGGAAAGCAGAGGGGTAATCGGGGTAGCTGAGCAAAGCCACTGAGCACCATCTGGGTGGTCCTGAAAGCCTGGCCTATATTTATTTTACTAGAACCTTTCCCACTCCATGTATATGTCCGATTGCAGAGAATAGCACAGAGGACTCTGGGTACAGAGGCCACAATATGGATGATCTTATGTTCCGTTCTCTGACAATGGCCGCTGGCAGTAATTAGAGTGTTTCCAGATGTCTGGCAGCCCTCGGAGGTCAGTAATGACAATGGCGGATAGGAACAGGAGTATTCCGTATAATACAACATATGTAGGGAGATTTTATTCTACATTTAAAGGAAGGTGATCTGAGTAACGTAGATTAATAATCACTTCTCCCATAATTCCTCCACCCTATTGTATATTAGGTCACAAAATATATGTTAAAAACGTATAAGTACAAATTTAATATGTGTAGAGTAGACTGACCGTGACAATCTCCCCCGCTCATGGCTTCATTTTGTACTTTAAGTGGCATATGTATCAAAGCTTGATGTGAGATAAAATTGTGAGATATATATCGCCAACCAATCAGCTTCTAACTTACATTTTGCAGGCTGTGTTTAAGAAATGATAGTTTGGAGCTGATTGGCTGGTGATATATAGTTCACAATTTTATCTCTCATCAAGCTCTGATACATAGGCCCCTTAATGTGTAAGTGGGAATGTAGCAAGGACGTCTCTGAGACACTGTGATAATAGGCGTTCACAGTGGCGAATATTCTATTCTGACGTGCGCTGCCATCTACCTTCTATAGTCCTACCTGCTACATCTACATATATATATATATTTAGTATAACGTTACCATACCCACTAGCATTCATACAGCCGAGAACGTTGCATTTGTGTTGCGAAGAGTCATGGGGTATTTTTGGACGTCAGACACATTGAGGCTAGTTGGCCTTTGCTGACCTTCCTAACCGCAAGTACAAGCTTTGGCTAACCTCCTTAGCTAAACGCATGTTTCACATTTGGAGGGGTGTTCAATATGGGTGTTTTTTGCGTTAATACCGCACTTTTTATCGTTTTTGCGTTAATATCACTTGTTTTAGTTTTACACTATTCAATATCAAAGACTTATCGCAGTTTTGAAAAGTCTTTGATAAAAAACGGGGATAACTTTTCACCTTTGAATAGGTGTCGAAAAAAAGTGCAGAATTGGGGTTTAGGGGTGCAGGCTTAAAAAAAAATAGCCTGCACCCCTGAGATTGACATTTAAAAAAGAACTGTGTCAAAAAAAAAATAGGGACACCCCAAAAAATTAATTAAAAAATTGGGGTGCAAAAAAAAAATATGGGAAAAAATTGTTAAACAATAGGGAAATAGGTTCAGGGCTATTCTGTAAGTATGCGGCAGGTGTTTTCTAGAATAGATTATTAGCGGCAGGTGTATTCTAGAATAGATTATTAGCGGCAGATGTATTCTAGAATAGATTATTAGCGGCAGGTGTATTCTAGAATAGATTATTAGCGGCAGATGTATTCTAGAATAGATTATTAGCGGCAGGTGTATTCTAGAATAGATTATTAGCGGCAGGTGTATTCTAGAATAGATTATTAGCGGCAGGTGTTTTCTAGAATAGATTATTAGCGGCAGGTGTTTTCTAGAATAGAATTATAGCGGCAGATGCACAAATGCTGAATTTTTAAAGAATTACTTTAGGGACACCAAAATATGCTAGTACTCATTTTCATGTACCCCAAATTTGATGGGACCACTTAAAAAAACGAAAAAAATAACCTAAGTGCTCTTCTGCATCACTTCTTCAATGTCGGGAAAAAAACACCTGCTGCAGCTATTTAAATCCCCGACTTTCAATTAAAGGCTAAAACGGGGGTACCCATAGTGATCCCCCATGTTTTTACAACTTTAGGGGGGTCTTACAATTATTTTCAGGAAAAATTCGTAACTTTACGCAAATCCAACTTCGGAGTTTCCCGTTTTCGTTAATTTAATTTTGAATACGGGGATAAGCGGGAGTGCGCACCAGACTTAACGCAGAAAAAAAACTCCGATATGAAACGTTAACTTCGGCAGTGAAGTTAACGTTTCATATTGAATACCCCTCTTGGTGTTGCCGACCTTTGCCGTTACCCCGCAGGTTCCCGGCCTTCATTCTGATTCCTGTCCTGGGACTCTGTTATATATGCTTTCCGTGTCCCATTCGCTCATTGACATCACATTTCTGGGCCTGTAAACAGAAAGGAGCGTTTTTACATTCCCAACAAGCAGAGGAGCGCGATCCGGTAGGAGCTGATCCGTTATAAAGTGATTTACTTTTCATGTCTTTCCCCCGCAGGTTCCCTATGCACACGTAGCCGTCAGTTGGCAATAACATGGGATGTATAGCTATGGTGATATCCAGGAGAATGATCTCTCCCAGTGGCTGGTTACATGGCATAACAATCAGATCACTGGCTGCTATCGCTACGTTTCCTATCTGGATAAGAATAAAGGATGTGCCAGTCCCAGATTTAGACTTCCTGCGTCGGCACAGTGCTCCCCACCTGTACCCAGGAGCGTCCCCCTCTCCCCAATACTCTGCATTCCTTGTATGTGCTCCATATGGAAATCATATCCCGACTTTGCTGCTTCCCAGATATTCGCACTCTTCCTGTTCAGCCCCGTACACAGCAAGATGGGGAAATGAGACAATCGGAGCCGTCGCTTAGACCCTGGGAGGCTGAAAGGAAATGTCATTTTAATTGAATGGGTGTTTAATGAGCTGGAATAACCGCAAATGACATATTTTCTTCCTTATTTTAGTCTTCTGCGTAAGGTTGTCACATTGTGCCCAATATATAGCAAAGAAAAATAGTCTCTTTGTGCAGTCTTTGCTGGATACCTGTACTGTAGAAGTACGTTTTGCATCTGAAACAAGTATTTTTCATCCGAGTTCGGCCACTAGGGGGGATTGTACAGATTGAGTCATTGGATGATCATTTGTTCGCTATTTGCTGCTTTATGTCGCAGATTTCTTCATTCATTACTTAAATAGTTCTGGAAATACTGAAATATTTCTTAAGATTGTAAGCTCTTGGGCAGCTAAATCCTCTACATCTGGTGGCGCCCAGTACGTGCATCGCAGTTCGTCATTGAAGCGCACACTGGGCCTGATTCAGACCCGCTCGCGAGCACTGAGCGCTCACAAGCGGGTCGATGTTGGCCCAGTACGCATGTGCACGAGGGAGCCGGCTCCGTCGTGCGCATGCGCGAGACCCGGATAGCGACGGCTTGGTCTCGCTACAAAGGGGGCGTGCTGTCAATGGTGAGTGACAGCACGCCCCCTTTGGTGGGTGGGCCGGGGGCGTGGCTGGCCAGACAGAGGTGTTCCCATGAAAACGCCTACCGTCCGGGGCCGGCCCCACTGACATCACAAGTGATGTCAGTGGGAGTGCTCTCGGCTCTGTTAGAGTGGGAGTGCTCTCAGTTCTGTTAGAGCCTAAAGCACTCCAGACCCTACCATAAGGGTCTCATCGCAAGCCCGATGGTCTCGACCATCGCGACCATCATTTTGGCCGCTCGCTATAGCTGTGGGTGGTCACCCACAGCTATGCGAGCGGCCAGGAGGCCGCTCAAAAAAAACAGAGGGACGGCCCTGATTCAGAGCGAGCGCTCTGTCAGAGCGTCCGGCTCACTGGCCGATTGTCGCCATTAGGCTTCCAGATTTACCAACAGTTCTGATGGCCCTCTCACTATTCCTCATTTAATGGGATTGTTAGCTATTTGGCGCCGCAAACTGCAGTTTGTGTCCTTTTGGCCTGAAGCTACATCTGCTCTTCGTTATCTAAGATATAGTAGCCAATGGCTAGAACATGTTTATTCTCTACTAGAAAATATGTTTTGTTCCCTGTTTATAGAATCCTGATTTTAGGTTCCCTATAAAATGTTCCTCGTCTTTCCAGAGAAATAGTCTGTAGTCTTCCAGCTGAGGATGATTCGCTTGCCTGCAGTCTACAGCTGCTCTTTGTTTTCTTACAAAGATTGTTGGTCAGCTCAATTATTAAAGCACAAATTGTAATTAATATTTACATTTGCTACTTCTGCATATTGTTACATTTGGGCTTTCCAAGCCCCGGTCTTAACCATTGAACTGAATAGGTGTAGCGTCTATGGCTAATCTCTGCGTCTCTCCGTGCCTCTGATGCTGGACATGGAGCCCCTTCAATGGTTGTACTTTGGTAGTGACACAAACGTTGGCGGATGACCCCCGAGTCGCTGTGCGCTGAATGACACCGCTCAAGATATCAGACTTGGGATCATGGGGCTTCGTTTGTTCCTCTTGTGTCAGAATGATGGTGAGAGGGCTGCGGATATCTCTCTCCTCGGATGACAGCGCAAATATAAACACAGAGGACGCGGTGGCTCAGTATTAAACACTCGGCTGCAGAAAGAATGACTCTTACATCCTGTTCTTGTGCTTCCTCAGGAACGGTCAGTGCAGGGAAAGTGTCCGCTCTCCGTGTTTCTCTCTCCGTGCTCGGTGACTTGTACCAGGAGAGTAAGAACCCTGACACACAATGGTTCCATGACCAGGGAGAGTAAGAACCCTGACACACAATGGTTCCATGACCAGGGAGAGTAAGAACCCTGACGCACAATGGTTCCATGACCAGGGAGAGTAAGAACCCTGACGCACAATGGTTCCATGACCAGGGAGAGTAAGAACCCTGACGCACAATGATTCCATGACCAGGGAGAGTAAGAACCCTGACGCACAATGATTCCATGACCAGGGAGAGTAAGAACCCTGACACACAATGATTCCATGACTAGGGAGAGTAAGAACCCTGACACACAATGGTTCCATGACCAGGGAGAGTAAGAACCCTGACACACAATGGTTCCATGACCAGGGAGAGTAAGAACCCTGACACACAATGGTTCCATGACCAGGGAGAGTAAGAACCCTGACACACAATGGTTCCATGACCAGGGAGAGTAAGAACCCTGGCACAGAATGGTCCCATGAATTTTTATGTCGTCGCTGAACGATCTGTACACATGGAACCACACGCATGTGATAAACATGATGTCATTGGCTTGCCTTGAAAAGACATTGTTAATCTACAGACCTGCATAATTTGCATTGAGTCACATCTCTCCAAAGGGTCGTCCTGGTGCCGCAGGCATTGCTGCAATCATAAGATCTTATCTAATATACTGACGCGGGGAGGACTCATTGTGCTGTATATGTGGGCACCTTCCTATATAGCTCCCTATAAACATGGTAATAATGGGTTAAATCTGAGTATTGTAGCCAGTGTTGGGCGCGCTCCAGTTGTCCCCCGTTGTCTTTCGTACATGTTCTGTGGTTGTGGTGTCGGTTTATTAGTTTCCACCATGATTTGATGGGTTTCCATAACGTCCTGGACCGAAAACTTTGCTTCCAATGCCGGGTACACCCTAAACGGGATCGGAATGGCTGGCGGTTCAAATACCGACAGCGGCAGCCCGACATGGGTGAAAATCCAGAACGGTGATTAAGGTAAGTAACCCTAATCTTTCCCCCCCCTAACCCTCCCTTTGGGGTGCCTAACCCTAACCCCCCCCCCAATGCCTAACCCTAATCCCCCCTCTAAGTGCCTAAACCTAACCCCCCCTTCCTGGCTGCCTAAACCTAAGTGCATAAAACCCCCCCGCAGCTGTCCGCGCCCGGCTTACCTTTGATCGGGATGCAGGGCATCGGGCTGCCGACGTAGGTAAAATGACAGGCGTCGGGATTTAGACGCCCGTCATTTAACTCTTGCCGGGATTAGACAGTAGGGAAGCCAGCAGTCGGGAATGCGTCCGCCCTAAACGATGTGTGTACCCAACGACGGCAGATATATCGGGCAGTCCGCACACACTGTACAATCTGGTGTTCGACCAGCCAATAAATATTGTTCCCCCCCCTGTGCCCACGGCCACCGGATCTTCAGATGGGCCTGCGCTTCGACGAACGACGCACGGGAGCGCGCAAGAGTGCGTACACACTGGACCATGTGGGCGATTTATCTTTCCCACTGTCCCAAAACAACAAATCGTTCAATATATCATAAACTGTGTACCCAGCTTTAGACTTCATTGGGAACTAAGCCTTTCCCATCATATGGAGATACCACTATTACTATTATTATCATTTATTATTGCATCACCAATTACGGAGTGATGTACAGGGAATATATGTCGTTCCCGTCAGTCCCTGTCCCATTGGACTTCACCGTCTGATGTATCAAGCAGTGAAAAGAGTGGGGAAGAAGACCAGCGAAGTCGCCCATAGCAACCAGTCAGCTTCGAGGTAACATTTATCAAGTACATCTAGCTACAAAATGATAGATAGGAACTGATTGGTTGCTATGGCCGACGACTTCATTGGTCCACTTCTTCCCTTTTTTTTTTTTTCCCTCTTTGATACATCAACCCCTAAATTCTCTAACACAGACTTACATGTTGGTCTCTATAGGCCATTTAACCTACCAGCATGGAACCTCTCGCAAACCCTTCACAGATAGTACCCTGGTCGGGAAACTCATTACCACAGTGCTGTGAGACTGTAATACTAACCACTGTGCAACCATACTGCCAGTGTACGTATGTCTCTTGAAGCTGTGACAACCTAACTGCATTGTGAGAGACCACCCTTATCCTATCTCCAGCCTTCGCTATAAGAGATGAGGCCTCCCCGTTCCCATCATACCAGTGGCACAATAACTAGGCCATGTACTAACTGGTACGGAGATGCGTTCCGCCAATTCTCTCGCTGTGTGAAACGCAAGTCATGGTGGAGTTTACCATTACGTTTCATGGATTTTGTTTTGCTTTATCTTTCTTGTTTGTGTCGCAGGCCGAGGCATGTTACAGGCCGGACGAAGCAACATTAGACCATAAACTACATACTGATGAGTTCATATGTGTGTCTGTTAGCTCTAATGGGACAGCGACTGATGGGGGGGACTGGTTCACATTTGTATACAGCGCTGAGTGTAATATGATGGTGCTGTAAAAAATTGGAAATAATAGACACTGTTTACAATATGGGGGGGTTGCCTGTATTATATTTGGTGGGGGGGGTTGCCTGTATTATATTTGGTGGGGGGGGGGGGTTGCCTGTATTATATTTGGTGGTGGGGGGGGGTTGCCTGTATTATATTTGGTGGGGGGGGGTTGCCTGTATTATATTTGGTGGGGGGGGGTTGCCTGTATTATATTTGGGGGGGGGGTTGCCTGTATTATATTTGGTGGGGGGGGGTTGCCTGTATTATATTTGGTGGGGGGGGGGTTGCCTGTATTATATTTGGTGGGGGGGGTTGCCTGTATTATATTTGGTGGGGGGGGGGGGTTGCCTGTATTATATTGTGTGACCTGCATGGTAATGAAAGAGCGACTGATGGGTTTCGTTAATAGGGGATGTTTTGTCCCTAGAGACGGATGTATTATACCGCCTGATAATCTGAGACGGTTCTTGCTGATGTCTTTCTAACCATTTGTGGCTTTAGTAAAATTATATTTTCATATGAATAAAATTTAAAACTCACAAGTCAGCACAAGCCTCAAAGTTCCATGTTGTACAAGTATTATCGTCTCTGGGCGAATCCTCTCTGCATTTTGTTAGTTTATGTGATGTAGTGTATTGGGTGGTTTAGACACATATTAGGCATGAACAAATATAAATTTACTTCTGATTCATTTCCCCTAAATGTAAATCTGTTGGATTCCGGAATGTCCGCTCACGCTGTAATAAAGTCGGTACCGCTAGGGGAGTGTTGCGCTCCACCAGTCTGTTGTATTATGGGAGCAGTTACAGGTATTTGAAGTGCAAATAACTTTCCAAAGTATAAATGTGGTAACTAGTAATGGCTAATTGGATATTTATGTCATTAGAAGGATAAACACTCAGTGGCCACTTATGAGAGACCTTTTCTAGTACTGGGATGGATCGCATTAAAACAGCATGAGCCCCATTACTTCACAGTCTATCCTACAATTATACAATATAACGGGTTCTGTAAGACATTGGCAATGGTACTCGTATGAACTTGTTAATACAATTCATCTTCTGTAAGTTGGGCTCAGTCCGATTGACCTGCTGCTGCCTGGCCAGAAGCTTTAGGGTATGCCAGGGAAGATTCCAGCATCGCTGTCCGTTATCTGGTCAGAGAGAAGCAGAGGGTTCTGTTGGCATGGCAACAGCCTAACGCTCGCTATGAGCAGTCCGCAGCGAGAGAGACGTATTTGACAACGGACAGGCCTCTGTGTGCGGGAATCTGACGGCTGGACGGCGGTGTCACTGATTTAATACGTGCGGCGTGGAACATTCATGTAGCTTTGAGAGTTATTTTGTGGTTTAATTCTGGTTTAATTGGAAAAACCTGATACATCTGCATTTGTGTTCTCATTGGTATGTACAGAAGAACGTCCTGCTTCTCCTCTAGTGTCAGGCACTTCACGCGCTTTAGCGGCTTGGGGCGCGAACGACAACAAAAGGCTTCCGATTCAGAAGTATCTGCCATTGTTTCAGTAGCAAATTGTACATCATGTCACTATTATGTGTGTAATGCTAAATAATTCAAAACATCTATCTCACAGGGGGGTACCCGGGTTATTTAAAGGTTTCTGTATTGTTCTGTTATGAATATGTTCTCGCTGAGGAAATAAACAGGACTCATGTCTTATTTATTGGCGGTAAGCGGCAGCCTTGAAAAGGGCTCAGCTGTGGGGCTGCTCTCGGAGGGGGGGGGCTCAGCAGCTATACGATGGCCGCGTGCAGCGGTGCGGGACCAGGCCCTTTCATCCTGAACCTCATTTCTGACATTGATGCGAAGGGTCAGCACCCCCAGATGGATCCTTTCTTCTCCGCCTGCATCCTATAGCTCAGACAGCATGCTGGAGGCTCCGGCCTGTGCCACAATATACTGTACTGTCATGCCCTATGCTGCGCAGGGAGATCTGTGGGCTGGCATGGGTTACTCAGAAGCCAACATATAGCGCTGAAGGAGAGATGGACTAAGCCGTGGAAAGGGATAAAGAACCCATCAGCTCCTAACTGTCATGTTACAGGCTGTGTTTGAAAAATGACAGGAGGTGATTGGTATGTACTTTATCACTCTCCACTTTATCTCTCCCCAAAGATTAGTACATCTCCCCCAGAATGCTGTAGGTGTGTGTGTGTGTGTGTGTGTGTGTGTGTGTGTGTGTGTGTGTGTGTGTGTGTGTGTGTGTGTGTGTGTGTGTGTGTGTGTATGTATATACAGTATATTTGTATGTATATACTATAATATATATATATATATATATATAATCTCTATATCCGTGTGTATGTGTATATATCTGTTTATGTGTGTATATATATTATATGTATGTATATATATCTATATCCGTGTGTGTGTGTATATATATTATATGTATGTAGGTGTGTGTGTGTGTGTGTATACACAGACACACACACCTGTTTTTTACCACACATGCGATTGGTGGTTGATTATTCTCCCGAATTAGAGGGGGATTTTCCAGGCCCTGGAAAGAGCAGGTGACTCCGCGTTTCTGCATGCGAAATGGGCGGAGACATACAATAAGGATGATGCAAATCTGAAACCACTTCTACCTCCGCGAATTGAGGGCAGGGACATGGGTCGGGCTGTGACGTCGCAAACATCACCACCATGCCCCACGCCAACCCCTATTTACACCCGCCGAGTCTCCTGGGAGGCAGGCGTGAGGAGTGGGTAATAAGTCACTGTAGTATCATGTTGTATAAAATTATTTAGGGCCCCCCGTGTTTAGTTTTGGCAGTTGTGATATTATCATCATTATTGTTCATCCTTAATACAGCATATAGTATGTCCTTGGCATTGATTTTGCTTTATAGTGTACAGATTTGCAGACCCCCTGAGCTCCTTACACTATTCACTGTAACACAAGTGTTTCGGTTTCTATAAGCCGGAAGCTGCCGCATTGCCATGTAGTGCAGAGACTGCGTTTGGCTTTGCAGTGACTCCCTGTGACTACTACCCAGGTCATCAAAGGGAAATGGGATTATTAGGTGATGACCCACCTAGGCCAGGTTTGTGATTCTGGGAATACCTTTATAATGCTCGGAGCTGCAGAGGTGTGTGGTGGGCGAGGGGAGTCTTACCTCCCTGAAGGTACGACAGTCGCATTGCAATAAACAAAGGATTGCCATAAAATCACTGATTCAGTTGCATATAACCAGACGTCTTATGGGGGATCAGATTGGTAACAGCAGACCAAGCTCTCCTTATCCAGGGTGCAAGCTCCAGTTGGGTGCAGCGCCCTCCACAAGCGTCCCGTCAAGCCTATACTGTAGCATATAAAATCATGGGTTATGTGTGTGTAATTCTGTATATATTACTATACATAGCACGGTTTGCTGGAGAAGGTTACATGATGCTGTTAGTCCGGGGGCAGGTACTTGAATGCAGCTACTCTTGCATAGATCTAGAATAAAAGCTTTGTTTATAAGGCGATGATTACTCCCAGGAGACAGAACTGGAGTGTTCTGCAGAGGTCCCCGGGGGACCAGGGCCAGATGCCAAGATCCAGTATACAGATTGCAGCAGCCCTGGCCTTACAAGGAGGAGGAGAGCTGCTGACTGTGTATTTTGGTAGAAACCCCCCCCCTTCCGTTGCTCCCAGCTGTAGACGAGCGAGGTACTAGTAGTGCCAGATGATCCTCATCCCAGCTCCTGTGTAATGTTGGCCATACACCTGCACGATTTCGGGCCGATTGTCCGATTTTCAATGAGTCTTACGATTAATCGTGTAGAAATCGTGTATTTTTGGAGTAGGTTACGATCCGACGCGCGCTCCCGCAGCTCCTAAAACGGATCGTATGATCAGATGTGCAGCCCATATTATCCATCGTATCGTGTGCCGATCGTACCGTGCGTTTTGTGCATGCGATGCGTCGTGCGTCCATTCACGTCATTTCAATAGCTTTTCCCTGATGAGCGCGTGAGGCACAGGATCCATCGTACGACAGATCGTGTGTAAAGAAAAAGAACAAATCGTGCAGCCGGGACCGCCAGGGGGCTCCGTGGAATCGTATGTGAATCTTATCGTGCAGGTGTATGGCCAGCATAAAGCTCGGGGTCTGTAGTAGTACGACCCCCATCAGGTTAATGCTTAGAATGTAAGCTCTCATGAGCAGGGACCTCTTCCCTCATGTGCTTCTCTTTACATTTTCTTCTACTCTCTACTCCCCATTAGGGCACCTAACACGGGACCGCCAACTCCCGGCAGCTTATTGTGAGTGCTTTAATCACTATTTCAGCAATGTATATAAGTTGTGTCCTTGTCCTGCACTGTAATGTACTGTAAGTTACTTGTTTCTTGTTCACTTATTAGTTCTATGTACTATGTAAGGCGCTGCGGAACACTTGTGGCGCCATATAAATAAAGGATAATAATAATAATATGATGGGAGTTAGAGTATCTTGCTGGTGTCCTCTCTTTCTACTGATCCCCAGCACATTTCCATCCCAGTGACCATGTAATGATTGAGGTTATTGCAGCAGCTGTAATGTGTATTCTCCATTCTTATAATCGTTAGATTGCGAGCTTGCCTGGCTCCTTCGCAAACGAGCAGAGACACTGGGCTTGGCTGCTGACTCACAGACAACGCATTCTAGTGCAGACTGATGCACAGGATTTCCTGCTTAATAATAATATTAATGTACGTGTTTTGCATCCCTCCGCCATACTCGCACACGGCTATCGCAGCTTAGGTTCTGGATGGGTTCCAGGCAGCAGGAAGTGGCCCATTGTATAGCAGACAGCATTGTATGTCTGTACAGAATGTTCCCCACCTATACTACCGCCCATGGGTATTAGACATTACCGCAAAGCTTTGCTAATGAGCATACTACCTCTGAAGAGTCCTGCGACAGTCCCAATTTTATGGGACTTTTCCACAATCCCTGAGTCCGGACCCTTGGAGGATAAGCTGTGCGCAAAGGTGTTTTGGTCGCTGTATATGAAGTTGTACATTGGTTTAATAGTTACATCAGCTTATATCTGTAGTAGCGTGTGTGTGTATATGTATATAATATATATAGTGCCATGATGATAATTTTATTTCTATAAGGCTGTCACTGGTGATTGTACAGACTCCTCCTGAGGCTCCGTTGTCCCCTCAGACGTGGCTCGGAGGCACCCAGAGACGTTTGTCAGCTAGTTAGCGATGTCTCTGTGCCCGCTCCGAGCTTCAGTTGTTTGCAGTAATTATTTCCAGTCCTAGAGATACATCTTGGTTGGGAGCGGAGGAAGTGATGTAGACAGATGTCGGCAGAGCTAAGGCCTTGCAGCTTGATATCCAGAGCTCTCATTTCATTGCAGACTCGTATCTCAGGCCGCTCTCTCAGAGCCGCTGTCAAATCTAGGTCATTCTAATATAGAGCGTTACATAGGAGACCGCAGCTCGGGCAGTAAACTGTTTACAATACAATACAGATGGACTCCCAGGCAGAACGAGGATCTAGTCCCCTAGTCCAGAGCATATCTCTTTATTATCGTCATATAACATAGACAGATAGAGATGGGAAAAACATATCAGGGGGTAATGGCTGCATTCCGCACAATATCCCCGCTCACCCCCCCGGGGCGGTTATGTTATATGCTCAGAGATGATCTCATGTGTTTCTAAGGCTAATTCCCAAATAAATGAAACGTAATATCACAAGTTTATTCCGATCCCCCAACGGTCCTTGTATATTACCTGAAGCCGGAGATTCCAGCAGGTCCCGGCATATCTGCCGCACTGTAATTGCCCCAGCCATCCCTATCTTTCTCCGTACAGGCAGCAGTAAGGAGCAGGGATTGGGGGTCCTGCTGTGTCGTGTGGAATGCTGGCCCTCCGCTAAGTAATAATATCCTGCAGCTGGATGGAATTATTCCATAATAGTCCACGCTGTACAGATGTTCTGGCCACTAAAGCAGTAATGAACGTTCTTTTTGTAATTAAATTGTAAAAATGTTACTGTGTTTTTGTTTACTATTATCTATACAATTTCTACGGAATGGGGGTATGATATCCCGACACTTGTGATGCCGGCTGTCACTATACAGACAGCGGCATCCCGATGAGGACAATCCCAACAGGCGAGCGGTAAGTAGCGTTCCTCTGTCCTATTTACGTTCTAACCCTCGTTGCCTGTACCCTGATACTATCCCTCCCCACCCCGCTCCCTTAGTGAATAACGCTAAACTCCCCCCCCCCCCCCAGTGGTGCCTGAACATGACCCCCCTTGTTTGGACCCTAACCTCCCGTAGCCTAAGTCTGACCCCCCGGGGTGCTTAATGCTAACCCCCCCCTCCCCCCCTTACTCGGCTAACCTTTACCCGGCCTCACTATACTTACAGCACGTTGCCGGTTGTTTGTATTTCGCCATCTCCAGCCATGTTGGAATTCCGTGGCCAGTCCTCCGACGCTGATTGGGATTCCGGCAGTCGGCATCCCGGGTGTCGGTATATTAACCGCATCCCTATTTCTACATGTAGGGTCTACAGGGGGTGCACAAAGAAACATATCATGCAAGTTGGATTTTGTTGATACATACAGAGCTCTGAACTCATTACAGCAGGCAGTGTGGTCATGTGTCCACGTGACGCGGCAATAGTTACATTGTAGTGTTGGTCTTGGTCCTCTTAATAGTCTCATCCTATGGTATCCTGTCACCTGTCTCCCGGCTATGTGTCGCCTTTATAGTCAGTCCATCTTTGGTTGTTTCTAGGAATTGCTTGATATTTGGTTTATAGGACAGATTTTGAGTTTAGAGACTAGAATCCCCCCCCCCCCCCCCCAATACTTTGGTGGGAGCCATCCACTGACATCCACACCGGCCATATGGGGCACAGTGAATTACACGCCTGTAATACTCAGATCATCATTTCCATCCACCCCAGTAGAGCATTCTAATCAGATAATGATTGCTGTTTTAGGCCAACAATGGGTTTTGGGGCATCTTCTAGTAGTAACCTTAATCATTGTCTTTGATATCTAGCTGTAGTGTGGCAGAATTGCATCATGTATGGGCCCTGCAAAGAGGAACGCGGTGTAACTCCGTAACCACTATATTATTATACACAGGAGGGGGCTGGTGAGATTATCAGACTTTCAGGATAGTTTATGACACCACCTACTTAATCCAGTTTCTCAGAGTATAACAGGCCATAGTTGGCAATATTTTAAGATATTGGGGATTACTTGTTCCTGATCTCACACAATTAGTGGACCATAGAGAACTACAGTCCCCATCCTTATGAAGTCTTATGACGAAACGCGTTGTGCCCTCGGCTTGGTGCCAGTGTAGAGTTTATGATGTCTGCTGCTCTATTGGTGGATCCAATACAATGACAGAGAGCTAAGGCCCCTGCACGCTATGCAAAACTGTACAAAGAAACATACTCAACCTCCTCATTCACCACTTTAGTACTATAAAATAAAATTTTCTGTTGTGGTCCAATGGGAAATTATTCTTTCCTTATAATAAAATGGGGAAAAGAGACAAGAATGTGTAAAAGGCTGTTAGATTGCTCGCCGAGAGCCTCACCGAGGCTCGTTTCACACACGACGGTTTTGTCCGCGTTCTTATTTTCCGGTGGATCAGTCCCTTTCACAAGCGACGGTTTTGTGCAATGTGGAATGTTATTGCCGTGGGTTTGAATCCCTCTTCAATCTGTCAAACAAAACCGTGGACGGCAGCCGTCCTAGTCAGTGGTGATCACGGCTGTTACACGGCGTCCGTGCCTGTGTACGTTCAGTGTGAAAGCCCTAATGTATTTGTAACTTCCACTGAAATTAAACAGCGCAAAAAAAAAAAAGTCAGTTTTTCTGCCAGACGGACAAATCCGTTGTGTGTGAAATTAGCCCTAACTGGCCGCTCTGCCGTTTTACAGGCTTTTAACTGCGATGTGATTGGTTGACGTGTTTGAAAATGCTTGTGATTGGCGGAGAGTTTAGTTACAGTTGAACAAGGGGTTTGCGACTCTTTTTATTTCAACTAAATTATATTTTAAAATTGTCCGGGTCTATTATTTATTTAAACTGTATTGGTGTAATGGTCCAGGGTCCTGGAGACCTGTTATCTTTTTACTAAGAGGGTCCTGGATATTTCTGTCTGACCCCCATACCTAGGGGACATTTCAGGGTAGTCTGGTAGTCTCTCCAAGCAGGCTGCGGTCCAGGCTGTGGCTGGTTCCTCAGTGTTTGTGGGTTTCTCTGTTATGGTATAGAAGCATTATTATGTGATTAAATCTGGGAATTGGATAGGCCCTAATAGCATAGAAGTTATGGAACATGCGATATGTGAAATCACCTATATTACACCCATTCCTGCATGACATGGGCGCAGTGTGATGGGGTCACTCTAAGGGCGCTCTGCTGTTACTGTGCCCCCTAGGGACAGCACCAGTGCCTGATCTTGGAGTTGTCCTCCCAGTAGGTAGACATGCTTTCTTATGTCTGAAACATACACAGCGACATCTTCGTTGTTCCTAAATTATCCCTGTCTCTGCCAGCCCGTTCCTGCAGGTCAGAATTATACAGCAGGCGCTCCCCAGGAGGGAACAGATCCTTAATCACTCTCACGTTCTCTGCAATCTGCTCTGCTCTGGGATAACCAGAATTTATGGCATATTTAATATATTGGCAAGTGGGCTGGAATCCTTTGTTTTAGCTACACTGCTTCTGTGAGGAGTACGGAGCCCGGCCGGCTCCAGCTTCATTTACCCTGATGTGTTTCTGCCTGTAAGTTATTTCTCCTGTTCAGAGCGCAGGATACAGGTCAGGGTAACAGGGGAGGGTAACTGACCCATCACAGGACGGGTAACGGGGGAGGGTAACTGACCCATCACAGGACGGGATAACGGGAGGGTAACTGACCCATCACAGGACGGGGTAACAGGGGAGGGTAACTGACCCATCACAGGACGGGGTAACGGGAGGGTAACTGACCCATCACAGGACGGGGTAACGGGAGGGTAACTGACCCATCACAGGACGGGATAACGGGAGGGTAACTGACCCATCACAGGACGGGGTAACAGGGGAGGGTAACTGACCCATCACAGGACGGGGTAACGGGAGGGTAACTGACCCATCACAGGACGGGGTAACAGGGGAGGGTAACTGACCCATCACAGGACGGGATAACGGGAGGGTAACTGACCCATCACAGGACGGGGTAACAGGGGAGGGTAACTGACCCATCACAGGACGGGGTAACGGGAGGGTAACTGACCCATCACAGGACGGGGTAACAGGGGAGGGTAACTGACCCATCACAGGACGGGATAACAGGGGAGGGTAACTGACCCATCACAGGACATGGTAACGGGAGGGTAACTGACCCATCACAGGACATGGTAACGGGAGGGTAACTGACTATCACAGGTGAGGGTAATGAGGGAGGATAATTTAACTATCACAGGTCAGAGTAATAGGGGAGGGGGGGGTCACTGACCCATCACAGGTCATATCCCCTTTGGGATATGGACAGGTAAGGGTTACTCCTAAGTTAAATAGCAGTAGCCCCCTGGTGATATGGAGAGGAAAGGGTTACTCAGTTACACAGCAGCCCCTGGGGGTATGGACATGTAATAACCAAATAAAGCCTGAACTTTTTACCCTGCCGTATAACAACTTCATACGTGTAATTGCATGAATCAAGCTATATATATTAATCTAATATTTGAAGACAAAATTACCTTATAACACAATAAGGAATGGGATTGAAATACTGACTGCTTAATAGCCGCCGGTTCTAATCCCGAGAGTGAGAAATCCCGACGGGCGCCCGTAAGTATACTAACCCTATCCTCTCCCCCCTCTAACCCTAACCCTCCCTTTGTGGTGCCTAACCCTAACATCCCCCCTAGTGCCTGACCCTAACCTCCTCCCCTAGTGCCTGACCCTAACCTCCCCCCCTAGTGCCTGACCCTAACCTCCTCCCCTAGTGCCTGACCCTATCCTCTCCCCCCTCTAACCCTCCCTTAGTGGTGCCTGACCCTAACCTCCCCCCTAGTGCCTGACCCTAACCTCCCCCCCTAGTGCCTGACCCTAACCTCCCCCCCTAGTGCCTAATCCTAACCTCCTCCCCTAGTGCCCGACCCTAACCTCCTCCCCTAGTGCCTGACCCTAACCTCCTCCCCTAGTGCCTGACCCTATCCTCTCCCCCCTCTAACCCTCCCTTAGTGGTGCCTGACCCTAACCTCCCCCCTAGTGCCTGACCCTAACCTCCCCCCCTAGTGCCTGACCCTAACCTCCCCCCCTAGTGCCTAACCTTAACCTCCCCCCCTAGTGCCTAATCCTAACCTCCCCCCCTAGTGCCTAATCCTAACCTCCCCCCCCTAGTGCCTAATCCTAACCTCCCCCCTAGTGCCTAACCCTAACCTCCCCCCCTAGTGCCTTACCCTAACCTCCCCTCCCTAGTGCCTAATCCTAACCTCCCCCCTAGTGCCTAACCTCCCCACTAGTGCCTAACCCTAACCTCCCCCCCTAGTGCCTAACCCTAACCTCCCCACTAGTGCCTAACCCTAACCTCCTCCCCTAGTGCCTAACCCTAACCTCCCCCTAACCCTAACCTCCTCCCCTAGTGCCTGACCCTAACCTCCCCCCTAGTGCCTGACCCTAACCTCCCCCCTAGTGCCTGACCCTAACCTCCCCCCTAGTGCCTAATCCTAACCGCCCCCCTAGTGCCTAATCCTAACCGCCCCCTAACCTCCTCCCCTAGTGCCTAACCCCAACTTTCCCCCTAACCCTAACCTCCTCCCCTAGTGCCTAACCCTAACCTCCTCCCCTAGTGCCTAATCCTAAACTCCCCCACTAGTGCCTAACCTCCCCTAGTGCCTGACCCTAACCTCCCCCCCTAGTGCATAATCCTAACCTCCCCCACTAGTGCCTAATCCTAACCTCACCCTAACCTCCTCCCCTAGTGCCTAATCCTAACCTCCTCCCCTAGTGCCTGACCCTAACCTCCCCCCTAGTGCCTGACCATAACCTCCTCCCCTAGTGCCTGACCCTAACCTCCTCCCCTAGTGCCTAACCCTATCCTCTCCCCCCTCTAACCCTCCCTTAGTGGTGCCTAACCCTAACCTCCCCCCTAGTGCCTAACCCTAACTTCACCCCAGGTTTGCTTAAACCTAAACCCCTTCCCGCACCCTAAACCTAACCCTCCCGGAGGTGCCTGGCCCTTACCCCCCCCCATAAACCTAACACCCCCCTTCATCCCCGGGCTAAGTGCATACTTACCCGGCGGGAGGTCGATCGGTCTGGCGTTCCAGCATCAAAATTATTATCGGTATTTCGACACCTATGTTACATCCCTTGCCGGGATGACACTGTGGGTCTCATAACTACATCCCCACAATAGGCAGCTCATACAAGACAATAGTAAAGGAATGTTGTGGTGGTGATCAGAGGCTTTGTTTTGTACTCTGTAATTTGTGTTCTCGGGTTCTTGGTTCTATGATTACAGTTTTAATAAAGTTTATCATAATTTTGCTAGTTATAGAGGTGTTTCATTGGTACATTATCGCATGGTTTATCTCCTTACTGAAATAATCTAGGCCTCTTACGTGTCTGAAAAATGCCTGGTTAATGGTGGTCTCCCACCGTCCGTGAAATCTACCCACTAGGGGCAGTGTTTCTTTCTATAGCTGAGTTAACAACATGGCAGATCCCACTCCTGTTAGTTAATGCAAATATGCTGAAATATAACGTTCCAGGTTGACATATCTTATACTGCCATATTTCACTCAGCATCTACATAAAATAAATACGTAGGTGATATTTTCCTAATTAACAATAATTCCACTGAAAACATAAATATTAGTATTGAGTGTAATGTCTCAAGTTATCCTCCATCCCCCAGGTGTTTTTTTTTTTTTTTTAGTTCGGTGGGGGTGTTTGACCTCCCCCAGGTGTCGCAGGTCCCTTGCACCCAATGCTGCTCCCCTAGCTTGCAGTATTATTGTAATTATTTATTTGAAAGCGACACAAGGGTGCGCAGTCTGGGGCAATCTCCGTACAGACGAAACAGGCCGCGCCGGGCTCTCTGGGTTCTATATTTACCAGAGGCTGTTGGGCTGCACCAGTGAAATCATTGTCAGCGCCTCAGATAGATCAATGCCGACTCTTGTGTAATTTTCAGCAAATGAATAAATCATGAAACAAAATAAATCCTAAAATTTCTCCTCCTGACGGCTGAAGCAGATTTAGTCTGTGACAGAACGAAGCATTACCATCTGGTGGCGGTTATGTGGAGACTGTGTCAGGGGAATGATGACAAATATTCGCTGTGTGTGGGGGAAGGGGCCTCGGAAATGGCCTGGTTCTGTAACCAGATTACAGATACACAGGTTATAGTTACTGAGCAATATGTTTTCGTTTTGATTTTTTTAGAGTGGGGGGTAGCACTGAAGGAATACTTACTACTCGTGGGGGGAAAAATAAATAATCTATCTTCAGTTCATTTATATTGACCTCTTGATTGCATTAGAATTGTCAGCTCCTCGTACAAATGCCTGCACACTGTGATTTCAGGTTCTTTACTGCACATGGTTAATATCCATCATTCCTCACTGACGGGCGGCAGCTCTGGGTTTTAATTCAGTTGTTTGTTTGACGGATAAAGTAGGTATTATATAAATATTGTATCGGTGACCCACTATATTTGCAGCTACAAAGGGAGACTGGGACTGAACCCAATTGTGGAGCCAGGTGACGTATAGCGACTAAATAAGCCGTTCTCTCCTCCGGCATTTATCATAATATAATCCTGAGTGATCGGACACTGTAACCATCCTGCATTCTCTCTGAGGCTCTTTAAAAACTGCTGTGTGGCCCCTTTAATAATTTGACAGCTATTGATTGTAACTAGGAATTATTCAGACGGATGACTTGCGGGACTAAGCTAAAAACAGAAGCAGGCTAAGGGTGAAATCGGCAAAGAAATAAGTTGTTAGGAGGTGAATGTATTCTTCAGGTTTTTTTTTTTTATTGTGAAATCCATGGCAACTGTGAAATTAAATTTAAATGAGATACTTGGTTTGTGGATGAAGAGACGGCTTCCTCTGTCATCGCTGCATATTATTTTTACCCAGCTGGAATATCGCTCTTTGCATATTCTAAAATGGTTTTAAAGAGCTTTTCCAGCTTCAAAGCGAAGTCTGCGCAGGCCGGGTCCGCAAGCCGCGATCTTAGCAGGCAGAGCTTTTCCACATTTGACAACTGCGGTTTAGAATGGGGGACAGGTAGGAGCATGTCAGGACCACCCAGGCTGCTGCGTTCCCCTTCTCCGTGCACATTGCCTCCTGTCCATCTCGATTATCTGCTCTCCGTACTGCCGATTATCTCACTGCTGGTCCAATCACTGAGAGTTGTGTTTCCTCCGGTTATCTCTATGAATATTCGGATGAGGGAGATTGCTGTGGCGATTATAATTGAATTTACTTTGGCATGTGGCAGCAGGGTTGGTGTAATGGTTAGCATTGCTGCCTAACAGCCCTGAGGTCATGAGATAATTCCTGACTATGGCGCTATATATGTGCAGCGTTTGTACGTTCTCCCTATGTGTGCGTGGGTTTCCTCTGGGTTCTCCGGTTTCCTCCCACACTCCAAAAAAATACTGATATAGATTGTAAGCTCAACTGGTGCAGGGACTGATGTGAATGATGGAAATATTCTCTGTAAAGCGCTGTGGAATGTGCGTACGATATATAAATAACTTAATAAGTAAATTCATTTTCCTCCCTGAGTTCCAGAAAGATGACAATAGAACAGCTAATCTAGATAAGCGTCTTACCTGACATATGTGCCTCATGGTGGAAATGGAACAGGGGACAAGGAAGCTGGCAGTTCCATGGGGCAGCCGGGCATCATTCATCCAGCCCCCCAGTGTGCCGCAGGAAGAGGCGTAGGATGGGGATGTAATCAGCATGGCTACAGTGAGAACGCCGATGTTCAAAAGGGCAACACGAGAATGTTGAATTTTCCCATGTTGACATGGATAAAATGTTGACATGCAATGTGTCGACACATTTCGAATGTCAAAAATGGAAATGTTAACTTAAGGGTTGAAATTCCGTGTTGACATACTGAACATGTCGACGTGTACTGTGAACAGGCAAATTATTGCTGCAGTTGTCATATTGTGACCTCCAGTTACTGCGAGGAGCTCTGCTAAGTGGTAGAACTAGGAGGGGCTGCAAGGTGCAGCGTGTGGGAGGGCCGTACATTTTGGGTACGGTGCTCCAAATTCCAAAAGACCCCCTTATCCAGAAAGCCATAACTGAGACCCCATATTCAGGATAAGGCCATGTACACATGAGTAGCAATGACTTCCGTCTCGCATGTACAGAACATCTCAGTGGGGGGTGACACCAGTACAGCCCACCTGTAAAAGTGGATGACAGACTTGTCTATGTCCTTGCTGAGAGAGCGCAGTGACTCCATTGCGTTCTCTTTGCAGGGATCAGTGAAATCTGGAGAGTGGGAAACTGTTACCACCCGTCAGGCTCTAGATTTGGCCTGGTTGCTGTGTATCTGCTTTGGAAGTTCTCATCTTGTTGCCCCAGAGGGGCCTTTTCTTAAATTCCTGCTTTGTGAAGTCACAGGAGACCATGTAACCTTGGAAATCGTCCCTGCTGTCGCTAAGACTGTCTCATTCGTTCTCTCCCCCTCTCGTCATCTCCTTAGAGGTCTCCCCTGTGATTAGTGTCAGGGTGCAGGAACGCGCCTGTCTGGCGCAGGGGTGGGGAGGGTTGGCATTACAATGTGCTATCCTCGGGAGGGCATAGGCTCCCCCCTGGATGTCTGTAACATCAGTGTATTGTGGCTCAGTATACAGAACGTGGCTTAATGAGTATATAACATTGGTGCGGCACACACAGGGTTAGCGCGGAGCGATTGATTTTCCTGGTCACCTTGGACTTGATTATCCGTGCAGCATGTCAGAGCTTTCCGAACCATTTCTATCTGTGTTCTGCGTGAAATCATTATTCCCCAAACCTTCGTTCCATCTCCCTGATCTCAGCTGATGAGAAGTCAGGTAAATGGTATTTGTGCGGCGAGTCAGATCACGTAGCGAGAGCCGCTCATCCGGCGCAATCCTGATTTGCTGTGTAATGTTTCAGGACATGCTACATGCCCATCATTACATTGCAACCGCGCAAAACTCTGACCGTCCCACGCAGCTATAGAGGTCGGCGAGAGGTTACATGTGATCAGAGTCTGCCTCGGTATTAAATATAACCTAATGATGAGACTGCTGGACCACATTGTTAGGGAACTTGTTTATTCAGCTGCTACAAGAAAATGTATCTCAGACAGGGGAGTACTCTCATTTACTCCAGCAAGTACAGTTCTGCGAGACCAACATCTGCTTCTAACACAGTGATTCTGTATAGTCTTCCTTTATAAGCCCTGGACTTTATTCCCATGTACTTGTCCTAAACTTCTCAGCACTCAGTGGCTGAGGGTAGTAGGATCTGCCATGCGTGTGATAGAGGGTAGTAGGTGCTGCCATGGGTGTGATAGAGGGTAGTAGGAGCTGCCATAGGTGTGATAGAGGGTAGTAAGTGCTGCCATGGGTGTGATAGAGGGTAGTAGGTGCTGCCATGGGTGTAATAGAGGGTAGTTGGTGCTGCCATGGGTGTAATAGAGGGTAGTAGGTGCTGCTATGGGTGTGATAGAGGGTAGTAAGTGCTGCCATGGGTGTAATAGAGGGTAGTAAGTGCTGCCATGGGTGTGATAGAGGGTAGTAGGTGCTGCCATGGGTGTGATAGAGGGTAGTAAGTGCTGCCATGGGTGTAATAGAGGGTAGTAAGTGCTGCCATGGGTGTGATAGAGGGTAGTAAGTGCTGCCATGAGTGTTATAGAGGGTAGTAAGTGCTGCCATGGGTGTGATAGAGGGTAGTAAGTGCTGCCATGAGTGTGATAGAGGGTAGTAAGTGCTGCCATGGGTGTGATAGAGGGTAGTAAGTGCTGCCATGGGTGTGATAGAGGGTAGTAAGTGCTGCCATGGGTGTGATAGAGGGTAGTAAGTGCTGCCATGGGTATGATAGAAGGTAGTAAGTGCTGCCATGGGTGTGATAGAGGGTAGTAGGTGCTGCCATGGGTGTGTTAGAGGGTAGTAGGAGCTGCCATGGGTGTGATAGAGGGTAGTAAGTGCTGCCATGGGTGTGATAGAGGGTAGTAAGTGCTGCCATGGGTGTGATAGAGGGTAGTAAGTGCTGCCATGGGTGTGATAGAGGGTAGTAGGTGCTGCCATGGGTGTGATAGAGGGTAGTAGGTGCTGCCATGGGTGTGATAGAGGGTAGTAAGTGCTGCCATGGGTGTGATAGAGGGTAGTAAGTGCTGCCATGAGTGTGATAGAGGGTAGTAAGTGCTGCCATGGGTATGATAGAAGGTAGTAGGTGCTGTCATGGGTGTAATAGAAGGTAGTAAGTGCTGCCATGGTGTGATAGAGGGTAGTAAGTGCTGCCATGGGTGTGATAGAGGGTAGTAAGTGCTGCCATGTGTGTGATAGAGGGATAGAGGGTAGTAGGTGCTGCCATGTGTGTGATAGAGGGTAGTAAGTGCTGCCATGGGTGTGATAGAGGGTAGTAGGTGCTGCCATGGGTGTGATAGAGGGTAGTAGGTGCTGTCATGTGTGTGATAGAGGGTAGTAGGTGCTGCCATGGGTGTGATAGAGGGTAGTAGGTGCTGCCATGAGTGTGATAGAGGGTAGTAGGTGCTGCCATGTGTGTGATAGAGGGTAGTAAGTGCTGCCATGGGTGTGATAGAGGGTAGTAGGTGCTGCCATGAGTGTGATAGAGGGTAGTAAGTGCTGCTATGTATAATATTTTCCACTTCTGTCCCAGCATGCATTGCAGAATATACAGCTGGGAACACTTCTCTAATGGCCATAGATAATACTGGAATGTGGAGGAGTCTCCGTGTCCCCAGCAGGATTCTTGGCTCACTTCCTAGTTTCTAATTTAACTCTGCAAAATCCATGATAGGGGCAATACATGGATGTCTGAGAATGCTGGAACTTGTAGTTCAACAGTCAAGTGGCAAATATGTGAGGGCCTTGTGATATATTGACGTGAGACTGCTCAGAGACAGACAGAGATAACCGGCCCAGTCTGCGTCCACCATATTCTAGGCTGACGGAAAGTTTCACTGTCTTATTAAATGTAGACCGACATTGCCCAGATATGAATGATGCCCCCGGGCAGGTTACTCCTCACTAGAAGGCGATATAGCAGGACATACACACATACATGAGCCCAGCATTCTATACAGCCAGCTATAATCCTAATGCCATTGCGCTGTGCCTGCAGTGACTGTATAATAACACCATGGGCACCAGGAAGGGTTAATGACAGCCGTCATGGAGTTGTTTTGTATGTGATACATACACACTTTACACAATGTAACTGTGATAGCACCAAGTATAACACCATGGCAGCGATAACAGATGTCTGGCGCTAAATAGGAGCCGCTGTGTAAGTAACGGATTAGCATAGAAAGAGTTAACTACCTCTTATTGCCCAGCAGTATTTGCCCTCGGCTTCCGTGGGTTGAGCCCTAGAACTGGGGCCACCATGAATTTCGCTGGACAGCCTGATGGTTGTACCAACTAATAAAGTTATTGTATTAATGTATTAATAATGTGTTCATGTTATTTTGCTTAAAAAATATATATAAGGGAGATATTACATTAATATTCAGGTCTGATAACTATGTGCAGTTTGGGCTCCAGTCTGCGGAGAATATGTCCCTTTATAGCTACATTATTATCAATTTTTGGGGCTTAGCAGGTTTCTTACAGGTAATAAAATAGAAGAACAGAACATGAACATAACTTTGTAACAAACCATCGAGTCACTTCCCTCTCTTGCTGGGGTTTAATCATCTACACTGGGGCTTATTCTGTATATATTAATACATATTAATATATCTTTAATACTGGAGAGTCTAGCACAAAGTGTGTGTATATGTGTGTATATATATATATATATATATATATATTTATGTAGCCTGTAACATCCTGGTAGAAGGCTGCTGAGACTCGTTTGGATTTAGCATAGATGTCAGAGAACCGCCGGCCGCTGCTGCAATTGTCAGTCTGTTGCGCCATTAAAATTCTCTGCACCTCTCAAAGCTCACAAACTCACCATTACACACAGATAAATCATTAACACGCTGATTTGTGTCTATGATTAATTAAATAAAGGAAAAAAGATGATGGTCCGAAATAATTAATAAAATACTCGTTACCTGGAAATATTGGGTGCGGCAAAGTACATATTAAAGTGCTAATAGTTTTAACAGGTAATTTAAATGCAAAATAAAATATTTTTGGTTTGTTGATTCCTCTCTTTTTGTCACCCCCTCGCACGTGTTAATTACCGGATCGCAGTGAGGGGCCCTGCGGCTACAAGACAACAAACACGGTGATTAGAATAAATGAGAGCGCTGAGTAGGCTATGCGTTACACAAAGCCCTGCGTTCGCTTCAATTAATGGAGCTAAGCCTTCGTCCTGTCTCTCCGTGTCGTTAGCGGCTCTGGCTCAGGGCTGTCAGCAGTAAAATGCTGTATATTGGGGTCTCTCTCCTATCAAAGGGTCACTGAAACTAAAATACAAGTTTATTCAATGTGGCATAAAAAAAAACAAATATATGTAACATGTCTGATGCATAAACAAGTGCAAGCTGCTGTTCTCTGTAATCAGCTATTGGAATCTCATTAGGCTAACTGTAGTGTCCCCCTATAGCACCTGTGTAATTGCTGGGCGCACGGTCATCGCCCGACCTCACAAATGTGTGCTGTAGGATCTGGTTGTTTAACACAAGCACCAATGCGACCGATCCGGTGTAATCCAATGTTAGGTGCTGATTCCCGGCAGGAGCAGCCCCACCTGTATTCTCTGGTTCTCATGTCCTCGGGTCTCTTCGCTAACTGACCTTCTACATCACTTGTGTTTCAGAGCTTGTGGTTTACAATGCATGGGTTCTCGTGTGCCTGTTTTTATCAGTAGCTGATGGATTTTGTCTGGATACATTGTTTAAATGTTTTACAGGAGGAGTAAAATACTTACTGTACTGTATATATAGATAATGTGTCTAAGCATTTCATGGTGGGCCTGTCACATCACGGTCTCTAAGCCATGTATATACCTCCTGTACCATGGTAGGAAAATATCTCATAGTCTATTGACCCCCATTGGTGCATGTGTGATGTCATCGGCTGAGCCCCATTGGTGCATGTGTGAGGTCATCGGCTGAGCCCCATTGGTGCATGCGTGAGGTCATCGGCTGAGCCCCATTGGTGCATGCGTGAGGTCATCGGCTGAGCCCCATTGGTGCATGCGTGAGGTCATCGGCTGAGCCCCATTGGTGCATGCGTGAGGTCATCGGCTGAGCCCCATTGGTGCATGCGTGAGGTCATCGGCTGAGCCCCATTGGTGCATGCGTGAGGTCATCGGCTGAGCCCCATTGGTGCATGCGTGAGGTCATCGGCTGAGCCCCATTGGTGCATGCGTGAGGTCATCGGCTGAGCCCCATTGGTGCATGTGTGAGGTCATCGGCTGAGCCCCATTGGTGCATGTGTGAGGTCATCGGCTGAGCCCCATTGGTGCATGTGTGAGGTCATCGGCTGAGCCCCATTGGTGCATGTGTGAGGTCATCGGCTAACCCCATTTGTGTATGAGTGAGGGTATCGGCCCTAGCCCCTTTGTTGCGTGTGAGGTCATCAGCTCATTGGATGCGCGTGTGAGCTCATCGGAGTTGCTGATAGAGTCATCTAATATATTATCAAAGTTGTATTCTAAGGGGGGGGAGGATTAAATTGTTTTATGGCAGCCGCAGCTCCAATTCAGACTTACGGGAGCTATTCGATTGTTTGTACTGCTGGGCACAAGTGCCGCGAGCAGTCATTACTTACCGAGGATATTTGCTCGCAGCCTCCTGAGTGAGCAGAAATCCGAACAAAGTACATTAACCCTACCGCACCTGACTTTTGGGTCACTTTAGACCCGATTAGACGTTTTATGCGGCTGCTCCCTTGCAATTTGGGCGCAACATTACGGTAAGTGAAGCGTTAGGCTTTTGGGGGTGGGGGGGCTAGGTTTAGGCTGCGGGGAGGGGTAGGGTTAGGATACTTATCTACAGGTGTCTGTATCCTAACCCTGTCGGGATGCCGACCGCCGGCATCCTGTACCCAACTCATTAGGAGTAACTGGACCTGCTATAAGCTGTTGTGAGACCAATGGTGGCATATCATGAAGCACCAATCGGTATTACAGCGTGCATGGCGGTTAAATCACGTGTATCAGTCTTTGCACTTTCAGACGCACGTACGTACGTACGTACGTACGTACGTACACAAGGGAAGGAGCTTTGCTGGCCATCTCACAGACGGGCGACCGCCAATAGGCGCTGCTGCGTACGACTCAGAATCTCACCCCTAAGAGTTTTGAAATTGCGCCTGAGTGCAGTATCGCTGCTTGTGGCACTATACATATCCTGTCTGTTTTATTTTCTCACAGCATTGTGGGTGGGGGGATTTTCCCCTTAAATCTGCCAGGACTGAGACAATTATATGACTCTAACCAGTCTTTTTTTTTTTTTTGCACCCCTACTGGTGTATTTCTAATTATTTAGTCTTTTTACTTAAATTCCAGAGACCATTAAAGTGAATGGTGTTACTGAGAGAATGGCTGCATTGACCTAGATCCAGGCTGTTACACGTATCAGTACATTTCTCCCTTCCAGGGATATCGCACCCAGAACAACAAACTTTCACAGCCATTTGTATGCCGTGGATTTCCTCTGGATCACATGGTTTTGGGGGATTGTTGACCTTTTCCGAACCCCCTGCGATGAGCAGATAGTGCGCGATCAGCACATTCCGCGTGCCGTAGCCTTTTATCGCCATAGACAATGCATCTTCTCCGAGCTGGTATAGGATAAATCGTGTGTTGATTACCCCTGTGACTGCCAGAAGTGGTTTTAGCATCTAATTTTCCACGGCACATATTGCTAATGGCAAATTCACGGAGCCTCTGCAAGGAATAAGCAAATGTGTAGTATAAAGGAAAACACTGAAATAAATAAGCCGTATATAATTCTCAGTTTGTTTAGGAAATGGGTGTTCATTGCTCTCCTGAAAGCTCATTCTTGTGTTGTCTCTGCACAGAGAAGCTTCTGGTTTGTAAGACATATGAGGGTATTTGTCTTGGGGAACTTGTAGCCACGAATTGAGATCACATAGGCCAATGAGTGGCCAGTATCGGACCCCGTACACTGGGATGGGCTTAAGGTTTCCTGCTTTCATGAAATTGTGGATAACTGGCCATAGACGGAAACTAATTGTGCTGTGTTTATCCCGACAGCGCGTGATGAGGCCGTATGGAATTTCCTCCTAACAACTTTTCCCCGCAGACCCTGCAGTGCAGACTTGTGACCACTACAGTGTCAGCTAACTCTGTCTGCAAGTCCTGTGTAGTGATATGTAGGTTTTGTAGATCCTGGACAGTGTTGCGCGGTTTCTACTGGTCCTTCCACCAATATGTGGGAACTGCAGGTCTTGTACAGGGTTTGGTGGGTATTGCAGGTCTTTGCCAGCAGTAGTCAGGTTCTGCAGGTCCTGTGCAGTGATAGGTGGATTCTGTAGCTCCTGTGCAGTGATAGGTGGATTCTGTAGCTCCTGTTCAGTGATAGGTGGGCTCTGCAGGTCCTGTGCAGTGATAGGTGGGCTCTGCAGGTCCTGTGCAGTGATAGGTGGATTCTGTAGCTCCTGTTCAGTGATAGGTGGGCTCTGCAGGTCCTGTGCAGTGATAGGTGGGCTCTGCAGGTCCTATGCAGTGATAGGTGGGCTCTGCAGGTCCTGTGCAGTGATAGGTGGGCTCTGCAGGTCCTATGCAGTGATAGGTGGATTCTGTAGCTCCTGTTCAGTGATAGGTGGGCTCTGCAGGTCCTGTGCAGTGATAGGTGGGCTCTGCAGGTCCTGTGCAGTGATAGGTGGGCTCTGCAGGTCCTGTGCAGTGATAGGTGGGCTCTGCAGGTCCTGTGCAGTGATAGGTGGGCTCTGCAGGTCCTGTGCAGTGATAGGTGGGCTCTGCAGGTCCTGTGCAGGGATAGGTGGGCTCTGCAGGTCCTGTGCAGCGATACGTGGGCTCTGCAGATCCTGTGCAGCGATAGGTGGGCACTGCAGGTCATGTGCAGCGATAGGTGGGCACTGCAGGTCATGTGCAGCGATAGCTGGGCACTGCAGGTCATGTGCAGTGATAGGTGGGCTCTGCAGGTCATGTGCAGTGATAGCTGGGCACTGCAGGTCATGTGCAGTGATAGCTGGGCACTGCAGGTCATGTGCAGTGATAGGTGGGCTCTGCAGGTCATGTGCAGTGATAGCTGGGCACTGCAGGTCATGTGCAGTGATAGGTGGGCTCTGCAGGTCCTGTGCAGTGATAGGTGGGCTCTGCAGGTCCTGTGCAGTGATAGCTGGGCTCTGCAGGTCCTGTGCAGTGATAGCTGGGCACTGCAGGTCATGTGCAGTGATAGCTGGGCACTGCAGGTCATGTGCAGTGATAGCTGGGCACTGCAGGTCATGTGCAGTGATAGGTGGGCTCTGCAGGTCATGTGCAGTTATAGGTGGGCTCTGCAGGTCCTGTGCAGTGATAGGTGAGCTCTGCAGGACATGTGCAGAGATAGGTGGGCACTGCAGGTCATGTGCAGTGATAGGTGGGCTCTGCAGGTCATGTGCAGTTATAGGTGGGCTCTGCAGGTCCTGTGCAGTGATAGGTGAGCTCTGCAGGACATGTGCAGAGATAGGTGGGCTCTGCAGGTCCTGTGCAGTGATAGGTGAGCTCTGCAGGTCCTGTGCAGTGATAGCTGGACTCTGCAGGTCCTGTGCAGTGATAGGTGAGCTCTGCAGGTCCTGTGCAGTGATAGGTGAGCTCTGCAGGTCCTGTGCAGTGATAGCTGGGCTCTGCAGGTCCTGTGCAGTGATAGCTGGGCTCTGCAGGTCATGCGCAGCGATATGTGGGCTCTGCAGGTCATGTGCAGTGATAGCTGGGCTCTGCAGGTCATGTGCAGTGATAGCTGGGCTCTGCAGGTCCTGTGCAGTGAGAGCTGGGCTCTGCAGGTCCTGTGCAGTGATAGGTGAGCTCTGCAGGTCCTGTGCAGTGATAGGTGAGCTCTGCAGGTCCTGTGCAGTGATAGGTGAGCTCTGCAGGTCCTGTGCAGTGATAGCTGGGCTCTGCAGGTCCTGTGCAGTGATAGGTGAGCTCTGCAGGTCATGCGCAGCGATATGTGGGCCCTGCAGGTCATGTGCAGTGATAGCTGGGCTCTGCAGGTCCAGTGCATTGACCAGTTTATTAACAGTTCTATCAGAGATTTTTGGGTCTTCCAGATCCTGACATCAGCAGTTTCCCATTAACGTCCTTTTGTAAATTATTATGTTTCTGATAGTGGAATTTCTAAGCTGGAAGCATTTAGATTTTTTCTTTATAACCATATCTTGAATTGTAACAGTTATGGAGCGTACACACGGTCAGACTTGTCAGATTTGTCAGATGAACGACTGAACGATTAAACGATTTGGACGATTTGACCAAAGTTTTGAACGATTTTTGACTGCATTAAAATGAATGGAATCGTCCAAGTCTGACTGCAAACCCATCAGATGTCAGATATCGTTATCTGACAAACGGGAACGCGCATCGTTGATCGTCCATCGTTCAGGCATGTCAGATATGAACGATTTTCCATCAGATATGAACGACTGAACGATTTTTAAATCGTTATCGTCCATATCTGAAGAAAAAATCTGATCGTGTGTATGCACCATTATTTGTATTTCCTCGGTGAGCTGCTTAGAGGATCTTGTGGTTGGATGATGAGAGTAGAGACAATATTCTCAGAAGGTATACCTTCCTGTGTAACGAGCCCAGTAATATGGCGTCACTTGTAGGACCTTCCTGTGTAACGAGCCCAGTAATATGGCATCACTTGTAGGACCTTCCTGTGTAACGAGCCCAGTAATATGGCGTCACTTATAGGACCTTCCTGTGTAACGAGCCCAGTGGTATGGCGTCACTTATAGGACCTTCCTGAGTAACGAGCCCAGTGGTATGGCGTCACTTATAGGACCTTCCTGTGTAACGAGCCCAGTAATATGGCGTCACTTATAGGACCTTCCTGTGGAACGAGCCCAGTAATATGGCGTCACTTGTAGGACCTTCCTGTGTAACGAGCCCAGTAATATGGCGTCACTTATAGGACCTTCCTGTGGAACGAGCCCAGTAATATGGCGTCACTTATAGGACCTTCCTGTGTAACGAGCCCAGGAATATGGCGTCACTTATAGGACCTTCCTGAGTAACGAGCCCAGTGGTATGGCGTCACTTATAGGACCTTCCTGTGTAACGAGCCCAGTGGTATGGCGTCACTTGTAGGACCTTCCTGAGTAACAAGCCCAGTGGTATGGCGTCACTTGTAGGACCTTCCTGAGTAACAAGCCCAGTGGTATGGCGTCACTTGCAGGACCTTCCTGAGTAATGAGCCCAGTGGTATGGCGTCACTTGTAGGACCTTCCTGGGTAACGAGCCCAGTGATTTGGCGTCACTTGTAGGACCTTCCTGTGTAACGAGCCCAGTAATATGGCGTCACTTGTAGGACCTTCCTGTGTAACGAGCCCAGTGGTATGGCGTCACTTGTAGGACCTTCCTGGGTAACGAGCCCAGTGGTATGGCGTCACTTGTAGGACCTTCCTGTGTAACGAGCCCAGTAGTATGGCGTCACTTGTAGGACCTTCCTGGGTAACGAGCCCAGTGGTATGGCGTCACTTGTAGGAACTTCCTGGGTAACGAGCCCAGTGGTATGGCGTCACTTGTAGGACCTTCCTGTGTAACGAGCCCAGTAGTATGGCGTCACTTGTAGGACCTTCCTGGGTAACGAGCCCAGTGGTATGGCGTCACTTGTAGGAACTTCCTGGGTAACGAGCCCAGTGGTATGGCGTCACTTGTAGGAACTTCCTGGGTAACGAGCCCAGTGGTATGGCGTCACTTGTAGGACCTTCCTGTGTAACGAGCCCAGTAGTATGGCGTCACTTGTAGGACCTTCCTGGGTAACTAGCCCAGTGGTATGGCGTCACTTGTAGGAACTTCCTGGGTAACGAGCCCAGTGGTATGGCGTCACTTGTAGGACCTTCCTGGGTAACGAGCCCAGTGGTATGGCGTCACTTGTAGGACCTTCCTGGGTAACGAGCCCAGTGGTATGGCGTCACTTGTAGACGAGCCCAGTGGTATGGCGTCACTTGTAGCACCTTCCTGGGTAACGAGCCCAGTGGAATGGCGTCACTTGTAGGACCTTCCTGAGTAACGAGCCCAGTGGTATGGCGTCACTTGTAGGACCTTCCTGGGTAACGAGCCCAGTGGAATGGCGTCACTTGTTGGACCTTCCTGGGTAACGAGCCTAGTGGTATGGCGTCACTTGTAGGACCTTCCTGGGTAACGAGCCCAGTGGTATGGCGTCACTTGTCACAGATTTCCCTGGCAGGATGGAATGTAAAGTGATCCAGTCTGTGGTATTCTCAGCGAGACGTCTGCTGGCATCAGGCTGTAATATGGATATTTTAGGGATAATATTTGTGCACTTCTCTGTGTGGGAAACATGATGCTCTGTTTGCCCCATAAAGAAATACACAACTGTGTCAGATGGGAAATGAGACTTAAATATGTCCCAGACGGCATATTTTGGGTTCCTACCACGTTCTGTCACCTGCTGTCTGTAGACCCTTATTTATACTGGAGACAAGTGCAGCGAGGGGGACCGATGGATGCTCCATATTAGGAAGACCATGAACATGATACCTAAGACATTTCTTGCTCTGTTACAGCTATCACATGTATACATAGTGTCTGTCTCTAGTGTGCACTCTAGGGGCCTGATTCAGAGCCGCTCGTAAGCGGCCGCTCGTTCGCTCCGAGCGATGTTTGCCCAACTGCGCATGCGTACGGATCGTAATACGCATGCGCGAACCAGTCAGTGCGGCCGAAAATCGTTTGTTCGCTAAATAGCGAATGCCTGCTATTTTGAGTGACAGAATGAGGCGTATGTGGGTGGTAACAGGGGAAGGTGCTTGAAAACGGGGAGTGGAGATCCGAACGTAGGCGTGCTTAAAGGTCAAAACGGGCGTTTTAAGGGTGTGCATAATTAATACAGCAGCGTCATTGACCACGTCACTGGGTTATTTTATAGCCAGAACTGCTCGCAAGATTGTGGTAGCAAAAACCAACCACAAGAATAGCTAGCAGTTCATACCCTGGTCGATGTACTCGATTAATCTAATAAATAGCGGACATGACGTAGGATGCGAGCGGCCAGGGGGCGTATTTTTTCAAAAAACTACCGCAAGTTTTGTTCGCTCGTTCAGACATAGAGGCGTGAATAGACCGCAAAGAGCGAACGGTTCATTTGAATAGCCACCCCTATTTTCTGGACGAACGACCGCAAATAGCGTCCGGCTCTGAATCAGGCCCTAGGTGCAGGGTGCTGATCAGTGAGGAGGGCATATTTTAATTTTGATGGGAAAAATTTTAGACGTGATGTAGTGATACAGCTACAGTATCAATAAATCATGAACGCGTGGGCGTTATCAGAGGATGTCTGTCACACTCAGGGCCTGATTCAGAGACAGACGCTCTGAACGAGCGCTCGCTCTGAATCAGGGCGTTTTTTTTTTTTTTCATTATAAGGCCTCCTGGCCGCTCGCATAGCTGTGGGTGACCATCGGGCTTGCGACGAAACCCTTGTGGTAGGGTCTCGCGCTAATAGAGCCAGAAGCTCTCCCACTGACATCACTGGTGATGTCAGTGGGGCCGCCCCCAAACGGCAGGCGTTCCTTCGGGGACTCCTCCTTTTGGACAGCCTGCCCGCCTGCCAAACGGGGCGAGCTGTCAATCACCATCGACAGCTCTCCCCCTTTGGTGTGAGACCCGGAGCGACGGAGCACCCGTCGCTAGCCGGGTCTCGCGCGTGCGCACGTCGGAGTTGGCTCCGTCGTGCGCATGCCCAGTGGGCAAACATCGACCCAGTTGCAAGCGCTCAGCGCTTGCGACCGGGTCTGAATCAGGCCCTAAGTCTCTTCCTTGTCCTAATGTAATACAAATAATACAAATGTGGTTTTGTGTATGAGGAATTTCTGACTCTGGAACAATTGTCCTCACTGTTAGAGCGTTACCTTGTGAAGTTGGCGAATACCTGTAGATAATGGTTTATGTGCACTTGATAATTAGCCTTTTATTGTTTTAGGATACATAAGATTAGTATGAGGCGTTCTTTGACTAAATAGGGTGTCCTCCATATTTCTGTAATGTCCACCTGTTAGCGGTACATTATTGTCTTTACGCTGGTGTTGGCTGTCAGCCCCATGTAATGATCTGTACACTTAAGCCGCATATCCGTTAGACGATGTAATGAACGTTTGAACTATATCGTAATCGTTCATTATATTGTACAGTGGACTTTGAGCCCACACTGAACGATATATCGTTCAGTGCCGGCAACCTGACGATATATTGTAAACGACTAGCGGGAGCGCGCGTCGCTGGTGGTTGACGGCATATCCACTGGGCGATATAATGTACGATTGAATGATAACGATATCGTTCATTTTACCCCTAACCAGACCCCTAAGTCTAATGCTTCTCATCGGGATTCCATAGCCGGTATTCTGATGACCATCGGGATTCTATAGCCGGTATTCTGATGACCATCGGGATTCCATAGCCGGTATTCTGAAGACCATCGGGATTCCGGAGCCGGTATTCTGACTGTCGCCATCCTGACGGTCAGGATATCGACTACATACCGATTGCATCATGTGACCACCAGAATATTGTAAAACGTTATTCCGTTCTCCAGATGTTCTGGATTGTGCCCACTGTCTCCACGATGGAACCCTCCACCTGCTACCCTGCAATCTGCTCCATAGTGAGAGATCTGTGGAAATGAACCGACAATAGCCAAGAGGTGTTGCAGCAACATGTCCACACATACCTAGAAGTAGGCGGTTGCAGGTGTTGGTGGAGGAGCCTGGTGGTGGCAGTGAGTTACCCGCCCACTACGCAGTGGGAGGAGTCAGTAACAGGCAGTTACTGACAGGGGGAGGGAATCCCAGGAGTGGTGCAGTAAACCCACTCATTATTCAGGGACAAGTGACCGCCGTCTATTCTATGAGAAATCTGCGCTCGCCTGGCGGTGCGAGGACGTGGTCGCACGGCCATTTTGTGCAGACAGGGGCGATGCGGCAGTATGGGGGCTGTTAGAAGAATTATTTAACATCTCTAAAAGATTAAGAGATCTGTCACTAATTAGTTAATCAGTACAGAATAGTCATTAAATATTGAAGAACTTTCTGCACAGTGTGAGCAGTGATTAACCCCCCCATATTATATTCTCTCTCATCATCCCTCCATACAGTATAAACCAGTATAAGAAGCTGTCTCACTTACGCTATTTGTTAGATTTGTGACTGCAGCTGTATATTCCGTATATATGTAACTTCACAAGTCTGATGTGGTTCTCCTATATCCATATTATATACATACATTCAGCACTTTTTATATGTGTGTGTGTGTGTGTGTGTGTGTGTGTGTGTGTGTGTGTGTGTATAATATATATATATATATGTAGAAAGGGAAAGAATCAAGCTTGCCAACTGTGTCTGCCTAAGTTGTCAAGTTTGATTCCTTCATGTCATCAGACCTGTGAGTGCCGCCTTTCCCTTTCTACATATGTAAGTGGGTGTTCAATCTTCGCTCACAGACATTTTGCGCCATCTGTGCATTGCAGATATATCGGTGCATTGTGCTGTGTGTACGGGCGGGCGGCCGATCCCCCGTACACTTGCTGCAGAGGCCGCTGGTAAGTGTGTCTGTCGCCCTGGCGTGTCCCCAGCTTAACAAGCACATTTGAGCCAAAGAAGGGCTATTTGGTGGGACTGCGGCAATAGTATATGAGAACACATCCTTGCGTAATGTGTGTGTGTATATATATATAGAAATGAGAAAATCGCAGCCTGTGTTGTAACATTATGTAACATTTTATGTAATAGAAAAGCACGCAATTATATACATCATGAAAGTATAATACAATTAGTATAGAGCAGCCTGTCTGTGACCAGTATGCCGGAATCCGTCTCCTCCGCCCCGGGAGAACGTCAGCTGATGCAACTTAAGTCCGGCATTTTTTTTCACAGGCTATGCCGGGGACCGCTGCTCAGAGCTCCGGGATCACACTGAATACTGCCGCTCCAAACGCGTTTCATTACTATGGACTTCATCAGTGGGTCTGACAAAGTCCATAGTGATGAAACGCGTTTGGGGCAGCAGTATACAGACATATTGTTCATCCCTGCTAGTGCTCGGTGTGAGGCTTGGAGCTCATGCACAATCATTGTGACCCCGGAGCTCTGAGCCGGCGGTCCCTGTCATAGCCTGTGAATCGAGCCGTCTGTTCCAGGGGTAAAAAACTGCCGGACTTAAGTTACATCAGCTGACGTTCTCCCGGAGCCATGGAGACGGATTCCGCCATACTGGTCACAATCCACAGCGCTCCATCATCTGCGGTGCCTTTGGTATATCACCACACTATTTAAATTTAAAAAAATAAAAAGTCATACAAACCGTGCACTCACCTACTTATGTTCCAAGCTGTAATTCATTTAAATTCAGGGAATGATAGTTCCAAAATATTGCTATAATAATAATGACCAGCCACTCTCCTTCTGGTTAGTCCCTACACCGACACTCAAACGTAGGAGCATTGCTCTGCCACATTTGGCGCCAGCTATATATAAAATGTGTGTGTGTGTGTGAAATCCTGAAAACATGAGCTGCTTGGGTGCGTGAGAGCTGGAGATGAGAAAATGAGAATCACTGTTCTATATAAATAGTCGTGTGACTCTGCCCATCCCTTACGCAGCGTGTATGTTTATATATATATATATATATATATATATATATATATATATAATATATTTATTTCTGGGACTCCAGCCAGGCTCGCTGTTACAACAATTACTGCAATCTAATTTCATTATTTATAGCAAAGTGCCAAGGAGGAAATTCATGTTTGATTGTGGTGTAGATGCAGCACTGATCTCTGGGATGCTGCAGAAGGGGGTTATTATTAGACAGACTTTGCAGTCAGATGCAGCAACGCATGCATCGGGCGCAGGATGGGCTCTGCATATTACATGCAGTGTTTTGTTTGGAAGGTGCGGTGGCGTTCAGCGAGGAAACAACACATGTAATGAGCCAGCTGCCGCCTCAACAAAGTGTCTTTTTTTCTGAAATTGTTTTTGCAAATAGTGAAGTGCCAAGAAATTACAAGGTACAATACAATGTGCTGGCGTGATAAACAAGAGGCGCCATTCTTCGTGTGTTCAGCCTGTTAACTCACAACACAATGCGCATTGGAGCCGCCGGAGCAATAGGCCCACGGGCTTCTGGGAGGCCGGAACCTGAACAGCACATAATTAAATATAATTCATATTAGAGTGGCTGAATCAGACTGAAGGTTCAATTTGCCAACGTTGCACAGTTAATACACACCCCTGTGGTGCTGCAAAGTAAAATGCATGAAATAGAGACTTACTGTACCCAACCTACGTCTTCCAGATGTAGGGGGCCGCAAGCCTACCAAGAGCTTAATCCCATGTGCAGTCATAATGTTCACATGATCACTATTGAAATGGCGACCCGATTAGAATGTCGACAGACCGTCCCTGGTGGCCTAGTGCTGTAGTGCCTAGTACAGCGAGCCCAGCCGCTCCAGCTGTGTTTTCCAGGCCCAGCAGCAACATCAGGATGACTTCCAAAGCATCCTGCACAGCACCTGGCGGTATGTATGATTAATCCTAGCCTCCTCTCCCGTAGTATAACTCACCTAATCCTAACCTCCCATAGCCTAACCCCCTAGTGCTTAATCCTAACCTCCCCTCCCATAGCCTAACCCTCCCCCTAGTGCCTAACTCTAACCTCCCATAGCCTAATCCTAACCTCCCCTAGTGCCTAACCCTAACCTCCCATAGCCTAACCCTCCCCCTAGTGCCTAACTCTAACCTCCCATAGCCTAATCCTAACCTCCCCTAGTGCCTAACCCTAACCTCCCATAGCCTAACCCTCCCCCTAGTGCCTAACTCTAACCTCCCCTCCCATAGCCTAACCCTCCCCCTAGTGCCTAACCCTAACCTCCCATAGCCTAATCCTAACCTCCCCTAGTGCCTAACCCTAACCTCCCATAGCCTAATCCTAACCTCCCCTAGTGCCTAACCCTAACCTCCCATAGCCTAACCCTCCCCCTAGTGCCTAGCCCTAACCCACCTCCTAGTGCCTAACTCTAACCCTCCTCCTAGTGCCTAACCCTAACCTCCCATAGCCTAACCCTATCCTCCCATAGCCTAACCCAGTGGTTCTCAAACTCTGTCCTCAGGACCCCACACAGTTCACATTTTGCAGGTCACCCAGCAGGTGCACAGGTGTATTCATTACTCACTGACACATTTTAAAAGATCCACAGGTGGAGATAATTATTTGACTTGTGATTCTGTGGTGAGACATGGAAAACATGCACTGTTTGGGGTTCTGAGGACCGAGTTTGAGAACCTGTGGCCTAACCCTAATCTCCCATAACCTAACCCTCCCCTAGTGTCTTACTCTAACCCCCCCTCCCCTAGCTTAACCCTCCCCCTAGTTCCTAACCCTAACCTCCCATAGCCTAATCCTAGCCTCCCCTAGTGCCTAACCCTCCCCCTAGTGCCTAACTCTAACCTCCCATAGCCTAATCCTAACCTCCCCTAGTGCCTAACCCTAAATTCCCATAGTCTAACCCTCCCCTAGTGCCTACCTTAACCTCCCATAGCCTAACCCACCTCCTAGTGCCTAACTCTAACCCTCCTCCTAGTGCCAACCTCTAGCCCTCCCCCTAATGCCTAACCCTAACCTCCCATAGCCTAATCTTAACATCCTCCCTAGTGCCTAACTGTAACCCTTAGCCCCTAGTTGGTTATCAGGCTGATGATAGCCAGCAGAGCCCTTAGTCCCTAGTTGGTTATCAGGCTGATGATAGTCAGCAGAGCCCTTAGTCCCTGTTGGTTATCAGGCTGATGATAGTCAGCAGAGCCCTTAGTTCCTAGTTGGTTATCATGCTCATGACAGTCAGCAGAGCCCTTAGTCCCTGTTGGTTATCAGGCTGATGATAGTCAGCAGAGCCCTTAGTTCCTAGTTGGTTATCAGGCTAATGAAAGTAAGCAGAGCCCTTAGTTCCTGTTGGTTATCAGGCTGATGAGTCAGCAGGACCCTTAGTTCCTAGTTGGTTATCAGGCTAATGAAAGTAAGCAGAGCCATTAGTTCCTAGTTGGTTATCAGGCTGATCATAGTCAGCAGAGCCCTTAGTTCCTAGTTGGTTATCAGGCTAATGAAAGTAAGCAGAGCCCTTAGTTCCTAGTTGGTTATCAGGCTGATGATAGTCAGCAGAGCCCTTAGTCCCTAGTTGGTTATCAGGCTGATGATAGTCAGCAGAGCCCTTAGTTCCTAGTTGGTTATCAGGCTAATGAAAGTCAGCAGAGCCCTTAGTCCCTAGTTGGTTATCAGGCTGATGATAGTCAGCAGAGCCCTTAGGTCCTAGTTGGTTATCATGTTGATGATAGTCAGCAGAGCCCTTAGTCCCTGTTGGTTATCAGGCTGATGATAGTCAGCAGAGCCCTTAGTTCCTAGTTGGTTATCATGTTGATGATAGTCAGCAGAGCCCTGTGTTCCTCGGTTATCAGGCTGATGATAGTCAGCAGAGCCCTGTGTTCCTAGTTGGTTATCAGGCTTATGATAGTCAGCAGAGTCCTGTGTTCCTAGTTGGTTATCAGGCTGATGATAGTCAGCAGAGCCCTGTGTTCCTCGTTGGTTATCAGGCTGATGATAGTCAGCAGAGCCCTGTGTTCCTAGTTGGTTATCAGGCTGATGATAGTCAGCAGAGCCCTTAGTTCCTAGTTGGTTATCAGGCTGATGATAGTCAGCAGAGCCCTGTGTTCCTAATTGGTTATCAGGCTGATGATAGTCAGCAGAGCCCTTAGTCCCTAGTTGGTTATCAGGCTGATGATAGTCAGCAGAGCCCTGTGTTCCTCGTTGGTTATCAGGCTGTATATTGGTTATTGTGTAGATGATTGTACACAGCTGCTTCTCTGCCTGGTATTTCTATGTACTTTGTGGAATATTATTGATGTAACATCTGGGAGTGTTGGGAGCCACTCTCCCGGCAAGATGCTTTTAAGTAACCACCCTGAAAAGTCCTTTATTGCCGCAGTTTCCGGAGATACGCAATGCTACTTTTTTTGAGCCCCATTGCCACGAATGATAAATAGGCCCCTAAGTTTTGTCACTGATCGTAGTTGCCCGTTCCTGGTGATGTGTGCTGCGAGAGAGTGCGTATCTTCACGTCCCTGCTGCCATCTACTCTGTTTGTTTTAGACAAACACTATTTACAGGATGGAAATTGGATATTGTTTCCTGGGTGCAATGCTGAGATTCTGACTTTATTGCAGTCAAACCTAATAGACGATAGGTGAAATGCGGCCTCCCAGCCGTTCCCTGTGGAGAGCCGTCGTGTGTCCTACGTTGGGCTGTCAGCTGCTATTTGTGAGACTGTTTGTCGGTGCCAAAAATCGGCCCAGTAATGTGTCGTAGCGACTTGTATGTAGGAGACGCAGTCAGCCCAGGGTGCGGAGCTTCAGGACCACTATCCTCATCTGTTTGGACACTGCTTCTGTCACTTAGACATGAACATTGAGGCAATATAGGCGATACCTGCTTTCTCCGTTTCTCTTCCAGCAATTTTAGATCAAAAGTTGTCTCTAAATGTATGTATGTGTGTATATACATATATATGACTGTGTGTATGTATATACAGTCAGGTGCATAAATATTGGGACATTGACAGAATATTTTGGCCTCTATTCACCACCACAATGGCTTTGAAATGAAACAAACAAGATGTGCTTTAACTGCAGACTTTCAGATTTCATTTGAGGGTAATTACATCCAAACCAGGTAAACGGTTTAGGAATTACAACGGTTTCTATATGTGCCTCCCACTTTTTAAGGGGCCAAAAGTAATGGGACTATCAACTCAAAAGCTATTTCATGGACAGGTGTGGGCTATTCCTTCGTTATTTCATTATCAATTAAGCAGGTAAAAGATCTGGAGTTGATTCTAGGTGTGACATTTGCATTTGGAATCAGTTGCTGTCGACTCTCAATATGAGTTCCAAAGAGCTGTCACTATCAGTGAAGCAAGCCATCATTAGGCTGAAAAATCAAAACAAACCCATCAGAGAGATAGCAAAAACATTAGGTGTGGCCAAATCAACTGTTTGGAACATTCTTAAAAAGAAAGAACGCATCGGAGAGCTCAGCAACACCAAAAGACCCGGAAGACCACGGAAAACAACTGTGGTGGATGACACAAGAATTATTTCCCTGGTGAAGAAAAATCCCTTCACAACAGTTGGCCAAATCAAGAACACTCTCCAGGAGGTAGGTGTATATGTGTCAAAGTCAACAATCAAGAGAAGACTTCACAAGAGTGAATATAGAGGGTTCACCGCAAGATGTAAACCATTGGTGAGCTTCAAAAACAGGAAGACCAGATTAGAGTTTGCCAAACAACATCTAAAAAAGCCATTACAGTTCTGGAACAACATCCTGTTGACAGTTGAGACAAAGATCAACTTGTACCAGAGTGATGGGAAGAGAAGAGTATGGAGAAGGAAAGGAACTGCTCATGATCCAAAACATACCACCTCATCAGTGAAGCATGGTGGTGGTACCACTGGGGGCACTGCACAGGGCTGCCATCAGAGATTGTTGGGCCCGGGACTCTCAAAATAAGCCGGGCCCCCCCTTTGGGCTCTGTACCTGGTCTGTCTATACCACAGGAATAGCTGGGTAGGAAGTGGGATCCCCCGCTGCCTTTCCTGCCCGTCTGAGCTCGTCACCATCGCGCGGCAGCCCTCTCCCAGCTGGCTGGCGATTGCCGGACTGCGGCTCTTGCTTCAAGCACGCTGCTGCCGCTATCACTCTCCCGGATAGAGAGAGGTGCCCGGGTAACAGCAGTACCACCCAGCAGTGGCACCCACAGCTTTGCGAACGGCCTGGAGACAGAAAATAAAAACGCCCGCAGGCCCTGCGGCAGCGAGCGGGTCTGAATCGGGGCTTATGTGCGGTGTAATGTGTATAAGATTGTGGTACTGTGTGTGGCGTATTATGAATTGGGAATGCTTTCTTTTGAGACCACACCCCCTTTTTACGGCGCGCGCTGTCCCTTTATTCCGCCACTTCTCTAGGAGCACTGTAAGTACTGATATTATGCTTCCTTTGGTATACGAGAGTAATTGTGGCCATCATTGCTGCGCCTGACGTGTGATGTAATGAGTTTATTATCAGTGATACATTGCTGCGCCTGACGTGTGATGTAATGAGTTTATTATCAGTGATACATTTCTGAGTTTTCATCATCGGAAAGTATTTGGGGGTAAGTAGTATTGAGGTGCTCGTTACTCTCTCCATATATTTATATATACAAATATTCATATTCATGTTCTTGTATAGTAGTAATAATAATAATAACTGCATTAGCAATGTATAAATAAGCAATAATTAGATTATATGTAAGTAGATGTGACAGCGGAGAGAGACTTACACCGTACTGTGCCCCCTGAGGCCATGATAGCGACACGTTATCTTATCTCTGGGTTTCGTTAGACTTGGTTACACCTGATGCCAGGATTGGAGACCCTTACCCCCCAGGAATCTCTGCATTTGTCTTTTGTATATATCTCCTTGTTGCAGAAATAATGTGTCAGTAACTATGGACCTCATTCAGAGTCGGTCGTTGCGGCCCGCACGGTCGTACGCCACCGATGTTCGCTATACTGCGCATGCGTAAAGTTCGCAATGCGCGTGCGCAAACTAGCTGCTACGATCAGAAATTTCTCTCTCCTTGAACACAGCCAGGTCGGTAGTTTGAGTGACAGATTGCGGCGTTTGTGGGTGGTAACAGGGGAAGGTGCTTGAAAACGGGGGAGTGGAGATCTGAACGCAGGCGTGCCTAATTATGCGAACAGCGTTTTATGGGAGTGCATACGGTTTATGGGAGTGCATAATTAACAAAGTAGCGTCATGGGACATGTGACATGGGAGGTTTTTACACTGACATGATCATAGAGCTTAAGAGAGGGTATGGTCAACCTTAAGCTCTACGACCAGTTCCGATGGATCCCGATGGTCTCGATTAATCCTTATATGCCCGGAGATGACGTGCAATGCGTACGAGAAGGGGGCGTATTTTTTTGAATTCCGGCCGCTTCCACCCCTTGGTCGGCCAGCTACCGATCCGAACTTAGGGACGCAACTTGCGAGGGAATCATTTGAATATCCGGCCCCTTTTCCCGTACGACCGTGCGGCCGCTTCGACCGACTCTGAATGAGGTCCTATATGTGGCCGTCAGTAAAAGCACTGTCCCAAGTCGGCATGGATTCCCAGGATGGGAGCGCTATAAGGAACATAAAATCTGTATCAGAGCTCAGAGGGAGAACTGTCCCAGAATAAACCCTTTGTGGCTGGATGACGCTCTGTACTGGAATCTATAGACACTGGCTGAATATTCCTAATTATTGCTGGTTACACAGTAATCTGATCCCTCATTGTCCAGCAGCTGATGGCCGCCACCCTGCCGTGGATTGCAGTGTCTATGCCCGCCGCGGGTGTGACGGGACCCCCAGTCTAGGGGCAATGTCCACAAATCTGTATTACTGTAATCCTACATTTCACTCATCTGTGCAGAGTAATAGAGGGGACCAGCCTGCGGGTGGCGCTCTTACTACTATTATTATATTTATTCCTTCTCACTCAGGTCTGGTCATAGCACAGGGCTATAATAACGTACATATCATACATCGCCCCAGATTGTGCTACAGCTTCTGCATTATGAGGATTTTAGCTAGACACGATTTAGAGAATGGAAATAAAATAAATACAGAGCACATTAAATACACTAAACATTATATACATCTTCATCATATATACATATGCTACTATATATACACCATACACTTCCTCTATATAACACTTCAGGGGTCATCGTGAGCAGCTTGGTGACTGTGTCTCACATTTATCATCTTTCTCTTCTTGTTACAATTCATGATTTGCGTTGATACACTTTTCGCGCTGCGCCATTATAAACGTTCTCGCAGTGCCGTCCCTGCATCCTGAATCTTGAGTTTTGGGCTTATTCGGAGATTCTAGTCTTGAGTTACAGCAGCTAATTATCATCCAGGACTATTATGGATTTTTATTTCCATATCTATTAGATGGGGGGGATGCTGCACACACACCCCCCACCCACCAGCAAGCTCTCCGCCATGGACAAACATGCGGCATATAATGGGAGAGGCCATTGCAGCTGGCAGTATACACTCTGCTCAGTGCGGCTGATGGGGATTATTATCTCAGCTGCGTCACAGGGAGGTAATGGATGCGAACATCTCAGCAGCGCAGTTTGCTCAGCCTGAGTTTTCCTTAAACAGTCGTGATTCATCTTGATCTCCGGCGAGCTAAATCTAAACCACTTTGTCATCTTGGCAAGAGCGCAATTCATTTACATCTGGTCTGTGGTGTTTTATATGCAGAGATCCCATTAAAGACAATGCAATTACCCAATGTATTCCTGAAAGAAAATGAACTGGACGCCTTTTATTTTTATATTTTTATGTGATATTCTTTTAATGCCTTCCTGAATCGCCTTTCCAGAAAATGAAGTATATGTGTACAAGAACCTCGGGAGAAGTGAAATCAGTAGAGCGGGGCAGGATTTCAGATCCGCTATAATCCGTTCTAGTGGTCTCTCCCCTCCTGATTTGTATGCAAATGTGCCACGAGCCTGAGAGCTCTTTATTCATCATAGCGAGGATGCCAGGACGAGGCAAAATGGGATTTGTAAACTTATGAAACATTTAGTCCTATCACCGCCATACCGACTCTCCTCAAACCATTCACTGGGTATCAGGAAAATGGGATTAAGGTCCCCACTGGGTATAAACTGCAGCCATATTGCCACGGCATGACTGGAATAGTTATCATCTCTGTCTTGTCATGTAGCATAAATAAATGGAAGTTCTGTTCCTCGCTTCTTAACCCTTTGTGGACAGGCTAAGACTAACTCCCAAAATGTGGGTTTGACTTGCCAGTGTATAAAGTGTTAGACCGCAGGGTGAGAGGACCCACGTCCAGGTGGTCCAGAAAACGCGCTCACTCATTCTAGGCATCTGGCGCATTTTTCTGTGGTAGAAGCGGCCATGTCACCTGTATGCTCACCGCAGGATATCGTCTTGCTGAAGCCGCTCATTGAAGCACCGCTCTGATCTGCGATAAAGACCTTGCAGAGTCTGTCTACACAAAGCTCAGTTTAGCAACTAAGGCTTCCTCATACATTGAGATGATGGGGGAGGGTGACTATACACTTTATTCCCCTTTAGGGTGCACAAAAGGGAGCTGTGTATGGGCGTAGAATTCAGTGGGTGTAAGGGAGTCCTGGCACGTGCAGGGTTTATATGGTCTGACTCCTCCCATGTATGGTAATGCCATATATTATCCACCAGATATACATGTTCTCCCATACATTGGCCACCAGATATGGAGGTTCTGCCATACACAAGCCACCAGATATGGAGGTTCTCTCACACACTAACCACCAATATAGAGGTTCTCCTGTACAGTAGTCACCAGATATGAAGGTCTTGCCATACGCTAGCCATCAGATGTGAAAGTCTTGCCATACACTAGCCACCAGATATGGAGGTTCTGCCATATACTAGCCACGAGATATGGAGGTTCTGCCATACACTAGCCACCAGATATGGAGGTCCTGCTATAGACTAACCAGCAGATATGGAGGTCCTGCTATAGACTAGCCATCAGATATGGAGGTCCTGCTATAGACTAGCCACCAGATATGGAGGTCCTGCTATAGACTAGCCACCAGATATGGAGGTCCTGCTATAGACTAGCCACCAGATATGGAGGTCCTGCTATAGACTAGCCACCAGATATGGAGGTCCTGCTATAGACTAGCCACCAGATATGAAGGTCCTGCCATACACTAGCCATCAGATATGGAGGTCTTGCTATAGACTAGCCACCAGATATGGAGGTTCTGCCATATACTAGCCATCAGATATGGAGGTTCTGCCATACACTAGCCACCATATATTCAGGTCCTGCTATATACTAGCCACCAGATATGCAGGTTCTGCCATACACTAGCTACCCGATATGGAGGTCCTGCTATAGACTAACCGCCAGATACGGAGACCCTGCTATAGACTAGCCACCAGATATGGAGCTTCTGCCATACACTAGCCACCAGATATGGAGGTCCTGCTATAGACTAGCCACCAGATATGGAGGTCCTGCTATAGACTAGCCACCAGATATGAAGGTCCTGCCATACACTAGCCAAAAGATATGGAAGCCCTGCCATAGACTAGCCACCAGATATGGAGGTTCTGCTGTAGACTAGCCACCAGATATGGAGGTCCTGCTACAAACTAGCCATCAGATATGGAGGTCTTGCTATAGACTAACTGCCAGAGTGGGTGGTTCCTATTTAGACCAGTACGGGCTCTGCTTTAGAACTTTATTGTAGTTGGTGAAACAAGGGGGAATAAAAGGAGACCAGCTTAGCAGTTTTTGAGGGGCCCTAAGAATTCTGCTGGTTGCACTGACATCCTATGTGTAAGAATTACCCAGAATTCTGAGCACTAGAGTAGAGCATACAGGTGTCCTCCTGCGCAGGCTACCAGATTAGTGCTTGACAATGGGAGATGGTTATTGTACGTCCAGTAACAACACATGAAGAAAACTGGACATAACAATCTTCTTTCTCTTAATTACATTTTATATAAAACATGAACTGTCCTTCTGATAATGTGAATCCTAATCTAATACATGGCCAGCATCCGATGTTCCTTCCCCATCAGACAGACAGTCCAGGGCTCCAACCACTCCTCGCTTCTGGTGGCCGTTTTATTCCTCATTTACATTCCGCTCTCGCTCCTGGCTGTTTAATGGTTGTTGCTGTCTCATTACAATGTGTCAGAGGTGTTCCTGAGGGTGACCGCTGTATACAAGTACTACTGATGGTGACACTTATCTCCCATGTGTCAGCTGCTCAATACACAGTGAGTGTCTGACATTCTCAGCTGAAACCTTCCTTCTAAGCTCGCAGAGAGGGGCCATCTGCACATGACAAACGGCGAGACTTCCAGTAATACTGCCAAAGGCTGCTCATTAGATGAGACCTCTACAGACTCATCATTTCTGCTGTATACAGAGTAGATCCTCATATTTGATAACACTGATTTATAAAACAACACAGCAAAATCATTTTCTTTTATGTTTCTCTGGTCGGCTGCTGGTGGTTGAATAAATGGTCTTAATATGATCCTTAATACTGCCCGATGCACCAGTGATGAGTACTTGGGATGTTGTAGTGCCTTATTTAGAGCTGAGCGTAATGTTGCGACGTTTGTGTACATTCTCAGCCATTCTACATTGTGTTGTGAGTCGCACTTTTGTTACAGTAAGATTCAAAGCTGAATGCATGTGTAGGTGCGGGTGTCCAGCGGTTCAAATCCCGACAGCGGAAGCCCGGCAGGGGTGAAGATCCCGAGCGCTAATCAGGTAAGTATAACTAACCTTATTCTCCCCCCTAACTTTAACCCTCCGTTAGGGGTGCCTAACCCTAACCTCCCTCCCTAGTGCCTAACCCTAACGGGCTCCCAGCGTAGGTCTAATGACAGGCGTCGGGATTTCTACGCCTGTCATTTGTACCTTGCCAGGATTTGACAGTCGGGAAGCCAGCGGTCGGTATTTAGACAGTCGGCTTCCTGGCTACATCCAGTAGATGCATCTGCCGCCAAAATGCTGCTACCACTATAAACCGTACGGGAACTTCCGCCTATTCTGGAGGCCTGATGCATCTAATAGCTGTACAATGAAAAGGGGAAGCCTCTCCACACCCCTATAGTACTGAGCTGGGGGTAAACCAGTATAAGATCCTCTTGATTCGGGCGGAAGCTGTCCGCAGCTTTATGCAAGTTTCATGGCGCAAATGAACTTGCGCACTGTTCTAGCTCGCGGTGGAGGAAGTTAGGGGGCCAATGTGTGAAACAACCAGACACCTCGCTGCACCCAGTGATTTTGCTAAACCGGATTTATGGATTTTTCTCCTAAACTCGTTTTCTGGTTCGCTGTCCGGTGCGCACTGAGGCAGATGTACTAAGCGCTGGAGAGTGATAGACTACCAATCAATCAGCCCCTAACTGTCATTTTTCAAACACAGGCTGTAACATGACAGGAGCTGATTGGTTGGTAGTTTATTCCAGAGCTTAGTGCATCTGCCCCCCACAGTGTGGACAGAATGAGTGTTCTCCGCTAGAGAATGTCTTCTGTGTGGTGTAAAATACTCTTGTTTGTCTGATTCATTGACATCCTTCACCTCAAAACTTCAGAACCCCGGTAAGCTGCACCCGTCGAGAGGCACAACATGAGCCTATGACACCGGAGGTCCTTGATGATTCACACAATAAATGATCAACTACCGTTTTCTTTCCTTTACATCTGATTAGACTGTAAGCTCTCTGGCACAGGGAATTCCCCTGTATTGTATTATAAATGTGTGCTCCGGGACACCGTATACATAGGGCTATATCTGCGTCTGGCTCTGGAAGTTGAATTCCCACCATGGAAAAGTGCATTGATTCCTGACGAGCCTCATCTGCCCAGCTACAGAGCAGCCAATCGCAGGAGAGCAGCGCTGGCTACGGGGGGTCGGTACGCAGGGGCTGTGTGAGCGTGACATGAACCGAGAGCGGGCAGCACTGTGTATCGGTGACATCTGTTCTTAATGGTGGTCTGCGAGCGACACACAAACCCCCGCCAGGAAGGCTTTGTTCCCTGGGTTATATGTCTTCTATACCTTACTTTGAAGCACTTCCATTATATCAGACAATAGAAGTGAGCAATTCAGTACTGGAACCCGGAGCGAAGGTTTCAGAGGATTAACCCAAACACCATTGTCACCAGTTCAGTAGAACCAGTCAGTCAGATAAACTGGCGTTTAATACCAGTTTATAGATGGGATAATAATGTCAGTGACTCATTTCCAGTACTTAGAGGACACTTCTAGTGTATAAATCTTATCCCTATACATAGTGAGGGAGAGACAAGTCTCCAACAGACCTGTGTACATAATATTTATATTACAGCTCAGCGAGGAGCTCTCAGTATATTATAAGGCAGTTACAAGTCTCCAACAGACCTGTGTACATAATATTTATAATACAGCACAGCGGGGAGCTCTCAGTATATTATAAGGCAGTTACAAGTCTCCAACAGACCTGTGTACATAATATTTATAATACAGCACAGCGAGGAGCTCTCGGTATATTATAAGGCAGTTACAAGTCCCCAACAGACCTGTGTACATAATATTTATATTACAGCACAACGAGGAGCTCTCAGTATATTATAAGGCAGTTACAAGTCCCCAATAGACCTGTATACATAATATTTATATTACAGCACAGCAGGAAGCTCTCAATATATTACAAGGCAGTTACAAGTCACCAATAGATCTGTGTACATAATAATTATATTACAGCTCAGCGAGGAGCTCTCAGTATATTATAAGGCAGTTACAAGTCCTCAATAGACCTGTGTACATAATATTTATATTACAGCACAGCGAGGAGCTCTCAGTATATTATAAGGCAGTTACAAGTTCCCAACAGACCTGTGTATTTATATTACAGCACAGCGAGGAGCTCTCAGTATATTATAAGGCAGTTACAAGTCCCCAACAGACCTGTGTACATAATATTTATATTACAGCTCAGCGAGGAGCTCTCAGTATATTATAAGGCAGTTACAAGTCCTCAATAGACCTGTGTACATAATATTTATATTACAGCACAGCGAGGAGCTCTCAGTATATTATAAGGCAGTTACAAGTTCCCAACAGACCTGTGTATTTATATTACAGCACAGCGAGGAGCTCTCAGTATATTATAAGGCAGTTACAAGTCTCCAACAGACCTGTGTACATAATATTTATAATACAGCACAGCGAGGAGCTCTCGGTATATTATAAGGCAGTTACAAGTCCCCAACAGACCTGTGTACATAATATTTATATTACAGCACAGCGAGGAGCTCTCAGTATATTATAAGGCAGTTACAAGTCCCCAATAGACCTGTATACATAATATTTATATTACAGCACAGCAGGAAGCTCTCAATATATTACAAGGCAGTTACAAGTCACCAATAGATCTGTGTACATAATAGTTATATTACAGCTCAGCGAGGAGCTCTAAGTATATTATAAGGCTGTTACAAGTCTCCAACAGACCTGTGTACATAATAGTTATATTATAGCACAGCGAATAGCTCTCAGCGTATTATAAGGCAGTTACAAGTTACCAATAGACCTGTGTACATAATAGTTATATTACAGCTCAGCGAGGAGCTCTCCGTATATATTCAGGTGGCTACAAGTCACCAACAGATCTGTGTACATGATATTTATATTACAGCTCATCGTGGGCCACTTAGTATATTATAAGGTGGTTACAAGTCACTCATAGACCAATGTACATACTATTTTTATTATTGCACAGCAAGGAGTTCTTAGTATATAAACAGGTGGTTACAAGTCACCAACAGATCTGTGTACATAATATTTATATTACAGCTCAGCGATGAGCTCTTCGTATATTATAAGGTGGTTACAAGTCACCAACAGATCTGTGTACATAATATTTATATTACAGATCAGCGATGAGCTCTTCGTATATTATAAGGCAGTTACAAGTCACCAACAGATCTGTATACATAATATTTTATTACAGCTCAGCGATGAGCTCTTCGTATATTATAAGGTGGTTACAAGTCACCAACAGATCTGTGTACATAATATTTATATTACAGCTCAGCGATGAGCTCTTAGTATATTATAAGGTGGTTACAAGTCACCAACAGACCTGTGTACATAATATTTATATGCTAATGTTTATAATACAAGCCAGTGACGATATACTCTACAGAGGGCACCAAACTGCAGGGCGAGAGAATATTTACTTTATTTATGTAAGTATATAACAATTGCTTAATCTATTTAGCGGACATCTGCCATTGTATATACTAACTAAACACAAGTACGTTATTGTCATTAAACACTTATACAACTTTTCCAGCCTGGTATAAGATAACGTAATGGTGGAAGTCGGCCGCCCCCTCGTCAGGGTCAAAGGGCACATGTTACACCTCCACAGAGGCTTCCGCGACCTTCTGCAGATAACCGGCCGCCTAAATCCAACTATAATTAATCCTGTTCTCTTAGATCACCCAGCAGCTGTGGCTTATGTACAAAGAGATGCCTCAGAATGAGAAAGCTTTCACTTTCTCTGTTACAGGAATATGGGGAGACTGTAAAAGCCACTTAACGATGACAACATTGGCATATACCGAATAACATGTTTAATTGGGGCTTTGCAGAATCTGCGGTTTTCTTATTCCCACATCCGCTCGGTAATTGCCCAGGATCACTTTATATTACACAGGTCGCCCCCTCCGACCGGGTGAGGGTGATTAGGTCTCGAAGCAACAATGCAATCTAATGCAAGAGTGAGCACGCCAGCGAGTCACAGGCCCTGATCGATGGAATGGCGCTACATGTACGCCAAAGATTAGGCCTAATTAAATTATACAGAATTATTAATGTACGCAGGAACCTGGATCCTAACCGGAACCCGGCCTTTCAGCCATCTTCTTACTTAAAATGAAAAGACAAACATGTTCCGATTAGGCGCAGTGTGACGCTGGCCGCGCATGTTAGGATCCGATTGTTGCTCATGAAATTGTACGAAAGTAACAAACATTTATTTACATATAAATGGTGCTACCATATAACAATTAGAAGGGAACGCAGATATAAAACAAAGCATTAAGGGGTCAATGCTCACAGGATTGCAATCTATAGGTCAACACGAAGCTGATATCCATCGATTTAAGTACAATCAGATGATTGGCTCAATTGTCGATATGTTGGGTAATGGTGGAGAATGTAAATCTCGGGGTTGACGTACTTTGTGCAGTAACAATCCTTTTCTAAAGGGTGAAGCGATATTTGTATAAAAATCAGATTCTTCGGATAACTGCATTGCAACCTGCGTGCTACAATTGAAAGATCATTGTGTATATATTGCCAGTCGGCTGTTCTGAAACATGAAAAACATTATGTCTGACTCAACTTATTACCATACTGTATTCTAAAGTCATTGCATCACGAAGGACATTACCTTTCTTGTATAAAATACCCGGATGTTGCTGATGAATCGGTTACTGGTGAATTGTCCGGTTTAGCTCTGGTTGATGGTACATTTGATTTTCACGTGGTCGGTGTTTGATCCTTTCACCTAAATGTCCTCTGTGTATTAAATTCATAATGGGACCTACGTAATACACCTAACAGACATTATACATGCTGCATGTACTACCTTCTAGATGTACAGATTACAGCATCCTGCAGAAAGTAGGCAACCAACAGCCTTCCTCCCCTTGTAGCTTTTGGTCTATAGGATGTCCCCCAGCTTCTTACTACCCAGTTGTCCCAGGTCCGAAAATGCTAAGAAATGTTCCATAAATGGCTCTGTAAAGGTGCGCATCCACTACCCGACTATGGAAAGACAGTACGATTAGGACATCGTAATCGTACAGTAGTTCCTGATCCCCTGTAGTGCCTCTGATGAACGATATGTCATTCAGTGTAGGCGCCCTCCCTCATCACTGAACATGGTCAAACTGTCGCTATCGGCAGATTGACCAGCATGTTCAGACGATGATTGATGTGGGAAACGACCAGCGGGAGCACGCATCGCTGGTAGTTTCCGACATTATAGTGCACGATTGATGAACAATTACGATGTCGTAATCGTTCAATCACTCATTAAAATCGCCAAATGGATACGCGGCTTTAGCCTCTGCTTCTAAAACACATGCGTGGGCTGATCCTTTCTTACTGATGCTTCAGTCGCACCAAAGAGCCCCTCCCAGGTCCCCATGCAAATGGGCTTCATCAGGCTTCTTATTCGCTCAAAATACGCGTCTTACTCACATAATTAAAACCCCTAGAAGCGACAGCACTACATTGATGGCCAACACTGATGAATTCGGTTTGTACGTCTGTGTGCGACCGAGTCTCAGTCTGTGTCAGAAGGGCTCCGATGCAGGCGGCCGCGGCTTTTCCTCATCCCAAGGTCAGTTGTGTTTCATCTGCGACTTCGTATATTTGTAAATACAGTTCCCGTGTTGTTAAAGGCGCAGCCCATTGTCTCTAATACACTGTGAGCATCTTATTGATGCGACTAAGGCGCAAAATATAAAGAGACATACGGTACGCTACTTATGTCGGATAGTCTCCGTGGCACTGGGCGTCTTGTGCCGTATGGCGTATGGACATCCCGGAAGGTAAGGACACAGCTGTATATGTAGGGAATAACTACAAATATACCCGGATATAAAACCTTCTATAAATGTTGTAGTATAAAGTCCGAATCGCGCTGTTCCCCTCTTACTGCTCACTTTGGGAGTTGATGGTAAATTATAGTTCAGAAGAAAGTTTGACCCCTCAGACCATCTTCACTTGGACCTTTCCTAGGTGATAAGTTCTGGGTCTTTGTAGCTGATTATTTGTGTGGAGCCATTTCTGGCCTCCGGTTGAGTATTACCTCTTTCTGGGTATGATAGGCGACTGCCAAGTTGTTATGGACAGAAGAGCTTTCCTGGCCTCCTTACAGACGTGCCGAAAATGAGAAGTTAAAGCCAAATTGAGGAATTATATTGAATTCACATAGAAGCTGAGAGATTGGTTCAGTCTGCAGCTCTATAATAATCCAGCAATCATATTGCTGCAGTCTCCGGTATAGGCTAAATAACATTTCTATACCCGACACGTTTTGCCTCTTTAATTTCAGTAATAGGATATGAACATTTCATTCCATGTGCCAAGCGGTCTGTCCTAGCCATTTGTGTTGCCATCCTTCTCCATGTCGTGGAATGGGATAGAACACTCTTCTAGTTGTATTTTCTAGTTGTATAGTCTGGAAATGTTAATATTGATGTTGCAAATACAGGTCCTGATTCAGAGCCGGACGCTCTGACGGAGCGCTCGCTCTGAATCAGGGCGTCTTTTTTTTTTTTTTTTTTTTTTTTGGAGCGGCCTCCTGGCCGCTCGCATAGCTGTGGGTGACCACCCACAACTATAGCGAGCGGCCAGGGTAATGGTCACGATGGTCAATACCATCGCGACCATCGGGCTTGCGACGAGACCCTTGTGGTAGGGTCTCGTGGCCGCAAGCCCCAGAGAGCTTTCGGCTCAAACAGAGCCGAAAGCTCTCCCACTGACATCACTTGTGATGTCAGTGGGTCCGCACCCAAAACGGTAGGCATTCTCATGGGAACACCTCCGTCTGAGCAGCCACCCCCCCCGGCCCGCCCACCAAAGGGGGCGTGCTGTCACTCAACATCGACAGCACGCCCCCTTTGGTGCGAGACCCGGAGCGACGAATTGCCCGTCGCTATACGGTCTCGCGCATGCGCACGACGGAGCTGGCTCCGTCGTGCGCATGCGCTCTGGGCCACCATCGACCCGGTTGCTTGCGACCGGGTCTGAATCGGACCCACTGTACGAAAGTGGGTAATGGTGTAAAAGAACATATCTTGTCAAATAAAATAGTTTCTGGTTTTGCAGGAACCTTTCCCAGAGCCTCTGTGGTTGGTGGTAATGTAAAACCCTAATGTGTAATTAGTGCTTTGACCAGTTTTGCCTACATATGTTTGGATTGACATTGTCCAGCCCATGTAATATATTGTGTTGATAATTAATAAATGACGTACCCCGTATTGTACATTACCATACTGCCTGTGGTTTCCCGTATGATGTATCACAAAGCTGACGACACAGATATGCAGTAAGAATTACTACACAGCTTGTGTCTATTCTCTGCGCTGGGATTATAAACTGTGTTGCAGAATACATAATGGATTCCCGAGCCCCCTGATTATAATACCAATGTTATATGGAGCGTTTATTAATATAATATTTTGCACTGTCGAGTGACAGATTTTCTGCATTTTATTAAAACTACTTTGTATCTAATTTTTAACGCTGGAAATTAAGATAAAAAAAGGTCACTAATGTGCTTTCTTGAGGCTTCCAGGGGATATAATCATCAGTGTAGTGTGTGCGAATTAAAATGCAAACAATCGGCTTTATTGTAATATTATTGTATTAAGAGTCGTTAATCACGCTGATTTTAACGCACATTTAGCTGGCTGAACAATATATATGTATATACGTCATCCGCACAGCAACAAGAATTTAACGCTCGCTGCCGAAAATATTGCCACGAAACACTTGAAATTCATTCAACAATCAGAATCTTGATTTAAAAAAACAAAAAAGCCCCCCTCCCCCTCCTTTATCTTTGTTTTATGTAGCGCTGTAGTTGGCGTTCTCATGGCTGCGGTCCTCAGGGGGCCGTACTGCCGTCTGTAAAGGTTAATGACACATTGAAGTATGGGACTGCAATAATACGATGTGAAATATATAGTACTTCTGGGCATCGTATGTGTTTTCCTCTGAAAACGCTCAGCGGCGACGAAGATTGGTTTAAGGCTGTAAATATTTTCTTTAAGTGGTGGAGCGCCGTATACGGCGGGAGAAAGTAAGGCGGAGATAGATATTCGCTGCGTGATAAAAGGTCACGGCGATTTATATCCCGGATTCACAAAACCATTTTGGTGATGAAGATGTTTATGCGGTTCCACAACACACACAAGTTCTGCATTTCCCTAATCTGCGTTCCGGGTTATTTTCCGGTCCCTACTGGCGATTAGGTCGCGGCAGACGTTTTCTCCCATTGGCTTGTACATTTACCCCCCTGTAACTCTCCTCTGTGTCATGTTATCCATTGTCCCTTCACAGACCTAACAGAAAAGAGGTTTAATCGCAAATGTCACACGCAAAGGGGAAGTGAGTCGTATTTCAGAGAAGCGGCAGAACGAGCGGTCGCGAGCTGATGCCAGGAGGGGGGGGGGACGACTCCGGGGAAATGTCACAGCAATCGATCAATGGAATTGCTTCCCAGCAGAAGTGGTGGAGGCCACTACATTAAAGAAATGAAACCCGGCTTCCAACTGACATAATGCTAAATATTAAGGGAGAGCGAGGAGTGCTGCCGCTCTCAGGGCTAGAAATGACGGTCGGAATATTCCGGAGCTCTGTGTTTGTGCCCATTTACTGTAACATGTCTGCATTGTATGGCCTGACGTCATTGTTATACCAATAATGCCAGCATGTTACACAGTGCTTTACAATCAGTACAGACCTTATAAACACTGGGTACGGCTGTCACATGAGCAGACGAATGGTCTCTGGTGTCACACGAGCAGAGAGGAATGGTCTCTGGTGTCACACGGGCAGAGAGGAATGGTCTCTGGTGTCACACGGGCAGAGAGGAATGGTCTCTGGTGTCACACGAGCAGAGAGGAATGGTCTCTGGTGTCACACGAACAGAGAGGAATGGTCTCTGGTGTCACACGAACAGAGAGGAATGGTCTCTGGTGTCACACGAGCAGAGAGGAATGGTCTCTGGTGTCACATGAGCAGAGAGGAATGGTCTCTGGTGTCACATGAGCAGAGAGGAATGGTCTCTGGTGTCACATGAGCAGAGAGGAATGGTCTCTGGTGTCACATGAGCAGAGAGGAATGGTCTCTGGTGTCACATGAGCAGAGAGGAATGGTCTCTGGTGTCACATGAGCAGAGAGGAATGGTCTCTGGTGTCACATGAGCAGAGAGGAATGGTCTCTGGTGTCACACGGGCAGAGAGGAATGGTCTCTGGTGTCACACGGGCAGAGAGGAATGGTCTCTGATGTCACACGGGCAGAGGCAAATGCTCACTGGTGTCACACAAGCAGAGAGGAATGGTCTCTGGTGTCACATGAGCAGAGAGGAATGGTCTCTGGTGTCACACAAGCAGAGAGGAATGATCACTGGTATCACAAGCAAAGATGTTTTCTCACTGGTATCACACGAAGAGAGACGTTTTCTCACTGGTATCACACGAAGAGAGACGTTTTCTCACTGGTGTCGCACGAGCAGAGACGTTTCGTCACTGGTGTCACATGAGTAGACAAATGCATCCTCTTCTAGAGTTCACCAGAAGACTGACAGCTGGGATCTGACTTGGTTAGTCTTCATTCTAACACCCTGCATCCTCCTGGGGTGTCACACTCTGCTCTGGTGCTTCTAGCACACACTAGTCTGTATCTCAGCAGTAAGTTGCATCAGCTGAGTGTGCTAGAAGCACCAGAGCAGAGAGCGACACCCCAAACAGGAAAGAGGAACTGCGCAGGATGTGACAGGTGCAGGGTGCTAGAATGAAGACTATTGGTCTTATGGTTACATCACAGCGGTTGACTATTGCAGCATTTTATTTAAAGGGGGATTAAAAAACAACAACAACAGCAACAATGGCTGATGTGTGATACATATGACTGTAATAGGACACGTTGTTACTAAATGACACGATGAGATCAGAGATAGGGATGAGGCACAGCCGTAGGTATAACAGAGCAGCGGTATTTTCTATAACGGCTGCTTTATGTGGTCAGCGGGAAAGTGACAGTAATGGTTTTATTACTGGCTAATGGTGTCGGTGATGTATCCGGGTGTGTATGGATGGACAGGACTGGTGCAGCTGCACCATATCGGTCTATGTAATATATAATGGGTGACAATACTCGGATCACATCATTAACGCTCTCCTGTCGCAGCGAGCGAGGCGCTGAGATCCGAATCTTATATTGTCTGTCTGTAAATAGAGGTGTCCAAAAATTGTGTCTGAGGCATTTTTTTGTGTATATTCTCTAATGTTTTGGAGCTCATTGAACCCCCCACCCCCCATATGTGCCCATGTCCTTGCAATTTGGGCACAAATTGCAAGGACATACTTGGAGTTGTAGTTCAACAACAGTGTGATCCAGTGTATTTTTCTGTATACTGGAAGGTGATGTTGGACGTAGCGATACAATGTAACCAGCTGAGATTCAGGGGTGTATTTACTGTGCGGGTTTATAGAAATGGAGATGTTGCCCATAGCAACCAGATTCTACTTATTTATCTAGCACCTTCTAAAAGATAATCGCTAGAACCTGATTGGTTGCTATGGGTAATATCTCCACTGCTGTAAATATACCCCTCAGAGACAATAATGCGGTCACATGACCATCATCAATACAACGTTCACAAACAAACCCGCGTTCATCGTCTCTCTCTGTTGTTGACACGAGATGATTTGGTCACCACGAGAGGATGATGACTGGCGAGGAGGCTGCACCTGAGGTTTATAATGATCTCCTGACACCTTAGTGACGGTCTGATTCCATGGAAGGAGCTTCTCACCTCTCCCCCCGGTCTCTCCGCAGGTCCCATCTAATGCCGAGGCTGAAGGAGTCGCGCTCTCACGAGTCCTTGCTAAGTCCCAGCAGTGCGGTTGAAGCTCTTGATCTCAGCATGGAGGAGGAGGTAGTGATCAAACCCGTCCACAGCAGCATCCTGGGTCAGGATTTCTGTTTCGAGGTAAGCGGCTCTCGTGTCTCATTCGTTCCCCGTGTCATTGGGGTTGTACAGGGTCAGAAGTGGCCGGCGTTAGACGTAATGTGTCATTTTATGGTTAGAACTACATAGATGTAATTTATATGTTGGAGATTCACCTTTTAGTATCTTTAAGACTTGTGTGTGAAACATTTCTTGCAGTTGCTTTGTGGCCTGTTTTATAGGCCTCGTACTCAAAGCAGCGATCGCACCAAATTCACCAAATTTAGCCGTGGCTAAGAAAAAAAAAAAAGCTTTTTCTTTTGCAAACTTTCGTGGTGCTATTTGCGTGGGTCACAGGTAACGAGAGCGACGTTGCGGCTTCATGTGCGATTTCTACTTTGATAAATTACTAAGCTTTAATACTACACAATAAAAATGTAATCAAGTCGCACATTGATACACTCCCCTCCCCCTCAAAAATCACTTACGCAGCAGACACGGGACACTGAGCATGTGACTGGTAAAGTGGAAATCTTAGAAGATCGATGTGAGCGTAGGATGGAAAACCAGCGCCTTCATGCGTCTTGTCAGCTTCCATGTTTTGTCAGAAATATTATCCCGACGCCTGATGTTTCCAGTGACAGAATTACACGTACCTCCGTGTGCCGCTCGCCTGCCGTTGTCAGTATACAGTAATTAGAGCGCTTCGGCTGCCGTGTGACAGTTCTGTTAGTTATCTGTTTGCGGGGAGCGTATCGGAGTAAAACCGTCACGGATGCCGTTTTCCAGCCTTTCCTCCAGCATGCAGATCTGGCAGATTGTACAACATTTGATGGCGTTCCAGCCTGCCCAGAAAGCATGCCCGGGAGATTAGGCTGGCACTCTGCCAAGGACCAGCCAGTAGTTGCATCGCCCGGCTACACATGATGGAAACAGCGGGATGCCCACTTCATGCTGGCATTAGGAGGGTGGGTGGCAGGATCAGGTACAGGCGGGGGCTGCCAAGATTAAATATCAGTTGATTCCACGTTAAAATGAGAAAACGGGGCCATTCCGGTGTCTGTACGTGGCAGAACATTGTCATTATGACCAGAGACACAGCCACAGCAGAACACCACAGCGACGCATCACTTGCTCCACCTGGCAGGGCAGGGGATTGGTTTATAGGAACTGGGCAGAACGAGAGATTGTTCTGTGACGTTAGATGAGGGATATTAGTGTCACAGCGCTGAAGTGTGACGGGACCCTCACGTTGTGCTCTGATTGGCCAAATGTAGTCTGGCTCCTCTCACATCAAGCTGCCCTATAGAAGTTTCTCAACTATTTCCATATATATTACACACATACTCCTCACATTTCACACAATACCTCCATGTTGCACTTTGGTCAAGCCAAAGTCCACCGCGTCTGACTGCGCCATTTGCTGCGAGTGACCAGGAGATGATTGGCTCAGCACCAGATTGGATGTGAGATTATCGACGCTGCTTTCAGGTCTCCCAGGCATTTGCAAAGAGGAACGTCCGCCTTTAATTTAGTGTTTGGGTCATTTAATGTACTTCTAGAATTGTTCTGTTACCACTAGCACCAGAATTACCATAGAACTATATACAAGTTAACAAACTATAGCTTTCTTTTAGCATCAGCCTGTTTCCTAAGTGACTTGCTTTGGGCCTGATTCAGTTTGAGCGATTATTGGTAATCTGCGTCGCACTGCGAATGAGTCAAGTTTCATCACCGATCTCGCTCACAATAAGGATTTATTCACAAAGTGATTGACAGGCAATGACTGTGGGCTGCAACAGGGAGGTGGTGACGCAAACGCACGTGCGCCGCAACTAATTTCAGGGGCGTGTCTCTGACTGCGGCTGCAATTTGTACGCAGACAAAATGGCACCGGTGTATGACCTCCCCGACCCATTCTGCGTGACCAAAGGGTCCATCTCTGAATAAGACCCTCAGTAAGATTTTAGTGATTAATTATAGCGTTGATATTTTTTCTTATTCCTGCGGTAACTGGTGATAAATATCATCGGAATCGCTGTTCGTTAATAAATAGGCCTCTTGTTTGGGGCAGATGGTGGATTGTCCACGTGTATGAGACCGTAGCAGATTAGATTTGCTTGGAAGAGTTATGGTTGGATTAACGGATGTGTTTTCCCCGCAGGTTACGGCGTCCTCTGGGAGTAAATGTTTCTCGTGTCGCTCAGCAGCCGAGCGAGATAAATGGATGGAGAACCTTCGTCGCGCTGTTCACCCAAACAAGGTAGGGGGGGCATTGAGGGGAGCTGTGATTTACCTTTTTGTCCCTGAGTAAAAGGTCCTAAACTCCTGCCCGGTGCCAGCCAGATGCTGTGCGTCACGTTCAGATGTCGCCCCCCCCCTTCCATATGCCTCCAGATGGGGGGTCCTGTCTGCTTACAAATAGATTTTATGCAATTTACTATACTTTTATCCCATAAATATAGATGCAGAAATTGGGGAGGGGTTTGTGTAATACAGAGATAGCATTTATACCTAAATACTGGCTACCTGTCTGTCTCCCATGCCAGCTGGTATTTACCCTCCCAATCTGCTCTCCTGCCCTCCAGTCTTTATGCCCCCTCTGCATATACCTGCCCTGAATCTTCACCAGGTCCCCACAATCCCAGATGCTGAATATATAGATAGATACTAGGCCGGATTCTGAGGTGGGAGCAAATCAAAAAGTCCCGTACATTATCTACAACAAACCGGGGGGACAGATACATGTATTATCAGGGGGAACAGATACATGTATTATCTGGGGGGACAGATACAGGTATTATCCGGGGGGACAGATACATGTATTATCCGGGGGGACAGATACAGGTATTATCAGGGGGGACAGATACACGTATTATCAGGGGGACAGATACACGTATTATCAGGGGGGACAGATACATGTATTATCAGGGGGGACAGATACATGTATTATCCGGGGGGACAGATACAGGTATTATCCGGGGGGACAGATACAGGTATTATCCGGGGGGACAGATACATGTATTATCCGGGGGGACAGATACAGGTATTATCAGGGGGGACAGATACAGGTATTATCAGGGGGGACAGATACACGTATTATCAGGGGGGACAGATACACGTATTATCAGGGGGGACAGATACACGTATTATCAGGGGGGACAGATACATGTACTATGTGTGCATGCAGGGTAAATACCAGCTGCCTCTGTGTGTAGTGTTCTGCATGGATCTGCCAAGGTGCAAAGTTACTGGCTTATCTCTACTCCAAGCTCCGAATCAGCCCCAATATTCTCATCTCTCCTCCCAGTCTTTTTGTTATTCTCCAGTTCTCTCCTTCTCTTTCCCCTCTGTCTTTTTTCTCTTTATCTGAGTCTTCCTCCCTCTGTCCTCAGTCTCATCCCTCTCTCCTCTATGTCCTCTCCTTCTGTCCTAGGCTGCCTATACACCTATAGATGACTCCATTCTGTCTGGTAGGAAGGAAATCTGGTAATGTATAATGTATGGGAGCAAACAACAATGGGAATTAGCTCCCAAACACTGGATAATGGACCAGGTGTTCCTTCCGACCAGGCAGATATAGCTATAGGGGTGTACACATCCTCATTCTCTCCTGGTGTGTTCTCACCCCCTCTGACTTTATTTTTCTCTTTATCTCAGTCTTCCTCCTTCTCTCTTTCCCTTACACTCACACTGTCTCCTTTCTCCCCCTTACTTACTCGCGCTCTCCCTTACACTTACATACTCCTCCCCCCCTTACACTCCCTCTCCCCCTTACACGTACATACCCTCCCCCCCTCCTTACTTACTCGCTCTCTCCCTTACACTTACATACTCTCACTCCCCCCCTTACTTACTCGCTCTCTCCCTTACACTTACATACTCTCCCTCCCCCCTTACTTACTCGCGCTCTCCCTTACACTTACATACTCTCCCTCCCCCCCTTACTTACTCGTGCTCTCCCTTACACTTACATACTCTCCCTCCCCCCCTTACTTACTCGTGCTTTCCCTTACACTCACTCTCTCCTTTCTCCCCCTTACTTACTCGCGCTCTCCCTTACACTTACATACTCCTCCTCCCCCCCTTACACTCCCTCTCCCCCTTACACGTACATACCCTCCCTCCCTCCTTACTTACTCGCTCTCTCCCTTACACTTACATACTCTCACTCCCCCCCTTACTTACTCGTGCTCTCCCTTACACTTACATACTTTCCTTTTCCCCCTTACTTACTCGCTCTCTCCCTTACACTTACATACTCTCCCTCCCCCCCTTACTTACTCGTGCTCTCCCTTACACTTACATACTCTCCCTCCCCCCCTTACTTACTCGTGCTCTCCCTTACACTTACATACTCTCCCTCTCCCCCTTACTTACTCGCTTTCTCCCTTACACTTACATACTCTCCTTCTCCCCCTTACTTACTCGCTCTCTCCCTTACACTTAAATACTCTTCTTCTCCCCCTTACTTACTCGTGCTCTCTCTTACACTTACATACTCTCCCTCCCCCCCTTACTTACTCGTGCTCTCCCTTACACTTACATACTCTCCTTCTCCCCCTTACTTATTCGCGCTCCCCCTTACTCGCTTTCTCCCTTACACTTACATACTCTCCTTCTCCCCCTTACTTACTCGCTCTCTCCCTTACACTTACATACTCTCCCTCTCCCCCCCTTACACTCCCTCTCCCCCTTACTTACTCACTCTCTCCCTTACACTTACATACTCTCCCTCTACCCCTTACTTACTCTCCCTCCCCCTTACACTCCCTCTCCCCCTTACTTATTCGCTCTCTCCCTTACACTTACACTCTCCCTCTCCCCCTTACTTACTCGCTCTCTCCCTTACACTTACATACTCTCCCTCTCCCCATTACACTCCCTGCCCCGCTTACATACTGTCTCTCGCTCACACTCTACCTTACAAACACTCTATGGGCCTGATTAGGAGCCGGACGCTCTGAAAGAGTGCTCGCTCTGAATCAGGGCTTTTTTTTTTCTTTTTTGGAGCGGCATAGCTAGCGAGCGGCCGGGTTGATGGTCGCGATGGAACGCCACTTGCTCTCTCCCCCTTACACTTATTCTCTCCCCTTTACACTTATTCTCTTATTCTCTCCCCTTTACACTTATTCTCTTATTCTCTCCCCTTTACACTTACTCTCTCCCCCTTACACACTCTCTCCCCCTTACACTCGCTCTCACTCCCTTCTCTCCTCCTTACACTTACTCTCTCCCCCTTACATTTACTCTCTCCCCCTTACACTCGCTCTCACTCCCTTCTCTCCTCCTTACACTTACTATGTCCCCCTTACTCGCTCTCACTCCCTTATCCCCCCCTTACACTTACTCTCTCCCCCTTACACTTGCTCTCACTCCCTTCTCTCCTCCTTACACTTGCTCTCTCCTCCTTCCACTCGCTCTCACTCCCTTCTCTCCTCCTTACACTTACTCTCTCCCCCTTACACTCGCTCTCACTCCCTTCTCTCCTCCTTACACTTACTCTCTCCTCCTTACACACTCTCTCCCCCTTACACTCGCTCTCACTCCCTTCTCTCCTCCTTACACTTACTCTCTCCCCCTTACACTTACTCTCTCACCCTTACACTTGCTCTCACTCCCTTCTCTCCCCCTTACACTTACTCTCTCCTCCTTACACTTACTCTCTCCTCCTTACACTTACTCTCTCCTCCTTACACACTCTCTCCCCCTTACACTCGCTCTCACTCCCTTCTCTCCTCCTTACACTTACTCTCTCCTCCTTACACTCGCTCTCACTCCCTTCTCTCCTCCTTACACTTACTCTCTCCCCCTTACACTTACTCTCTCCCCCTTACACTCGCTCTCACTCCCTTCTCTCCTCCTTACACTTACTCTCTCCCCCTTACATTTACTCTCTCCCCCTTACACTCGCTCTCACTCCCTTCTCTCCTCCTTACACTTACTCTGTCCCCCTTACTCGCTCTCACTCCCTTATCCCCCGCTTACACTTACTCTCTCCCCCTTACACTTGCTCTCACTCCCTTCTCTCCTCCTTACACTTGCTCTCTCCTCCTTACACTCGCTCTCACTCCCTTCTCTCCTCCTTACACCTACTCTGTCCCCCTTACTCGCTCTCACTCCCTTCTCTCCTCCTTACACTTACTCTCTCCCCTTACACTTGCTCTCACTCCCTTCTCTCCTCCTTACACTTGCTCTCTCCTCCTTACACTCGCTCTCACTCCCTTCTCTCCTCCTTACACCTACTCTCTCCTCCTTACACTTACTCTCTCCCCCTTACACTCGCTCTCACTCCCTTCTCTCCTCCTTACACTTACTCTCTCCCCCTTACACTCGCTCTCACTCCCTTCTCTCCTCCTTACACCTACTCTCTCCTCCTTACACTTACTCTCTCCCCCTTACACTCGCTCTCACTCCCTTCTCTCCTCCTTACACCTACTCTCTCCTCCTTACACTTACTCTCTCCCCCTTACACTTGCTGTCACTCCCTTCTCTCCCCCTTACACTTACTCTCTCCTCCTTACACTTACTCTCTCCTCCTTACACTTACTCTCTCCTCCTTACACACTCTCTCCCCCTTACACTCGCTCTCACTCCCTTCTCTCCTCCTTACACTTACTCTCTCCTCCTTACACTCGCTCTCACTCCCTTCTCTCCTCCTTACACTTACTCTCTCCCCCTTACACTTACTCTCTCCTCCTTACACTCTCTCCCCCTTACACTCGCTCTCACTCCCTTCTCTCCTCCTTACACTTACTCTCTCCTCCTTACACTCGCTCTCACTCCCTTCTCTCCTCCTTACACTTACTCTCTCCTCCTTACACTCGCTCTCACTCCCTTCTCTCCTCCTTACACTTACTCTCTCCCCCTTACATTTACTCTCTCCCCCTTACACTCGCTCTCACTCCCTTCTCTCCTCCTTACACTTACTCTGTCCCCCTTACTCGCTCTCACTCCCTTATCCCCCGCTTACACTTACTCTCTCCCCATTACACTTGCTCTCACTCCCTTCTCTCCTCCTTACACTTGCTCTCTCCTCCTTACACTCGCTCTCACTCCCTTCTCTCCTCCTTACACCTACTCTCTCCTCCTTACACTTACTCTCTCCCCCTTACACTCGCTCTCACTCCCTTCTCTCCTCCTTACACTTACTCTCTCCCCCTTACACTCGCTCTCACTCCCTTCTCTCCTCCTTACACTTACTCTCTCCTCCTTACACTCGCTCTCACTCCCTTCTCTCCTCCTTACACTTACTCTCTCCCCGTTACACTTACTCTCTCCTCCTTACACTCTCTCCCCCTTACACTCGCTCTCACTCCCTTCTCTCCTCCTTACACTTACTCTCTCCTCCTTACACACTCTCTCCCCCTTACACTCGCTCTCACTCCCTTCTCTCCTCCTTACACTTACTCTCTCCTCCTTACACTCGCTCTCACTCCCTTCTCTCCTCCTTACACTTGCTCTCTCCTCCTTACACTCGCTCTCACTCCCTTCTCTCCTCCTTACACCTACTCTCTCCTCCTTACACTTACTCTCTCCCCCTTACACTCGCTCTCACTCCCTTCTCTCCTCCTTACACTTACTCTCTCCCCCTTACACTCGCTCTCACTCCCTTCTCTCCTCCTTACACCTACTCTCTCCTCCTTACACTTACTCTCTCCCCCTTACACTCGCTCTCACTCCCTTCTCTCCTCCTTACACCTACTCTCTCCTCCTTACACTTACTCTCTCCCCCTTACACTTGCTGTCACTCCCTTCTCTCCCCCTTACACTTACTCTCTCCTCCTTACACTTACTCTCTCCTCCTTACACTTACTCTCTCCTCCTTACACACTCTCTCCCCCTTACACTCGCTCTCACTCCCTTCTCTCCTCCTTACACTTACTCTCTCCTCCTTACACTCGCTCTCACTCCCTTCTCTCCTCCTTACACTTACTCTCTCCCCCTTACACTTACTCTCTCCTCCTTACACTCTCTCCCCCTTACACTCGCTCTCACTCCCTTCTCTCCTCCTTACACTTACTCTCTCCTCCTTACACTCGCTCTCACTCCCTTCTCTCCTCCTTACACTTACTCTCTCCTCCTTACACTCGCTCTCACTCCCTTCTCTCCTCCTTACACTTACTCTCTCCCCCTTACATTTACTCTCTCCCCCTTACACTCGCTCTCACTCCCTTCTCTCCTCCTTACACTTACTCTGTCCCCCTTACTCGCTCTCACTCCCTTATCCCCCGCTTACACTTACTCTCTCCCCCTTACACTTGCTCTCACTCCCTTCTCTCCTCCTTACACTTGCTCTCTCCTCCTTACACTCGCTCTCACTCCCTTCTCTCCTCCTTACACCTACTCTCTCCTCCTTACACTTACTCTCTCCCCCTTACACTCGCTCTCACTCCCTTCTCTCCTCCTTACACTTACTCTCTTCCCCTTACACTCGCTCTCACTCCCTTCTCTCCTCCTTACACTTACTCTCTCCCCCTTACACTTACTCTCACTCCCTTCTCTCCTCCTTACACTTACTCTCTCCCCCTTACACTCGCTCTCACTCCCTTCTCTCCTCCTTACACTTACTCTCTCCTCCTTACACTCGCTCTCACTCCCTTCTCTCCTCCTTACACTTACTCTCTCCCCCTTACACTTACTCTCTCCTCCTTACACTCTCTCCCCCTTACACTCGCTCTCACTCCCTTCTCTCCTCCTTACACTTACTCTCTCCTCCTTACACACTCTCTCCCCCTTACACTCGCTCTCACTCCCTTCTCTCCTCCTTACACTTACTCTCTCCTCCTTACACTCGCTCTCACTCCCTTCTCTCCTCCTTACACTTACTCTCTCCCCCTTACATTTACTCTCTCCCCCTTACACTCGCTCTCACTCCCTTCTCTCCTCCTTACACTTACTCTGTCCCCCTTACTCGCTCTCACTCCCTTATCCCCCGCTTACACTTACTCTCTCCCCCTTACACTTGCTCTCACTCCCTTCTCTCCTCCTTACACTTGCTCTTTCCCCCTTACACTTGCTCTCACTCCCTTCTCTCCTCCTTACACTTGCTCTCTCCTCCTTACACTCGCTCTCACTCCCTTCTCTCCTCCTTACACCTACTCTCTCCTCCTTACACTTACTCTCTCCCCCTTACACTCGCTCTCACTCCCTTCTCTCCTCCTTACACTTACTCTCTCCCCCTTACACTCGCTCTCACTCCCTTCTCTCCTCCTTACACTTACTCTCTCCCCCTTACACTTACTCTCTCCCCCTTACACTTGCTGTCACTCCCTTCTCTCCCCCTTACACTTACTCTCTCCTCCTTACACACTCTCTCCCCCTTACACTCGCTCTCACTCCCTTCTCTCCTCCTTACACTTACTTTCTCCCCCTTACATTTACTCTCTCCCCCTTACACTTGCTCTCACTCTCTTCTCTCCTCCTTACACTTACTCTGTCCCCCTTTCTCGCTCTCACTCCCTTCTCTCCTCCTTACACTTACTCTTTCCCCCTTACACTTGCTCTCACTCCCTTTTCTCCTCCTTACACACTCTCTCCCCCTTACACTCGCTCTCACTCCCTTCTCTCCTCCTTACACTTACTCTCTCCTCCTTACACACTCTCTCCCCCTTACACTCGCTCTCACTCCCTTCTCTCCTCCTTACACTTACTCTCTCCCCCTTACATTTACTCTCTCCCCCTTACACTCGCTCTCACTCTCTTCTCTCCCCTTTACACTTGCTCTCACTCCTTTACACTCACGCTCTCACTCTCTCCCCCTTACACTCGCTCTCACTCCCTTCTCTCCTCCTTACTCTCTCCCCCTTACACACACTCTCCCCCTTAAACTCGCTCTCACTCCCTTCTCTCCTCCTTACACTTACTCTCTCCCCCTTACACTTGCTCTCACTCTCTTCTCTCCTCCTTACACTTACTCTGTCCCCCTTACTCGCTCTCACTCCCTTATCCCCCCCTTACACTTACTCTCTCCCCCTTACACTTGCTCTCACTCTCTCCCCCTTACACTCGCTCTCACTCCCTTCTTTCCTCCTTACACTTGCTCTCTCCTCCTTACACTCGCTCTCACTCCCTTCTCTCCTCCTTACACTTACTCTCTCCCCCTTACACTCGCTCTCACTCCTTTCTCTCCCCCTTACACTTACCCTCCCACCCTTACACTCGCTCTCACTCCCTTCTCTCCTTCTTACACACTCTCTCCCCCTTACACTCGCTCTCACTCCCTTCTCTCCTCCTTACACTTACTTTCTCCCCCTTACATTTACTCTCTCCCCCTTACACTTGCTCTCACTCTCTTCTCTCCTCCTTACACTTACTCTGTCCCCCTTTCTCGCTCTCACTCCCTTCTCTCCTCCTTACACTTACTCTTTCCCCCTTACACTTGCTCTCACTCCCTTTTCTCCTCCTTACACTTACTCTCTCCACCTTACACACTCTCTCCCCCCCTTACACTCGCTCTCACTCCCTTCTCTCCTCCTTACACTTACTCTCTCCTCCTTACACTTACTCTCTCCCCCTTACACACTCACTCCCCCTTACACTCGCTCTCACTCCCTTCTCTCCTCCTTACACTTACTCTGTCCCCCTTTCTCGCTCTCACTCCCTTCTCTCCTCCTTACACTTACTCTCTCCCCCTTACATTTACTCTCTCCCCCTTACACTCGCTCTCACTCCCTTCTCTCCTCCTTACACTTACTCTGTCCCCCTTATTCGCTCTCACTCCCTTATCCCCCGCTTACACTTACTCTCTCCCCCTTACACTTGCTCTCACTCCCTTCTCTCCTCCTTACACTTGCTCTCTCCTCCTTACACTCGCTCTCACTCCCTTCTCTCCTCCTTACACCTACTCTCTCCTCCTTACACTTACTCTCTCCCCCTTACACTCGCTCTCACTCCCTTCTCTCCTCCTTACACTTACTCTCTCCCCCTTACACTCGCTCTCACTCCCTTCTCTCCTCCTTACACTTACTCTCTCCCCCTTACACTTGCTCTCACTCTCTTCTCTCCTCCTTACACTTACTCTGTCCCCCTTTCTCGCTCTCACTCCCTTCTCTCCTCCTTACACTTACTCTTTCCCCCTTACACTTGCTCTCACTCCCTTTTCTCCTCCTTACACACTCTCTCCCCCTTACACTCGCTCTCACTCCCTTCTCTCCTCCTTACACTTACTCTCTCCTCCTTACACTCGCTCTCACTCCCTTCTCTCCTCCTTACACTTACTCTCTCCCCCTTACACTTACTCTCTCCTCCTTACACTCTCTCCCCCTTACACTCGCTCTCACTCCCTTCTCTCCTCCTTACACTTACTCTCTCCTCCTTACACACTCTCTCCCCCTTACACTCGCTCTCACTCCCTTCTCTCCTCCTTACACTTACTCTCTCCCCCTTACATTTACTCTCTCCCCCTTACACTCGCTCTCACTCTCTTCTCTCCCCTTTACACTTGCTCTCACTCCTTTACACTCACGCTCTCACTCTCTCCCCCTTACACTCGCTCTCACTCCCTTCTCTCCTCCTTACTCTCTCCCCCTTACACACACTCTCCCCCTTAAACTCGCTCTCACTCCCTTCTCTCCTCCTTACACTTACTCTCTCCCCCTTACACTTGCTCTCACTCTCTTCTCTCCTCCTTACACTTACTCTGTCCCCCTTACTCGCTCTCACTCCCTTATCCCCCCCTTACACTTACTCTCTCCCCCTTACACTTGCTCTCACTCACTTCTTTCCCCCTTACACTTACTCTCTCGCCTTTACACTCACGCTCTCACTCTCTCCCCCTTACACTCGCTCTCACTCCCTTCTCTCCTCCTTACACTTGCTCTCTCCTCCTTACACTCGCTCTCACTCCCTTCTCTCCTCCTTACACTTACTCTCTCCCCCTTACACTCGCTCTCACTCCCTTCTCTCCCCCTTACACTTACCCTCCCACCCTTACACTCGCTCTCACTCCCTTCTCTCCTTCTTACACACTCTCTCCCCCTTACACTCGCTCTCACTCCCTTCTCTCCTCCTTACACTTACTTTCTCCCCCTTACATTTACTCTCTCCCCCTTACACTTGCTCTCACTCTCTTCTCTCCTCCTTACACTTACTCTGTCCCCTTTTCTCGCTCTCACTCCCTTCTCTCCTCCTTACACTTACTTTCTCCCCCTTACATTTACTCTCTCCCCCTTACACTTGCTCTCACTCCCTTTTCTCCTCCTTACACTTACTCTCTCCACCTTACACACTCTCTCCCCCCCTTACACTCGCTCTCACTCCCTTCTCTCCTCCTTACACTTACTCTCTCCTCCTTACACTTACTCTCTCCTCCTTACACTTACTCTCTCCCCCTTACACACTCACTCCCCCTTACACTCGCTCTCACTCCCTTCTCTCCTCCTTACACTTACTCTGTCCCCCTTTCTCGCTCTCACTCCCTTCTCTCCTCCTTACACTTACTCTCTCCCCCTTACATTTACTCTCTCCCCCTTACACTCGCTCTCACTCCCTTCTCTCCTCCTTACACTTACTCTGTCCCCCTTACTCGCTCTCACTCCCTTATCCCCCGCTTACACTTACTCTCTCCCCCTTACACTTGCTCTCACTCCCTTCTCTCCTCCTTACACTTGCTCTCTCCTCCTTACACTCGCTCTCACTCCCTTCTCTCCTCCTTACACCTACTCTCTCCTCCTTACACTTACTCTCTCCCCCTTACACTCGCTCTCACTCCCTTCTCTCCTCCTTACACTTACTCTGTCCCCCTTTCTCGCTCTCACTCCCTTCTCTCCTCCTTACACTTACTCTCTCCTCCTTACACTCGCTCCCCCTTACACTCGCTCTCACTCCCTTCTCTCCTCCTTACACTTACTCTCTCCTCCTTACACACTCTCTCCCCCTTACACTCGCTCTCACTCCCTTCTCTCCTCCTTACACTTGCTCTCACTCCCTTCTCTCCTCCTTACACTTGCTCTCACTCCCTTCTCTCCTCCTTATACTTACTCTCTCCCCCTTACACTCGCTCTCACTCCCTTCTCTCCCCCTTACACTTACCCTCCCACCCTTACACTTATTCTCTCCCCCTTACACTCGCTCTCACTCCCTTCTCTCCTTCTTACACTCACTCTCCCTCCCTTCTCTCCTCCTTACACTTACTCTCTCCCCCTTACACTCGCTCACCACTCCCTTCTCTCCCCCTTACTTACTCTCTCCCCCTTACTTACTCTCTCCCCCTTACACTCGCTCACCACTCCCTTCTCTCCCCCTTACACTTATTCTCTCTCTTACACTCACGCTCTCTCACTCTCTCCCCCTCCCTTTCCCCCTTACACGCTCACATTCTCTCTCTCTCTCTTATGTATTCCATATACTTGGTGTATGGAAGGTTGCAGAAGGGACTGACCTGTAACCATTCCGTCACCTACAGGACAACAGTCGCCGGGTGGAGAACATGCTGAAGTTGTGGATTATTGAGGCAAAGGACCTTCCGGCTAAGAAGAAGTATCTGTGCGAGCTGTATTTAGACGATGTACTTTATGCACGAACTACCTGCAAACTGAAGACGGATAACGTCTTCTGGGGCGAGCACTTTGAGTTCAACAACCTCCCGTCCCTGAAGAGCGTGACCGTGCACTTGTACAAGGAGACGGACAAGAAGAAGAAGAAGGACAAGAACAATTATGTGGGGCTGGTGAACATCCCCATCGGGGCGGTGACGGGGCGGCAGTTTGTGGAGAAGTGGTACCCTGTGGTGTCTCCTAACACCAGCAAAGGCAAATCGCTGGGTCCCATGATCCGCATCAAGAGCCGCTACCAGAGTATCAGCATCCTTCCCATGGAGATGTACAAGGAGTTTGCCGAGTATATCACTAATAACTATATGGTGCTGTGCTCCACCCTGGAGGGCGTCCTGAGTGTGAAGAACAAGGAGGAAATGGCATCGGCCCTGGTCCATATCTTACAGAGCACTGGCAAGGCAAAGGTAAGCCTGGCGGCGTGTCCTCCGCCCCTCATGTCCTGCACGGATTGTAGCTTGGTGGATTGCCTGGCGGCGTGTCCTCTGCCCCTCGTGTCCTGCACGGATTGTAGCTTGGTGTATTGCCTGGCGGCGAGTCCTCCGCCCCTCGTGTCCTGCACGGATTGTAGCTTGGTGGATTGCCTGGCGGCGTGTCCTCTGCCCCTCATGTCCTGCACGGATTGTAGCTTGGTGGATTGCCTGGCGGCGTGTCCTCTGCCCCTCGTGTCCTGCACGGATTGTAGCTTGGTGGATTGCCTGGCGGCAAGTCCTCCGCCCCTCGTGTCCTGCACGGATTGTAGCTTCGTGTATTGCCTGGCGGCGAGTCCTCCGCCCCTCGTGTCCTGCACGGATTGTAGCTTGGTGGATTGCCTGGTGGCGAGTCCTCCGCCCCTCGTGTCCTGCACAGATTGTAGATTGGTGGATTGCCTGGCGGCATGTCCTCCGCCCCTTGTGTCCTGCACAGATTGTAGATTGGTGGATTGCCTGGCGGCGAGTCCTCCGCCCTTGTGTCCTGCACAGATTGTAGCTTGGTGGATTGCCTGGCGGCGAGTCCTCCGCCCCTTGTGTCCTGCACAGATTGTAGCTTGGTGGATTGCCTGGCGGCGTGTCCTCTGCCCCTCGTGTCCTTCACGGATTGTAGCTTGGTGGATTGCCTGGCGGCGAGTCCTCCGCCCCTTGTGTCCTGCACAGATTGTAGCTTGGTGGATTGCCTGGCGGCATGTCCTCCGCCCCTCGTGTCCTGCACGGATCGTAGCTTGGTGGATTGCCTGGCGGCGTGTCCTCTGCCCCTCGTGTCCTTCACGGATTGTAGCTTGGTGGATTGCCTGGCGGCGAGTCCTCCGCCCCTTGTGTCCTGCACAGATTGTAGCTTGGTGGATTGCCTGGCGGCATGTCCTCCGCCCCTCGTGTCCTGCACGGATCGTAGCTTGGTGGATTGCCTGGCGGCGTGTCCTCTGCCCCTCGTGTCCTTCACGGATTGTAGCTTGGTGGATTGCCTGGCGGCGAGTCCTCCGCCCCTTGTGTCCTGCACAGATTGTAGCTTGGTGGATTGCGTGGCGGCGTGTCCTCTGCCCCTCGTGTCCTGCACGGATCGTAGCTTGGTGGATTGCCTGGCGGCGTGTCCTCTGCCCCTCGTGTCCTTCACGGATTGTAGCTTGGTGGATTGCCTGGCGGCATGTCCTCCGCCCCTCGTGTCCTGCACGGATTGTAGCTTGGTGGAGTTACGCTCATGGTATTATAGCTTCGCTGTATGGTTTGGAGTTTGTCTGAGATGTGTGTTTTGCTGGTTGTGAGGAAGCAGAAGGGAACCTCGTTATGTCATCATATACCTCATGTGTTACAGCCAGGTCAGATAGAAGAGCTTTGCTTTTAGTAGATGGTTAATGGTCGTTATATAGAGCACGGTGAGAATACAGCACTATCGGCCCAGCAGCGCAGTTTTAGCTCCGGTATGTCAGGGCTGGGTTTCTGCTTTGTAAAAACTTTTAATTTACCCTCATATTCAATTTAAGGCGAAAAGTCCGTTATCGGCTATAATTTATCGCCGATTACGTCATTTTCGCCGATTTCAATTTTCCCCGTATTCAATTTCAAAGACTTTTTCGCAGATGCGACAGGTCTTTGTAAAAAAACGGGGATAAATATTCACCACTGTTTAGGTGGCGAAAAAAAAGTGCAGAATTGGGGCTTTGGGGTGCAGAATAAAAAAAATAGCCTGCAGCCTTTGGAATGACCCCTTAATGTGATCTGTGTAAAAAAAAAAAAAAATTAAAAAGTTCCTGCGGGCACCCCAAAAAAGGTACTTTCATTTTGGGGGCAAATAAAAAAATGTTGGGGAACAAACTTAAAAACTAGCAAAATAGGCTCAGGGGGGAGTCCCCATATATGCGGCAGGTGGATTTTTAAAGAATTAAAAAAAATCACTTTAGGGACTTAAAAATATGCTTGCACCCCTTTTCATGTACCCCAAATTTGATGGGACTACTTTTGTTTTTGGAAAAAATAAAAGCTACATGCTATTCTTCACCCCTTCTTCACAGGCGCATTTATGCACCTGCCGCGTCTATTTAAAAACCCGATTATCTTCAGCAGGCCAAATCGGGGGTACCCATAGTGATCCCCCATGTCAGGACATCTTTTGTGGGGTGACAGGCTGATTTCCCCTAAAGTGACAGGACTTTACGATACTTACCTTTCCGCTGGGTCCCGTTTTTGCCGGATCCTAATTGATAAGCGGGCACGCACCCGATACTTCATGCCTGCAAAAAACGGCGACGATGGCCAAAAGTCCGACCTCGGACTTTTCGCCTCAAATTGAATGTGGCCCTATGACACACATTCAACTGGAAAAGACGCTACACCGCTCGGGACAGCTAACTCACGGCAGGCGTCTCCCGCCACACGGCGTATTGAGGCTAGGTGTATGGGGGCACATCTGCGTGATTGTATAACGCGGATGTTGAGCGATGGATGATGCATATGAAGGGCTGTGTATTGTAGCAGTTCTGGATTTTGCTTTATCAGATATATTTTTTATGTATATATTATCACATTGTACGTTGTTTTAATAATTAATTTGTGCTAATTGGTATTTCATTACCCAGAGTCATTGTCGCCGTCCTCCGCACAACAGCCACCGCCGCCATCATATTCACTGGGGACAATAAGGGAAATAGTTTCCATTCCGCTCTTGGCATGTGTTAGGATATATGATAAACTAGCTGGAAGGACCAGTATAAACACTTTGCCGAAAAGGTTAGAGAGAAACTTGAAATGATGTACCCGCTGCTGTGTTTGTTATACACAGGTAATGATGTACCCGCTGCTGTGTGTGTTATACACAGGTAATGATGTACCCGCTGCTGTGTGTGTTATACACAGGTAATGATGTACCCGCTGCTGTGTGTGTTATACACAGGTAATGATGTACCCGCTGCTGTGTGTGTTATACAGAGGTAATGATGTACCCGCTGCTGTGTGTGTTATACACAGGTAATGATGTACCCGCTGCTGTGTGTGTTATACACAGGTAATGATGTACCTGCTGCTGTGTGTGTTATACAGAGGTAATGATGTACCCGCTGCTGTGTGTGTTATACATAGGGAATGATGTACCCGCTGCTGTGTGTGTTATACACAGGTAATGATGTACCCGCTGCTGTGTGTGTTATACATAGGTAATGATGTACCCGCTGCTGTGTGTGTTATACAGAGGTAATGATGTACCCGCTGCTGTGTGTGTTATACACAGGTAATGATGTACCCGCTGCTGTGTGTGTTATACACAGGTAATGATGTACCCGCTGCTGTGTGTGTTATACACAGGGAATGATGTACCCGCTGCTGTGTGTGTTATACATAGGGAATGATGTACCCGCTGCTGTGTGTGTTATACATAGGGAATGATGTACCCGCTGCTGTGTGTGTTATACATAGGGAATGATGTACCCGCTGCTGTGTGTGTTATACACAGGTAATGATGTACCCGCTGCTGTGTGTGTTATACACAGGTAATGATGTACCCGCTGCTGTGTGTGTTATACACAGGTAATGATGTACCCGCTGCTGTGTGTGTTATACACAGGTAATGATGTACCCGCTGCTGTGTCTGTTATACACAGGTAATGATGTACCCGCTGCTGTGTGTGTTATACATAGGTAATGATGTACCCGCTGCTGTGTGTGTTATACATAGGTAATGATGTACCCGCTGCTGTGTGTGTTAATCATAGGTAATGATGTACCCGCTGCTGTGTGTGTTAATCATAGGTAATGATGTACCCGCTGCTGTGTGTGTTATACATAGGGAATGATGTACCCGCTGCTGTGTGTGTTATACATAGGGAATGATGTACCCGCTGCTGTGTGTGTTATACAGAGGGAATGATATACCCGCTGCTGTGTGTTATACAGAGGTAATGATGTACCCGCTGCTGTGTGTGTTATACAGAGGTAATGATGTACCCGCTGCTGTGTGTGTTATACATAGGTAATGATGTACCCGCTGCTGTGTGTGTTAATCATAGGTAATGATGTACCCGCTGCTGTGTGTGTTAATCATAGGTAATGATGTACCCGCTGCTGTGTGTGTTATACATAGGGAATGATGTACCCGCTGCTGTGTGTGTTATACACAGGTAATGATGTACCCGCTGCTGTGTGTGTTATACACAGGTAATGATGTACCCGCTGCTGTGTGTGTTATACACAGGTAATGATGTACCCGCTGCTGTGTGTGTTATACACAGGTAATGATGTACCCGCTGCTGTGTCTGTTATACACAGGTAATGATGTACCCGCTGCTGTGTGTGTTATACACAGGTAATGATGTACCCGCTGCTGTGTGTGTTATACATAGGTAATGATGTACCCGCTGCTGTGTGTGTTATACATAGGTAATGATGTACCCGCTGCTGTGTGTGTTAATCATAGGTAATGATGTACCCGCTGCTGTGTGTGTTATACACAGGTAATGATGTACCCGCTGCTGTGTGTGTTATACATAGGGAATGATGTACCCGCTGCTGTGTGTGTTATACATAGGGAATGATGTACCCGCTGCTGTGTGTGTTATACAGAGGGAATGATATACCCGCTGCTGTGTGTTATACAGAGGTAATGATGTACCCGCTGCTGTGTGTGTTATACAGAGGTAATGATGTACCCGCTGCTGTGTGTGTTATACATAGGTAATGATGTACCCGCTGCTGTGTGTGTTAATCATAGGTAATGATGTACCCGCTGCTGTGTGTGTTAATCATAGGTAATGATGTACCCGCTGCTGTGTGTGTTATACATAGGGAATGATGTACCCGCTGCTGTGTGTGTTATACACAGGTAATGATGTACCCGCTGCTGTGTGTGTTATACACAGGTAATGATGTACCCGCTGCTGTGTGTGTTATACACAGGTAATGATGTACCCGCTGCTGTGTGTTACATATGTCTGTTCCTCTGTGTGTGTATAATAAAGCATCTAGCCTTGGCAGTACCACCTGCAATGTTCTGCAGATCTCCACGGCGGTCAGTCATGTAATAATCTGCAGCAGCCTGTATAATGGGACTGTGATCATCTGGGTGATGGACGGTAATTATTTGGATACGTTTGGTTCCAGATTTCCGATCCTCTCGGCAGCGCTGCCGGTCTCCTGTGTGGTATTGGTGATACTGGTGATTAATACTTTGATTTCCTTGTATAATGGTGAAGAGCAGACTCTGATACTAATGATGGAACATAAATCAGATCTGTATGGAAACATACGTGTGTTATTTATCCCCGAGTCGTATCAGACTTCCCACACCCCTGTTTGGCCGGAGATTCTTGGCATTATCTGTGAGTTGTATCATTCATGCACTGGCAGACAGCGTGCGCTGTTCCTTTGGATTTGCCGAGCTGCCAGTATTACCGTCCCGGAGTGTAACATATTTCTACAGTCTAATTTATTTCTGGGAATAGACCCATTGGGATTGTGGTGAACCTAGAAGTGGTGTGTCAGGTCATAATCCGCCCACAATTTCCTCTGCGTTAGTGGCCAGGGATTTATGTGAGACGTCCTGAGCTACAGGTCCCAGCATGCCCTGCCAGAGAGATTCTAGCTACAAATCCAGGGATTGGAAAAACAGGGTGATATTTGCACTGGCAAGTGTTATGGTGGCAACTTTCTGGGACCCCATGTGTAAGACACCAATTGTTTAGGGACCCCAAATGTCAGACGGCCATTGTTCTGTCCCCAATTGTCACGTGGACATTGTTCCGGGATCCCAAATGTCAGACGGCCATTGTTCTGGGACCCCAAGTGTTGTGGTGCTATTGTTCTGTTGCCCCAAGTGTTGGCAGGCCATTGTTCTGCTGCCCCAAGTGTCGGGCCGCCATTGTTCTGCTACCCCAAGTGTCGGGCGGCCATTGTTCTGCTACCCCAAGTGTCGGGCGGCCATTGTTCTGCTACCCCAAGTGTTGGCAGGCCATTGTTCTGCTGCCCCAAGTGTCGGGCCGCCATTGTTCTGCTACCCCAAGTGTCGGGCGGCCATTGTTCTGGGACCCCAAGTGTCGGGCGGCCATTGTTCTGGGACCCCAAGTGTCGGGCAGCCATTGTTCTGGGACCCCAAGTGTCAGGCGGTCATTGTTCTGGGACCCCAAGTGTCAGGCGGTCATTGTTCTGGGACCCCAAGTGTCAGGCGGTCATTGTTCTGGGACCCCAAGTGGCGTGGAACTATTGTTCTGGGTCCCCAATTGTCGTGGAACTATTGTTCTGGGTCCCCAATTGTCGTGGAACTATTGTTCTGGGACCCCCAAGTGTCGTGGAACTATTGTTCTGGGACCCCAAGTGTCAGGCAGTCATTGTTCTGGGTCCCCAATTGTCGTGGAACTATTGTTCTGGGTCCCCAATTGTCGTGGAACTATTGTTCTGGGTCCCCAAGTGTCGTGGAACTATTGTTCTGGGACCCCAAGTGTCAGGTGCCCATTGTTCTGGGACCCAAAGTGTCAGACGGCCATTGTTCTGGGACCCCAAGTGTTAGTTGTGGATGTTCCGAAATCCCAAAAGGAGCAGTTTCCAAATGAATGTATTGTCTGAGATCCCAAAAACAAATTGCACACCACAGTCTAGAGGCTTCTCATAGTGTGAGAGACAATGTGTATGATTCATCAGACTGTACATACACTGCTCTGTACAGCTTCATATATACTGGTCTTTACCTCCATATATATTCTGTCTAAATATATCCTGCTCTGTAGAGTTGTGTGTACTGGCCTATGCCTCTGTATATTCTGTCTATATATTTCCTGCTCTGTTGCGTTGTGTGTACTGGCCTGTGCCTCTGTATATTCTGTCTATATATTTCCTGCTCTGTTGCGTTGTGTGTACTGGCCTGTGCCTCTGTATATTCTGTCTATATATTTCCTGCTCTGTAGAGTTGTGTGTACTGGCCTGTGCCTCTGTATATTCTGTCTATATATTTCCTGCTCTGTAGAGTTGTGTGTACTGGCCTGTGCCTCTGTATATTCTGTCTATATATTTCTTGCTCTGTAGAGTTGTGTGTACTGGCCTGTGCCTCTGTATATTCTGTCTATATATATATATATATATATTTCCTGCTCTGTAGAGTTGTGTGTACTGGCCTGTGCCTCTGTATATTCTGTATATATATATATATATATATATATTTCCTGCTCTGTAGAGTTGTGTGTACTGGCCTGTGCCTCTGTATATTCTGTCTATATATATATATATTTCCTGCTCTGTAGAGTTGTGTGTACTGGCCTGTGCCTCTGTATATTCTGTCTACAGAGCAGGAAATATATATATATAGACAGAATATACAGAGGCACAGGCCAGTACACACAACTCTACAGAGCAGGAAATATATATATATATAGACAGAATATACAGAGGCACAGGCCAGTACACACAACTCTACAGAGCAGGAAATATATATATATAGAGTTGTGTGTACTGGCCTGTTCCTCTGTATATATCACCCTAGTTTTGTAGCCTGCTGAACAATCCGGGAGAGCCGGACGTCCTGCTATAAATTGTCAGCTGTGGACGATCTAAACCAATGTTTCACCTGTCGCTGATCTGATCTCCAGCAGAGACCCCGATAGAACGTGGGTTGTCGGCTCTCAGACTAGAACAGTACATGAGCATATCGGGCTCTCTGTAGTTTCTGCAAGTTGGAATATTTCAGCTTTATTACCCTGCTCTGCTGTGTTCCCGGCCACTCATGCACTGACAATGTGGAGATTTCAGAGCCAATACATTTTTCACCTTTGCTGGCGAATTAATCTGCAAACATCTGTTGGACGAGCGTCCTGCCAGCCTGGCTCCCAATGACTGTTTGTACGACTTGTCTCGTATTAATATTCCATTACAAATTAGCATACTGCTTACTTAGGCTGCTAGCTTCCAGCGACCCACAGCGCAGGGCTATTCACAAGTCACAAACGTGCGGAATGGATTTAATATCCCGACTGGTTCCGCTATGGCGCAACATGACCGAGAAGTGTAGAATAATGATCTTAGGCTATAAAAAAGATCCAAATACTCAGCATTATTGTGATTTCAGGGGAGATAATAGTGAGAGTAATGTGTCATCGGGGGCTGAGGCCTGAAACGTTTTCCTTATTCTGGAATGTTGGCAGAATACGGTCTTTGGTTCCAGAGACCTCTCCAGACTGATACGACAGCTTGGTTCACCCTGATAGAGATCCACATGTATGTACTCTATTATATTATGATTAAATAGGGTTTTTTAGTTTTCCTGCCGTGATTTTGCAGCCGTGATAGAATTACAATTCTTTACAAACTACTAGAATGACTTCTCACTAACCGTTACATAAAATGTTATTATCACAGCGATACAGAAGATGCACTATACAGGTTTAGGCACTTGGGGGGAGGTTAGGTTTAAGGGCGCGAGGAAGGAGGGTTAGGTTTAGGGGTAGGTATTGGGTTAGGGTACTTACCGATCATTGTCATTATTTCAAGCCTATCGGGATCCCGTGCCCAACCCGATTCATGGGCCTCTAATTCATATTAAAGTGATTTTAAAATGTGCCTAAATTGTATCCATCACCTGCGCACAGGAGGCAGCCATTTTGGAGGCGGGGCCAACGTACCTGAGATTGCCGCTAGTGACATTGCTCAGATAGGAGGCCCGTTGTATCCGCGTGGAGCCCGACGCCATAACTCAGCACGGCACAGACTCCTCGGTTAGCACTCACAGATGTTTATATGCAGTGATTCTAGTAACTTATTAATGTTCTGCTGAATGCAAATGTCGCAGCGAGAGAATGATTCAGCCACGGCACAGCAGCAGCGGATTCATCAACGTCGCGCCGGGGGAAAATGCGCATAATTATGTGACTATCTCACCTACTTCTGCCAACATGATGAAGAGGGACCTGGGACCGGCTGCGAATGTCCCCCCCCCATCTTTCTTTTACTGTACGGAATAATCCTAATAAATGAGCACGTTCCCACATAGAGGAACGCTGGTTTCCATCCTATTCTACATAGGGGGAGATGTAGCAAACTTTCTAAATAGTGGAGACGTTGCCTATAGCAACCAATCAGCAGCATCCAGTACATTCTATAAAATGATAGGTAGAAGCTGATTGGTTGCCACCATGGCAGATGTTTGTTGCGCTATAGAGGCCTGTGGGCATGATACACGGGCATCATACACGCTCGGGCATGTAACATGCCCTCATTTGGATACATCACCAGCCTCAGATGGTAATAGGGGAACTATATTGCGCAGTCTGCGATAGGGTTCTTTGAAATCTCCATTTTATACCATGTCCGTCACGTGTGTGCGTGACACATCGCTGTCTGTTTATCCACTTTCATCTCAAACGCGCCTCAGCGCACTTTCCTCTCACATCACAGAGGCCGGGAGACGTGTGCGCTTGTTACGGTATTTTTATGAGGCTTCCCAGCTCCTGCCCGTCATCGGCCGCGTTCCGTGACATTTCATAGCTGGCGAGATGACAGAGAGTCGCCTGTTTAAGCTGGGGATGGAAATGCCATTGACGGGCTGGACTGAAGCTCAATCAGACTTTATAAGCAGCGTTTTCACCCTCACAGAAGACAAGTCCCTGATTCCTCGTGTGATAACGTCATAAACCCCTCAGAGGGCGGCTAACGGGATGAATATTCTCTCCGGTAGGGTCTTCTGAATGTATTTCAGGTTGCCGTCGGGGTGTCATTATTATTATGCCGGTAGGAGTCTCCAGTTATACGCTTTCCAGTTTAGTCTGTTTGATGATACAACCGTTATCTCACAGAGTGCTATTTATTAACATTATTTTTACTATAATAAAGTGATAAAGGCTGTTTTGTGTTTTCACACCCTTTTCACATTATGTTAGTATCACCTGTAGTTACTAAAGGGCAATTGGAGTAGAATTCCTAAAATTCTACTCCAACCCCTAAGTATCACTTATTTTTAGTAATCAGATCGCATTTCCCATAATTGTAATGGGAAATGTGATCCCACCAGAGTTACTAAAAATAAATTGTAAAAAATACCGGGGATAGCCCTGTGATAATAACGCCACCTGGAGGTGGCGTTATCCAGGGTCTCCCCCAGTTACCGGGCTCCTACTCTGCTCTAACGGGGAGAGCAGAGCCGGGAGTCGGTCCCAGTGATCAGCTGTGTGGTCTAAACAGACCGCAAGCTGATCTCTGCGAAAAAAAAAAAGTAAAAAAAACCCAAGACCATCGCGACCATCGAGCTTGCAACGAGACCCTTGTGGTAGGGTCTCGTGGCCGCAAGCCCCAGAGAGATTTCGGCTCTAACAGAGCCGGAATCTCTCCACTAACGTCACTCGTGATGACAGTGGGGCCGCCCCCAAACGACAGGAGTTCTCATGGGAACGCCTCCGTTTGGGCAGCCACCCCCCTGGCCCGCCCACTAAAGGGGGCAAGCTGTCACTCAACATCGACAGCTCGCCTCCTTTGTTGCGAGACCCGGAGCGACGGGTTGCCCGCCTCTAGTCGGGTCTCGCTCATGCGCACAACGGAGCCGGCTCCGTCGTGCACATGCGCTGTGGGCCACCATCGACCCGGTTGCAAGCGCTTGCGACCGGGTCTGAATCAGGCCCTGAATCTACAAATGCACCCTCTACTTCTGTATGTTACATATTATCACTGGCAGGTTCACCCAGCGTTCGCTCACTGTCCGTGTGTTGTGCTAAGCGGCAGACACCTCACAGCAGTCGCGTATGCCGCAGTTAGCGGGACTGTATACCGTATGCAAATCCCAGTATCTGCCTAAACTGGGACAGGTGGAATAATGTGGTGAGAGCTTGAGAATTTGCGAACAATCACAGTGACGGAGAATGTGTGGGGGCAATTAGCAAGTCTACCCTAGGTGCCAAAGCAACTGCGAATTACAGGAGCCCGAAGATGAACAGAAGCAGGATAAGCAGGGGGAGGGGGGGGGAGTGTGAACGTGTGACAACGACCAGTAAAGAAGTAGAACTCTATAGAAGTATAATGAATGTATATCGGAAATGCACATTAACACGTTACCAGCAGCTCAGAACACAGGATGCCGCCTCTTCTGATCACGTTGGAGGCTGCAGAGACAGTAACACAATTCTACTCATTCCTGGATCCACATCCAGTAACCAATTATCCATAGGAACTGTATCCTTGCTGTTATAATTCATCTTCGTGCAGAGAGAATACGCCGTCTGATCCGTCACTGGGCTCCGCGTACAGAACCGTCTGTGGGATCACATTAGTAACCGACAGAGCTTGCCATCAACGCTCTAGATATTTATATGCGCATGATAGAACATTGAGGCCCTGATGATTAATGGTCCTGTCTGTGGGAATAATGTGAGTGTGGGGTTACTGCGTGCGCTACACAGGCCCATTGTCCTTCCTCTGAGTTATTGGGTAGCATCCATACATGAAACTGCCACATTAATCTGTCAGACGGGCGCAGGTAAAGGGACGCCTTGTGTGGCACAAAGGCTGATTAAATTGCAGGAAGCGGTTTGCGACGTCACAGGGCGATTTGCGAGGTGCAATTACAGTTTGAGGGCTTCGATAGCAACAACACATCTGCGATAATTAGTAACGAGCCTGTTTATTGGTTAGCAGTGGGCCACAATCCAATCATCTCCGCCCGCTGCGACACTGAGAACCGTTTCCAGTTGGTCGCTGTCAGATGCACTAAAATCCAAATACAGCTCCCAATCATTATAATTGCTGCGAATAGGTTCCCTCAAATAGAGGAAATGTATGCGGCGTTCCGCGGAGGAGACGGGGGAGGCGAAACCCACGAGCGGAGATGTTGCATCGCATGGGAGTGTCGCAGGTGGGTCTCGGGAACGCACAACCGCTCACATGGGAGGTCGCCGTCAGATGGGGAACCTGCACCTGCCATAGGAATGGTGTAAGTTTCAGTGCTGTGACCACTGGTGGCGTATAAAGACGCGCCAGACGTTATTGCAGCGGGAGCGTCGCAGTCCCTGCATGTGTGGCGCCCGGGTGTACGCCAGGGAAGGGCTTTTGTAGTGGCATTGAGATAAAGTCTGCGATGGCGCTGAAAGAAACAAGGACGGCCTCTGCGTTATTTTAATCTCATTTTATATATTTTACTGATACATCTAATAAAGTGATATCATCCAATAAACATGGAAATAAGGATCGATCGCTACCAAAAACTTTATTTCATTTCTTAAGAATTTGTTGATATATTTCATAATAGACGGCGATGTTTTCCTGCCAGCGATGGTCACGTCTCGGTGTTAGGGCTCCGATGTCCCGTGCCTAATTATAGCTGTGATGTAGTGATTGGTGGGGGAAGCATATTTTGGACGCACGTACCTGAGGATCACAGCAGACACGGCCTCTGACCGCGTAAAGTGGAAACAGTAAATATGTGAACCCTTCTCATGGTATAAAAGCTGGATGAGTTCTCCGGTACACTCAGGTCATATTTCAGTCCTAATGGTTTGAATGTCCCATAGAGGCGGCTCAGAGCTTTGTTTCCAGTCTCAGAAGGTGAATTACAAATGAACATTATACACTATGCTGAGACTTCTCTGCCCGGAATAATAAGTTACAGCCGTTTCTCCCCTATAGAGAACATTTATCTCTGTCGCTAAACCCCAGTATTGGGGCGAGAAAGGCCGTCAGAGGGCGATTTCATTACCCGCGTGCTTCATCGGTAGCAGATCCCAGGAATCAGGCCACTGTAACTGCGCTTATGAATCTGCCCCTAGATGGCTGAAACCCTGAATTCATTAAGTCATTGTGCCGCCTGTCCTGGCTATTGGAATATGTGTTGGCACAAAGAAAATTGTCATTGTTGATTAGTGGGAAACATCCCAGAATTTATTTCTGGTTATTGGGATACACGGTGGCACACAGTAAATTATCAGCTCTCCTGGTTAGTGGGATACACGGTGGCACACAGTAAATTGTCAGCTCTCCTGGTTAGTGGGATACACGGTGGCACACAGTAAATTGTCAGCTCTCCTGGTTAGTGGGATACACGGTGGCACACAGTAAATAGTCAGCTCTCCTGGTTATTAGGATACACGGTGGCACACAGTAAGTTAACAGCTCTCCTGGTTAGTAGGATACACGGTGGCACACAGTAAATTGTCAGCTCTCCTGGTTATTGGGATATATGGTGGCACACAGTAAGTTATCAGCTCTCCTGGTTAGTGGGATATATGGTGGCACACAGTAAGTTATCAGCTCTCCTGGTTATTGGGATACACGGTGGCACACAGTAAATAGTCAGCTCTCCTGGTTATTGGGATACACGGTGGCACACAGTAAATAGTCAGCTCTCCTGGTTATTGGGATATATGGTGGCACACAGTAAGTTATCAGCTCTCCTGGCTGTTAGGATACACGGTGGACTGTCTGGAGGCTTTGTGAGGAGTCCTGGACGCCTAGACAAGAAAGGTTAATTGCTATAACTGCTCCTGAAATAACAGCAGAGAATCTCGGCACAGTCATCCTCTGTCGGATATATTTTATGTTCCTGCAAATTAACAACTTTTTATTAAAAATATATATTTAAACATTAACTGGAACGAGGGGTATTTTATGTATTTTTAATCCTTTTAAGCATCTTATAATCTTTTGTTCATATATTAAAGATGAAGTATCACTTTTTATACTTCTCAAAATCTATATAAGGTCATTAATGAATAGAAGACTCATCGGCCACGTGCTGCTAAGCTCAATGTGACAGTGGGCTATGTGACACTGCATATTACCACTTCTCCTGTTCTGTATACTGGGCTATGTGACACTGCTTAGTACCACTTCTCCTGTTCTGTATACTGGGATATGTGACACTGCATAGTACCACTTCTCCTGTTCTGTATACTGGGATATGGGACACTGCATAGTACCACTTCTCCTGTTCTGTATACTGGGATATGGGACACTGCATAGAACCACTTCTCCTGTTCAGTATACTGGGCTATGTGACACTGCTTAGTACCACTTCTCCTGTTCTGTATACTGGGTTATGTGACCCTGCATAGTACCACTTCTCCTGTTCTGTATACTGGGATATGTGACACTGCATAGTACCACTTCTCCTGTTCTGTATACTGGGCTATGTGACACTGCTTAGTACCACTTCTCCTGTTCTGTATACTGGGATATGTGACACTGCATAGTACCACTTCTCCTGTTCTGTATACTGGGATATGTGACACTGCATAGTACCACTTCTCCTGTTCTGTATACTGGGATATGGGACACTGCTTAGTACCACTTCTCCTGTTCTGTATACTGGGTTATGTGACCCTGCATAGTACCACTTCTCCTGTTCAGTATACTGGGCTATGTGACACTGCATAGTACCACTTCTCCTGTTCTGTATTTTGGGATATGTGACACTGCATAGTACCGCTTCTCCTGTTCTGTATACTGGGATATGTGACACTGCATAGTACCACTTCTCCTGTTCTGTATACAGATATATTGGTAGTGCCCCAGTACTAATGTGTGGGGAGGTGGCCAAGCCTATTTATTATTATTTATTACCAGTTATTTATATAGCGCACACATATTCCGCAGCGCTATACAGAGAATATTTGGCCATTCACATCAGTCCCTGCCCCAGCGGAGCTTACACTCTATATTCCCTATCACACGCTCACACGCATACACACTAGGGGTAATTCTTGTTAGGAGGAAACCGGAGCACCCGGAGGAAACCCACGCAAGCGCAGGGAGAACATACAAACTCTGCACAGGTAGGGCCGTGGTGAGTATCGAACCCACGACCTCAGTGCTGTGAGGCAGCGATGCTAACCATTACACCGTCTGTGCTGCCCGTCTGTGCAAGCATAGAAGTCATCTGCAGAATTTATGCGCCAAAATGTACAAGACGGTTGTGCCACTTAGGGAGATGGTTATTTCTCCCTGCCAGAGGATGGAGGGTAGCACACTCTGACCAACTATTGCCACCCCTGCCGACATACTGTGGTGTGTGACATTACTGTTCATATTCATTAAACGATGAATATTTAGCGTGTTGTCATAGTGCCCTTACACTGTCTGACCCCACGACAAGCTATGTGCACTGTAACATCTCATTGCTGTCACCTGTGTTATGTGCTATCATGTCAGGGCCTGTGCTCTGTTTCTGCTGTGTGTGAGGATTACTGGGGATCCAGCCAGTGCATTACAGATCCCAGCTATTAGTGGGTGTCCTGTGTCTGCTCCGCATCCACAAATGTCTGGTATTATATGTAACAGCGAGATACAGGTTAGGCTTCCCAGTGATGGACAGAATTCCCAACTTTGGTTATTATGGAGCCACAAAGTGCCCGCAGTGCTGAGTAGGGATTTACAACTAAATGCAGGGTTGGAGGAAGTAAGACTCATTGGGCGGAATTCAATTGATTATTCCCCCCTGCACACCCGATGGAGCTATTCTATTGTTGCTCCTGTCGGGTGCGATCAGCTGCTAGCGCTCAATTTCAGCTCGCAGCCCCAGAGGGGTGCGGGCTGAGATCGGCGAAAAGTGTCCTGTTTGGGCGCCCAAACGGCACTTTTCGCGATCGCGCCCAGCACTTTGGTCGGGGTTAGCCGTTTTACGCGGCTAAACCTGACCACTTTGGGTGCGATCAGCGTGAAACGCTGGCACAATTGAATAGCGGCCCGCGATCTCCTGTCACTTTAGACAGGAGATGAGGGCCGCGAAATCAATTGAATTCCGCCCATTATGGCTAGTAATGACAATTAGCATGAGGGGAGCATTCAGTACCCAGTTAGTGGGCGGACACACAGGATCAGAGTCGTCGGTTGGGAGAATTTGGGAACAGAAGTAACACAGATAAAGTGAGGAGAGACGGTTAAGAGGAAGGGCTAGAAAGGAGGAGGTTGCAGTAGTCCAGGTGGGAAATGACAGGTGCATGGATGAGAGCTTTGGTTGCTCCCATGGTGAGAATTTGTCCAATTCTAGAGATATTACGAAGATGGAAGCAGCATAATTGTGACATACACTGGGGAGTGAAGAAGAACGCAGAGGGGAGTAGGGTGCTGTCAACTGGGAGGTGGGGGGTCCTGGATGGGGGAAATACTATGGTTTGGACATAGAGTTTGAGAAAAGACTCCGGCAATCAGGAGGAATTGTCAGAAAGGCGGAGAGGGGTAAACGTGGGTGTTATCAGCATAGAGGTGGTACTGAAGGCGGCTCCATCGGCACAGTCTGTACCCACTGCTTACCATATGCTGTCTGTATAGTGCAGCACAGTTATTAGGCCGCACGCTGCAGGCTCTCCGTGGGGCATATAAACCACATTATAAGGATTTTACAAGTCACTGAATGGTGAATGTTTGACAACCTGGCACCAATTCATCAAGCTGCTCAGAGCACGGACGTCAGGTTTTATAGGGAATTGTTTATGCAGTTTCCTGGTTCCTATCCTTATATATCGCTTCTGTGTGCCGGGTCACAGAACATCCTGTATATATCCTGCTAATACCTATATAACCGGAGCCGTAACCGAGCTCCTAATCCTGAGGTCATTGCTCACTACTCACCCATTATAATAGTGTATTATCACATGCACTCAGGCAATTGTTAGAATAATATATTACTGACCAGCGTAGCGGATATATTGAGGAGATCTCCAGGTGTTGGATGTAATAGGTATAAAGGACTTATTGTATAAGCAGCGTAATATTAATATTATAATACTACATACTGTCCTTGACCATGACGCCCCCCACAACATGATTAATCATTTGTCCATTCACCTTAAATCAAGCTGGTCAGGACAGGCCCAAGGAGAGACTGAGGGGGGACAATGTAGTGTGTAAAACACACTGGAGCGCCCGGCCATGTCTCGCGATTATTAATGTTTGCTCTCTAAGTGTCCTTTTATTGTAATAAAGCTACAGTGCGGCGCTCAGCTCTGTCATCCTAGTGTCTGCTACTTGTCCCTGCACATCCGGTGGCGGGCCGCATTGTCCCATGCTCGGCCGTGTGGGGGTCTTACAGCCATGAAAGCAGAAGCATGAGGGGCCCGGGCTGTTACTCTGTTATATAGATAAAAGGAGCATTACACTGGGGGCACAGGCTGTACTATACATGGCAGAATACAGATGTACAGTGCTTTGTATGGCAGACACAGTCTTCCTCTTCCGTTACGATGCTGTAGAGTTCAGGCAGGAACAATGCTGGGAGTTACTGAATGACATGGTACAATGTGCTGAATCCAACATCGCCCAGCCGCCATTATACCTCCACGCTAAGCGCAAAATAATCGCATTCTTATTCTAACTGACTGGAAACTGTCTCTTGAATGTATTTCTTCCCTGGGGAATTATATAGCAGGATCTGTTATTCCATGGTGGGCACCATATATCCGAGGTACCCAAACTCCGTCCTTAAGGCACCCTAACGGTCCAGGTTTTCAGGATATCCATACTTAAGCACAGGTGACTTAATTAGTACCTCAGTCAGTTTGATCATACCATCTATGCACAAGCTTGGATATCCTCAACACCTGGACTTTTAGGGTGCCTTGAGGACCGAGTTTGAGAACCTCACCATATAATGATAGTTAGTGGCTTTAGAGTCTGAACCTCCAGCCCAGGAACCGGGACCTACAGGACTTTGAAGGTCACTTACTCTTGTTTTTTGTATTGTGGTAGTGGGAGACCAGATTCCGCCATACTTACCCAGTGTTCTCCCCAGAAAATTTTTCCAGTCAGGTGGCATCAAGAAGTAGCCGGGTGGGGGCCTTCGCAATAATAAAGTGTTTTAAATCCTGACCTTATAATGATTTAGACTTGAAATAACAAAAAAAAATTATGTATTAATTCTCTTCTTATTAGAGGCCCAGATACTGGCCCCACTCGCAGGTTACACAGAATATATTGTTTATACAGCTCTACAGGTACTGGCCTCACTCGCAGGCTCTCTTTAGTCAGTTCAGGTGACTGTTCCCGCCTGAACTTTTATACAGGAGGAGGGATCTTTGCCCTCCAGCCTGACACCGCCCCTGCACTGTGATGGAAACTACCCCCTGCCCCAATGCCACATCCCCTGCTCGGCACTCTCCCCTGACCCAATGCCGCGTCCCCTGCTTGGCACTCTCCCCTGCCCCAATGCCGCGTCCCCTGCCCGGGACACCTCCCCCTGCCCCAATGCCGCGACCCCTGCCCAGCACCTCCCAATGCCGCGACCCCTGCCCAGCACCTCCCCCTGCCCCAATGCCGCGACCCCTGCCCAGCACCTGCCCCAATGCCGCGACCCCTGCCCAGCACCTCCCAATGCCGCGACCCCTGCCCAGCACCTCCCCCTGCCCCAATGCCGCGACCCCTGCCCAGCACCTCCCAATGCCGCGACCCCTGCCCAGCACCTCCCCCTGCCCCAATGCCGCGACCCCTGCCCAGCACCTCCCAATGCCGCGACCCCTGCCCAGCACCTCCCCCTGCCCCAATGCCGCGTCCCCTGCCCGGCACTCTCCCCTGACCCAATGCCACATCCCCTGCTCGGGACTCTCCCCTGACCCAATGCCACGTCCCCTGCCCCAATGCCACGTCCCCTGCCCAGCACCTCCCCCTGCCCCAATGCCACGTCCCCTGCTCTGCACTCTCCCCTGACCCAATGCCGCGACCCCTGCCCAGCACCTGCCCCAATGCCGCGTCCCCTGCCCGGCACCTCCCCCTGCCCCAATGCCGCGTCCCCTGCCCGACACCTCCCCCTGCCCCAATGCCACGTCCCCTGCCCGGGACACCTGCCCCAATGCTGCGACCCCTGCCCAGCACCTCCCCCTGCCCCAATGCCGCGTCCCCTGCCCGGCACCTCCCCCTGCCCCCATGCCACGTCCCCTGCTCGGCACTCTCCCCTGACCCAATGCCAAGTCCCCTGCCCGGCACTCTCCCCTAACCCAATGCCGCCTCCCCTGCCTGGCACCTGCCCCAATGCCACGTCCCCTGCCCGGCACCGCCCCAATGCCACGTCCCCTGCTCGGCACTCTCCCCTGACCCAATGCCGCGACCCCTGCCCAGCACCTGCCCCAATGCCACGTCCCCTGCCCGGCACCTCCCCCTGCCCCAATGCCACGTCCCCTGCCCTGCACCTCCCCCTGCCCCAATGCCACATCCCCTGCTCTACACTCTCCCCTGACCCAATGCCACATCCCCTGCTCTACACTCTCCCCTGACCCAATGCCACATCCCCTGCTCTACACTCTCCCCTGACCCAATGCCGCGACCCCTGCCCAACACTCTGCCCCTGCCTCAATGCCGCGTCCCCTGCTCTGCACTCTCCCCTGACCCAATGGCGCATCCCCTGCCCGGCACCTCCCCCTGCCCCAATGCCGCGTCCCCTGCCCGGCACCTCCCCCTGCCCCAATGCCACGTCCCCTGCCCGGGACACCTCCCCCTGCCCCAATGCCGCGACCCCTGCCCGGCACCTCCCCCTGCCCCAATGCCGCGTCCCCTGCCCGGCACCTCCCCCTGCCCCAATGCCGCGTCCCCTGCTCGGCACTCTCCCCTGACCCAATGCCGCGACCCCTGCTCGGCACTCTCCCCTGACCCAATGCCGCGACCCCTGCCCTGCACCTCCCCCTGCCCCAATGCCGCATCCCCTGCCCGGCACCTCCCCCTGCCCCAATGCCACGGCACCTGCCCCAATGCCACGTCCCCTGCTCTGCACTCTCCCCTGACCCAATGCCGCGACCCCTGCCCAGCACCTCCCCCTGCCCCAATGCCGCGTCCCCTGCCCGGCACCTGCCCCAATGCCGCGTCCCCTGCTCGGCACTCTCCCCTGACCCAATGCCACGTCCCCTGCCCGGCACTCTCCCCTGACCCAATGCCACCTCCACTGCCCGGCACCTGCCCCCGCCCTAATGTGCCGTGTCCCGTCACCTGGAACCTTCACTAACATGTCCTTATTGCCGGCGGACATGGAGCCTCCTATGTGAAGAATGTCGGCGCAGCTCGGCGTCGCATCCGTGTCTGTGGCAACAAGGACACATTGAGAGTGACCGGGAATGTGGTGCATTGGGGTGGGGGGAATTGTCGGGCGATTCGCCCGCAGAAAACAGCCTGGGGAGAACACTGCTTACCTACTCTCCTGGAAGTTTCAGGTAGCCACCCGCACACCCAGATGTCAGTAGGGCCGCCCACATACGCCAGGCGTTCCTGAGGGAACGCCTGCGTTTGTGCATCCACCCCACCCCCGTCTTGTAGCGAGTCCTGTAGCGACGGAGCAGCCGTCGCTGGGCAGGTCTCGCGCATGTGCACGCCGGAGGCGACGCATGCGCAGTGGGGGACCATCGACCCGCTTGCGAGCGGGTATAGCTCAGGTACCTATGTCAGATTGGTAATGATGGGTCACAACTCACGGATGGGTAGTGGAATCTGGCCTGTATTTTGGGTTTGGCGAGACCTAGTACCGAGGCGCGGAGTCGTAACATGCCGGCAGTATTCACTAGGGACCTCCGCAAGGTGTTATGGACACACAGGTTACAGCCCTGAGACTAGGTTCCCTAGTACAGGTGCTGGTGTACTCTCACCCTATTACATTTGGCCCTATATCTCTCCTCCACTTTTCTAATCTACATTTCTCTTTTCCAACCCGCCTCTTCCCTCCCTGGGGTGAGTTTACTAAAGTGAGAGTTTTTAGAAGTGAGTTTTAAAAGAAAAGTTGCCCATAGCAACCAATCAGATTCTACTTAACATTTAACTAGCACCTTCTAGAAGATAATAGCTAGAATCTGATTGGTTGCTATGGGCAACATCTCTTCTAAACCCTCTGACCCATCGCAGAGTGATTGACAGGAAGTGCCATTTAAGGGTGGTGACAGGGGAGTGGTTGGCGAAACGCAGGCGTGCCAGTGCGTTTTGAACGCCGTTGTAGGGGCGTTCATGAATTATCCACCACGATGCCATATTCAGTCTGAGGACTTGTAGCGTGAGATGAAGTAAGCAATTCCTGAGTAAGGTCAGGGCTTGTACAAGTGCGCGTGAGGCTGCGATGGTACTCGATTATAGCGATGGTTTCGCAGTCTTGCTAAACATTACGGATGTTTGTAAAGTGGGCGTCCTTGTGTAGTGCTGCGGCCGCATAGAGATCGTAATGGATTAGCAGATTATCGCAGTTGAACTGCGCGCGTAATCGCTATTGCATTCGCAATAACGATCCTTACTGAATGAGGCCCAATCTCTCCTAGTAAGTTCTCTCGTCCTTTATGCACACGGTCAGCTGGCTGGAGACTATATCTACAGGAATGGAGGCCTTGTTTGCCCAATCAGGTTCTTAGCCCCAGGCAGGAATACCACTTCCCGATAGGAGCGGTTTATATTGTCCTGTAAGGAACGTCAGTCCGCACCTGTAGAGAGCAGTAGTGATTTCCATGCCCCGGTTACAGCCAGCGCTATAGAAGAGTCTGATTCAGACTGCAGCAGACATGTTTATTCTCTAAGAACCAGCAGATCATTATCTTCCCACGTTATACAGATTTCTCATCACAGAGAATTATTAAAGCTCATATACACAATGGGGGAGCACAGAGGAATCCCCTCAGAGAACGCGCTTGGTAATTGTAGCATGGTATCGGTTCTCCTCTCCGGGTGTCTATGTGCCCTATGAAATATTAAGGAGAAGCTGGGTGTTTGGACATTAATATTCTTCTGCTTATTATGTAAAGACACCAGCATACGCCTGTACAATGCTGGGTGAGTCTCCATTTCAATATATATATATATATATACACACACATGCTTCACTTAGTTCCAGGCGGTATACTTACGCCCCTCTTTTGTCCCTCTGCCCCCACCCACCACCACCCACCCCCCAATGTAGTTGGGAGAAGACGTATAGAAAGTAACTGCGCTGGGGGTCTCTGCATTTATAAAACAAACCATATATATAATAGCCCAAATTCCCGTCAGGTCTCTCTTGTCTGTCTGTGTTTGTAATCTCAGATTGTATTCTGCATTTATGTAAATGATGTATATGGGAAAAACATGTCATAGGAGGGTATATAACGTACATCTAGAACCCTACACTATATATAGGAACTGATCGCAGCCTAGAACACTGGCAGCTACTGTAACATGTTTGTATTCGTGTCTCTTGTCTTGTAGGACAGGGAGAGGGAGGGGCCTGACATGGCTTCCCCTCATTACCATATTACCCACAGTCCCCCACACACACACACATCTGGGTAATGATCTCAGCGGCTGCATTTGGGAATAAACACATCAGCTTCATCTTGACACTAATTGCAAGTAGGCATCAGACTATTCCTGTAATCCGAGTCTCTGGGCTCCGGCATAATAGGGATATGTCTGACTGTCCACAGCTGCCCATCCACAGCGCTTAGTGGGAGCGATACCCTATTGGATGCCACAGAAAGCGATGCAATGCAAATGATGGAGAGTTCCATGGAGGCACAAGGCAGACCCCTATATCGCACTGATGAGCTCTGTAAATAGGTTTTGTGGCTCTGCATCACTGTTTGTATAAAGTGTTCATTGTCTCCTATGCCCTTTACCCATAATTCCTGCGCACGCCCTGCATCATCTGCATATCTCTTCCCATAATTCCTGCGCACGCCCAGCATCATCTGCATGTCTCTACCCATAACTCCTGCGCACGCCCAGCATCATCTGCATGTCTCTACCCATAATTCCTGCGCACGCCCAGCATCATCTGCATGTCTCTACCAATAATTCCTGCGCACGCCCTGCATCATCTGCATGTCTCTTCCCATAATTCCTACGCACGCCCTGCATCATCTGCATGTCTCTACCCATAATTCCTACGCACGCCCTGCATCAGCTGCATGTCTCTACCCATAATTCCTGCGCACATTCTGCATCAGCTGCATGTCTCTACCCATAATTCCTGCGCACGCCCTGCATCACCTATACTGGCTCCCATTCATCTTTCTTTGCCAAGTTAAAATAAAATGGTTCCCGCAGTATACAGTACAGTGACACAAGCCTCTCGCTGGCAATTCATCAGGAGACGGCACAGTTGTATTTTTGTTTTATTTATTTTTCTAGTATGATGTACTATTAGGTAGTAATCATTAGGTAGTAACTATTGGGTAGTAACTATTGGGTAGCAATTATTAGGTAGTAACTATTGGGTAGTAACTTGTGGGTAATAACTATTGCATAGTAACTATTGGGTAGTAATTATTAGGTAGTAGTCATTAGGTAGTAACTATTGGGTAGTAATTATTAGGTAGTAATTATTAGGTAGTAACTATTGGGTAGTAACTTAGGTAGTAACTATTGGGTAGTAACTATTGGGTAGTAATTATTAGGTAGTAACTTGTGGGTAGTAACTATTGGGTAGTAATTATTAGTCAGTAACTATTGGGTAGTAATTATTAGGTAGTAACTTGTGGGTAGTAACTATTGGGTAGTAATTATTAGTCAGTAACTATTGGGTAGTAATTATTAGGCAGTAACTATTGGGTAGTAACTTGTGGGTAATAACTATTGCATAGTAACTATTGGGTAGTAATTATTAGGTAGTAGTCATTAGGTAGTAACTATTGGGTAGTAATTATTAGGTAGTAACTTGTGGGTAGTAACTATTGGGTAGTAATTATTAGTCAGTAACTATTGGGTAGTAATTATTAGGTAGTAACTTGTGGGTAGTAACTATTGGGTAGTAATTATTAGTCAGTAACTATTGGGTAGTAACTATTGGGTAGTAATTATTAGGTAGTAACTTGTGGGTAATAACTATTGCATAGTAACTATTGGGTAGTAATTATTGGGTAGTAACTATTGGGTAGTAATTATTAGGTAGTAACTATTGGGTAGTAACTTGTGGGTAATAACTATTGCATAGTAACTATTGGGTAGTAATTATTAAGTAGTAACTATTGGGTAGTAACTTGTGGGTAATAACTATTGCATAGTAACTATTGGGTAGTAATTATTAGGTAGTAACTATTGGGTAGTAATTATTGGGTAGTAATTATTGGGCAGTAACTATTGGGTAGTAATTATTGGGCAGTAACTATTGGGTAGTAACTTGTTGGTAGTAACAATTTTTTTGTAGTAACTATTGGGTAGTAACTTGTTGGTAGTAACAATTTTTTTGTAGTAACTATTGGGTAGTAACTTGTGGGTAGTAATTATTGGGTAGTAACTATAACCATATTAATATAAGTTAGGCTGTAAAAGTTTACTTGTGAAATGTCATCTCCCACTTTGTGACCTTTCCCCAGTGTGTGTATTTCAGTTCCTTCCGATGGAGCGTTCTGTTCTGCTAGAATAACCCGGCACTGTCTCGGTAGACGAGTTTATTTCGCCATTCACCTGACTGTGATCTGACACAATGTGACAGTTTGATGTGTGAAGTCGTCAGCCTTCAACTCCTTACTATGCGAGGAGCGGAGAGCGCTGGGGGTCCCCCCTCAGACAGCAGTGTTATCGCTGCCAGAAAACCAGGTCTTCCAAACAAGGACACTCAACTTTCTGAGCGCGCTGTGACTTGTTTTACACTTTGCCTTTCTTATGTGGAATGGAAACATTCATAGATGAGCCCAGTATAGGCCTAGTTATATCCTACGCCATTCAGTGGTAGAGTGCCATTCATTGCCTCCCTTCTCCATATACAGACGCCTGGGAGGAAAGGGGCTGGGGGACTCTTGGGTAGGATAGGACCCCCCTTTAGGTCAGGGTGCAGAGATCACCCCCTCCCCTCTATATCCTCTTCCTGATGGTATTTGTGCAGATAGACTGTAATTGTGACTAATCTCTGTGAGTGCCCCAGAGAAAGGCAGGTGGGTCAGACTGACAGCTGGATCCTTTAGCTGCAATGGGGCTGGTTTCAGCTTATCGGAGACCTGCCATAAAACGCTGCTGGTGGCTATTGTGCGAACGGGGGGGGCCGCAGGGAAAACCATGGATTAATCACTGCACTTATTTATAGAGTGACCTAACGAAGGTCATCGCTGCTTTCTCATCTGCGACCTCCACGTAGGAACCTGGTTCCAGTACGTTCATCTGATCGTTGCTCTATTCCGGAATCTGGACAAGTGAATATTCCTGCTGTTGTTTTCTAATGAAGTGGTTATGGAGTAGGCATAAAGGCGCTATGGCTCGCCAGTGACTGTGGAACTAGAAGTCCCAGCATGCCTGTCTTAGAGCATTGCTTGAATTGGTAGAGTCTGACATGTGGACATTGATTCCTCCAAATTAAATGAAAATGAATAATATGAAATGAACAATGGGTAGAATGGCACAATGGTTAGCATTGCTGCTGGGGTCATGGGTTCCTGTCAGTGTGGAGTTTGTATGTTCTCTCCTTGTTTGCATCTTTTTCCTACCACAGCGCAAAAACATCCTGGTAGGTTACATGGCTGTTAATACATTTAATTCAAACCAGAATCTCACAGCTAAATCTAAGTGACTGCCGGCTTCATTCCTTCTGCTGAGGTCAGAAAAGCAACAAAATGATGAATAATAATAATTAAAACAATATTAAGAAAACCCAAAAAACAACAGACCGTTGCTGCACCGAGGCCGCCGGCCGGCCTGCGCTCTAGAACACGCCTGTCAGTCCCCCGCCGTCCGCGCTGAGCACATATTGTGCGTTACAACAATGCGACTCCTATCAGGAATTCTGTGCTGCACTCGTTTCCTGTCTGTTATCTCCCGCTGTGGGGGGAGAAGCCGCCAGACTCCTCTGCAGATAGTAATCACATTAACTTTTATCACCAAAGTGCGATTGTGTCGCTCAGCCATTCACCGAATAAAGGTCAGACTGCGCTCAAGTACATCATGATTGCTTTATGTGGCCGGCTCCTCCTCACTGGTGGGTTAAGCAGTAAACACATTGTTTAGCGTGTAAGGTATTCTGCTTATTGAAAATCCAATATGACATTACGTGTGTCAGGACCCATTCTCATGTTAATCAATAGAGGGCTTTGTCTGTATGTTTATAATCTAGTGACTACTGTACTGTCCTTTAAATTAAGACTATTATTCCCTCTCCAGTCTTGAAAGTACCTAGAGGCGTAAAATGCGTCTCGCTGTGATAACGCAGTCTAGCATGGTCTCCCCAGTACTGTAGTTTGCTCACTGGTCAAAGGCGCCCTCTGCAGGTAACGTCACACACCCACCTGTGTGTCCATCAGCTGACAAGGACGTCCCTCCTGATTGGTCTGACGCTGATTGGGTTTGACCAGACAGACTGGTAGCCAAATAATGCCACCAAATTGGCCAGCCGGAACATAGTGAACTATGGGGCAGATGTACTAAGCCAACCAATTACCTCCTAACATTTCAGGGTGTATTTAAAAATAAATGACAAGAGCTGATTGGATGGTACTTTATCTCTCTGCAAGGCTTAGTACATCCCCCCCCCCCTTTATGCGTTACCAAAATGTCTGTTATTAGCGCCTTTTGCACAGTAATTATGAATGAGGAAAGAGAATGAATATTGTGCATGGTTTAAGTGTTTTAAGCAGAAATAATCACAACCGTTATTTGCAGATGTTGTTTGGCAATGATGAAATGTCTCATGGTGAAGTCATAGATTACATTCATATAGATTAGCTCAGCCAACATGGCAGCCTCCTCTGTGGGTTGTTATCACTACATACAAACACTGAACGCCACATTATTACATCCATACTATGAATCTGTAATACTAATAGGCAGCTATTCTAAAGAATTGCCCACCTGGAAATAAGTTTTAACAGTTACTGGGGGGCCTTATATAATAACCTGCGAGATGCAGGCACGAGCGCAATTCCGGCGTGTTAGCCCGTATTTGTAAAGCAATAATGTGTAAGGTAACACCAACTTAGCGTTCATTCTGGCATCCTGCACCTGTCACAACCCGTGCAGTTCCTCTTTACAGCCTGAGGTGTCGCTCTCTGCACTGGTGCTTCTAGCACACTCAGCTGATGCAACAAACTGCTGAGATACAGACCAGAGCAGAGAGCGACACCCCAGGCAGGAAAGGGGAACTGCACGCGTTGTGACAGGTGCAGGGTGCTAGAATGAAGACTATCGGGTATTCAATATGGGTGCGACAACATCGTTTTTGCGTTAATATCGCACCTATGACGTCATTATCGCAGGTTTTACTTTTACACCGTATTCAATTTCAAAGATTTATCGCAGTTTTGAAAAGTCTTTGATAAAAAACGGGGATAACTTTTCACCATTGAATAGGTGTCGAAAAAAAGTGCAGAATTGGGGTTTAGGGGTGCAGGCTTAAAAAAATAGCATGCACCCCTGGGAATGACATTTAAAAAAGAACTGTGTCAAAAAAGTTTTAAAAAAAAATAGGGACACCCCCAAAAATGTATTTAAAAATTGGGGTGAAAAAAAATGGGAAAAAATTGTTTAACAATAAGGAAATAGGTTCAGGGCTATTCTGCAAGTACTGTATGCGACAGGTGTATTCTAGAATAGATTATTAGCGGCAGGTGTATTCTAGAATAGGTTATTAGCGGCAGGTGTATTCTAGAATAGATTATTAGCGGCAGGTGTATTCTAGAATAGATTATTAGCGGCAGGTGATTTCTAGAATAGGATATTAGCGGCAGGTGTATTCTAGAATAGATTATTAGCGGCAGGTGTATTCTAGAATAGATTATTAGCGGCAGGTGTATTCTAGAATAGATTATTAGCGGCAGGTGTATTCTAGAATAGGTTATTAGCGGCAGGTGTATTCTAGAATAGGTTATTAGCGGCAGGTGTATTCTAGAATAGATTATTAGCGGCAGGTGTATTCTAGAATAGATTATTAGCGGCAGGTGTATTCTAGAATAGATTATTAGCGGCAGGTGTATTCTAGAATAGATTATTAGCGGCAGGTGTATTCTAGAATAGGTTATTAGCGGCAGGTGTATTCTAGAATAGATTATTAGCGGCAGGTGTATTCTAGAATAGATTATTAGCGGCAGGTGATTTCTAGAATAGGCTATTAGCGGCAGGTGTATTCTAGAATAGATTATTAGCGGCAGGTGTATTCTAGAATAGGTTATTAGCGGCAGGTGTATTCTAGAATAGATTATTAGCGGCAGGTGTATTCTAGAATAGATTATTAGCGGCAGGTGTATTCTAGAATAGATTATTAGCGGCAGGTGTATTCTAGAATAGGTTATTAGCGGCAGGTGTATTCTAGAATAGATTATTAGCGGCAGGTGTATTCTAGAATAGATTATTAGCGGCAGGTGTTTTCTAGAATAGGTTATTAGCGGCAGGTGTATTCTAGAATAGATTATTAGCGGCAGGTGTATTCTAGAATAGATTATTAGCGGCAGGTGTATTCTAGAATAGATTATTAGCGGCAGGTGTTTTCTAGAATAGGTTATTAGCGGCAGGTGTATTCTAGAATAGATTATTAGCGGCAGGTGTATTCTAGAATAGATTATTAGCGGCAGGTGTTTTCTAGAATAGGTTATTAGCGGCAGGTGTATTCTAGAATAGATTATTAGCGGCAGGTGTATTCTAGAATAGATTATTAGCGGCAGGTGTATTCTAGAATAGGTTATTAGCGGCAGGTGTATTCTAGAATAGATTATTAGCGGCAGGTGTATTCTAGAATAGATTATTAGCGGCAGGTGTATTCTAGAATAGATTATTAGCGGCAGGTGTATTCTAGAATAGATTATTAGCGGCAGGTGTATTCTAGAATAGATTATTAGCGGCAGGTGTATTCTAGAATAGATTATTAGCGGCAGGTGTATTCTAGAATAGATTATTAGCGGCAGGTGTATTCTAGAATAGATTATTAGCGGCAGGTGTATTCTAGAATAGATTATTAGCGGCAGGTGTATTCTAGAATAGATTATTAGCGGCAGGTGTATTCTAGAATAGGCTATTAGCGGCAGGTCTATTCTAGAATAGATTTATAGCGACAGGTGTATTCTAGAATAGATTATTAGCGGCAGGTGTATTCTAGAATAGATTATTAGCGGCAGGTGTATTCTAGAATAGATTATTAGCGGCAGGTGTATTCTAGAATAGATTATTAGCGGCAGGTGTTTTCTAGAATAGATTTATAGCGGCAGGTGTATTCTAGAATAGAATTATAGCTGCAGGTGCACAAATGCAGAATTTTTAAAAACTTACTTTAGGGACATCAAATTATGCTAGTACCCATTTTCATGTACCCCAAATTTGATGGGACCACTTCAAAAAATGAAAAAAAAATAACCTAAGTGCTCTTCTGCATCACTTCTTAAATGTCGGGAAAAAAACACCTGCTGCGGCTATTTAAATCCCCGACTTTCAATTAAAGGCTAGAACGGGGGTACCCATAGTGATCCCCCATGTTTTTACAACTATAGGGGGTCCTACAATTATTTTAAGGAAATATTCGTAACTTTACGCAAATCCAACTTCGGAGTTTCCAGTTTTCGTTAATTTTATATTGAATACGGGGATAAGCGGGACCGCGCACCAGACTTTAACGCAGGAAAAAACTCCGATATGAAACGTTAACTTCGACAGTGAAGTTAACGTTTCATATTGAATACCCCTCTATAAATTATTCCTGAATGTTACCGTGTCTATGAGCAGCGTGTAGAATAACTGGGTTATTCCATTTCATCCAGCGTCGGAGACGGTAAAATATCCATTGCATTTTACAATTACACAATATATATTTCATCTCCACTTAATGACACTGAAACAAATGAAGGAATTGCGCGGAATTAGATCAGTGCGGAAAGAGTCAGATTAGTTACAATTTTAATGACGTCGGAGGATCTGAAGCCAGAAAATGAAATGAAATTCTTTGCTGGAGAATTGATAAAGTTACCATAAGATGTATATCGTGATTCAGGTCTCCAAATACAGGAATTTATGTTTTCCCAACAGCCCATCGAACAAGTTCTCCGAATTATATATAATGATTGCTGGAAATTCACAGATCTCATTTACGCTGCGCACGTTATGCGTAGCGCAGAGCACTTTGGTTTTGCTCCCATCTATTAAGGTGTCCCCAAATGTCTGGTCGCAGAAGTGATCCTCGGTCTGTGGAGAGCTGGAAAGATCTGAGGAGGCCGCTGTGCAAAAATATAAATGTCAGTCAAAGTCCCCCCTCCAACCTTTTACTACGTCAATTTTCATCCGTCATTCAAGTGACACCAGGACTTCATTTAATACATGAAGCACTTTGTTTAAAGCTTTGTTTCATCTAGAGATGAACTGCAAATAACGCACCGGGGAGGCTCAAACCAAGTAAGACAAGAACCCTTATCTGCCAACTCTACACTGGCGCAATAATCAAACCTGGTGCCGAATGGAAATGTCCGAGCGGAGTTATGCCTCTATGATGTGCCCTCTCCACCTTATGGCAATGGAAATCTCCTCTGCGTTTTGTTTCGTAAAAGTGCTGCCATGCTGGGAACGCCCTTAACTCCTCCTGCTGGCTGGTATAAACGTCAGCTCTTCTGCAAAGTCTGCCGCTCTGGCAGATAACGAGGAGCACATTACAGCCTCAGGTGTTTCTAAATGAGACCCACTCGATGCCCGTCTCAGAACAGGTTGTGCTGCAGAAACGTAGCGTGAAAGCTCCTCAACGTCTCAAAGGTGCGCAAAACACCTGTCTTATACCAGCTCATAGTCAGAGGTCGCTGTGGATTCAGTAGTGGGAACCATGCTTGTTTGAGTTTTATATATGTTTATTTTACAGCCTTCAATAGACACCGGATTAGAGTTCTATGAATTTCCAAGAAATAAAATATTAAATCGTCCTAATATTAAAACCCAAGATTGCTCATCTGCAAAGATTCCCGGCATGGAACTTGTCTCTCCTAAACTTGCTTTAAGGCATTTACTTTCCCCGCTCGTTCCACATCCACAAGCTCCGTCGTGCTGCAGAATTTGATTATCTCTTAATACTTCCCCAACTCTCCGGGGTCTGTACAGGTTTAAGCTGGATACTTGTGGAGCTAGGACACCGCCAGCGGCTCCGTGTGTCAGAATTATTGATTGCATGCAAGAGGGAATGATGTATCTGCCTGGCCTCGGACACGGTCTCGTGGGGATCATTTGTTTTTTCTTCATTACCTTTTATTTAATTTGACTGTGTTAATATGCAGTGTCCTATTCTAGTCTCTAGTGATGAGACGAGTGTATTGTTACGCACTGAAACAATACCGTAGCTTCTAATGAGCGTATAATCCTACGGCAGCTACCGCAGGGAGTTTCAAATCACAACCTCCAGTAGTAAATGCAGGCTCCGCAATGGGGGTCATCGTATCCCCCGATCTATGACGGACTGCGATACAGTGTACCAGTATCCAGGCTGCTTTTTACGACGTCGTTCACAGACATAGGGCCTGATTCAGAGCCACTCGTAAGCGGCCGCTCGTTCGCTCCGAGCGATGTTTGCCCAACTGCGCATGTGTACGGATCGTTATACGCATGCGCGAACCAGTCATTGCGGTCGAAATTCATGTGCTCACAAAATAGCGAATGCCTGATAATTTGAGTGACAGAAAGAGGCGTTTGTGGGTGGTAACGGGAAGGTGCTTGAAAACGGGGAGTGGAGATCCGAACGCAGGCGTGCTTAAAGGTCAAAACGTGTGTTTTATGGGTGTGCATAATTAAAACAGCAGCGTCATTGACCACATCACTGGGTTATTTAATAGCCAGAACTGCTCGCAAAATTGTGGTAGCAAAAACCAACCACAAGAATAGCGAGCAGTTCATATCCTGGTCGATGTACTCGATTAATCTAATAAATAGTGAACATGACGTAGGATGCGAGCGGCCAGGGAGCGTAGTTTCCCAAAAAACTTTTTTTGGGGAAAAAAAGTTTGGTTCGCTCGTTCAGACCTAGAGGCGTGAACAGACCACAAAGAGCGAACGGTTCATTTGAATAGCCACCCCTGTTTTCTGGACGAGCGAGCGCCAATTGCGTCCGGCTCTGAATCAGGCCCATAGACTATTTAATTGGGTTACAATGACAGTTTCATATACATTTGCGTAGTGGCTTAAATGAATAGGGTTTAAAACCTTTAGACAACATTAATTTATTGGCTTGTACATGTCTTCATGTAAGCTGTACGGAGCTCCTAGAATTATCTTTCTGGATCTGTCTTGTGTTTTCTAGCTGTTTTTATATCATCAGAGAACATCGCCAGCTGTGATTGCACTGGGACGTGACATTACAATGATGTACTCTGCGTATTTGAGGCTTGAATAATAATCCACGTGTGGAAAATGTCGTCGACTTTAAGATGCGTACACACCTAGTAGATATATCTGCAGATGACGGCTTTTCATACACACTGAACGACCATCATCTGTCAGCGGGTCCCGCTGTAACCCCCTCCCCGCGGCTGGAGCTGCAAGTGTACAGGCGGTCGGCTGATTGCCCGTACACACAGCATGCCGGACAGATTTATCTGTGCTGCACAGCCTACGGAATATGGACCTCATTCAGAGTCTGTCGTTGCGGCCGCTCGGTCGTACGCCACCGATGTTCGCTAAACTGCGCATGCGTAAAATTCACAATGTGCGTGCGCAAACTAGCTGTTACGATCAGAAATTGCTCTCTCCTTGAACTTGGCCAGGTCGGTAGTTTGAGTGACAGGATGAGGCGTTTGTGGGTGGTAACAGGGGAAGGTGCTTGTGAACGGGGGAGTGGAGATCCGAACGCAGGCGTGCCTGACTATGCAAATGGCGTTTTATGGGAGTGCATAATTAACTAAGTAGCGTCATGGTACATGTGACATGGGAGATTTTTACACTGACATGATCGTAGTGCTTAAGAGAGGGTATGGTCTATGAGTAGCTCCGATGGTCTCGATTAATCCTTATATGCCCGGAGATGACGTGTAATGCGAACGAGAAGGGGGCGTATTTTTAGTCTTACGGCCGCATCCTCCCCTCGCTCGTCCAGCTAACGATCCCATCTTAACGACGCAACTTGCGAGCGCTTCATTCACATATCCGGCCCCTTTTACCTTACGACCGTGCGGCCGCAACGACCGACTCCGAATGAGGTCCTATGTCTTTGAACGACGTCGTACACAGACATATCGCTGGTACACACTGGCCGACGGACATCCGATATATTGGCCGATCACTATATCTGCCAGTGTGTGCCCAGCATTAGGTGGCAACTCTTTCCTGGTTGTTATATTCCTGTTGTGTTTTGGGTTCTGTATTTCACCAAAATGTAACCACAGTAATAAAGAAATGTTATAATGAGATGAGAGATGTCAGCAATACGGCCGCGATACAACTCCCCGCATTCCTACTCGCGTAACTATTACGCTATTTCATAAACGTAATAAAACAGGACATATATGTATTGTAGCGCAGTCAGATAGCAGGATAGGTGTAAGACATAAGTTGTAAATCAATTAAGAATAAATATAATCCAGGACGCAGCACTTGAGACTCTGGTCCCGAGTCGCTGGCGCCACAGATGGGCGACGTTTCGGGATGACCCCTTGTTAGATTATTGTCATCTTTTAGCTGCAGTTGTAGATTTTATTCTTGGCTCACAGAATCGGCTTCATGTAAATCTAAGAACTGTATAATGCAGTAACTTATTCTCCGGCCGGTCTGTATAAAGCACTTATCACACATGTAATAAATACAGTGCAGTCTGCGGGCGCATGTAGCCCCAAAATGACATGTTCTAAGGGGAGAACCAGGGTACTATAGGCTGCACCTCACTCTTTGAGGCACCACATAGTGTTCTAAGTCTTTCATCCACTCCACTATATACAGTAATATATTATATGTAGTAACAAGCCAGTCCCTTCACCCTTTATCAAACTGTTTCCGTGTGAGTTGACTATGGTCATAATGTCAGCAAATATAATATCGAATCCATTATGTCGACTTCCACCATGTCAACAGCTATTGTCAACATTGTCCCTAACCCTAAGATTTGTTTTGTCAACATTATATAGACGTCCTATGCGGACATGGTAATATTCCCCATTCTGGTTACTGCCGACATACTGACGGCACACCTTATCAAACATATAGGACAAAGGCTTTTTATTACATAAAGAAGACTTAGGGCCTGATTCAGAGCCGCTCGTAAGCGGCCGCTCGTTCGTTCCGAGCGACGTTTGCACAACTGCGCATGCGTACGGTTCATAATACGCATTCGCGAAACCAGTCATTGCGGTCGAAATTCATGTGCTCGCAAAACAGCGAATGCCTGCTAATTTGAGTGACAGAATGAGGCGTTTGTGGGTGGTAACAGGGGAAGGTGCTTGAAAACGGGGGAGTGGAGATCCAAACGCAGGCGTGCCAAACGGTCAAAACGGGCGTTTAATGGGTGTGCATAATTAACAAAGCAGCGTCATCGACCACGTCACTTGGTTGTCTTTTAGCCAGAACTGCTCGCATGATTGCGGTAGGAAAATGCTACCACAAGAATAGCGAGCAGTTCATACGCCCTTCGATGTATTCGGTTAATCTAATAAATAGCGGAGATGACGTATGATGCGAGCGGCCAGGGGGCGTTTTTCTCAAAATAGCGGCCGCAGGTTTTGTTCGCTTGTTCAGACTTAGAGGCGTCAGCAGACCGCAAAGAGCGAGCGCTCAATTTAAATAGACACCCCTTTTTCAGAACGACCGTCCGCAAATAGCATACGGCTCTGAATCAGGCCCTTAGATCACACATTCAGTACATATATAATAACATGAAGGTTAATAAGCGTGATGATATATTAGGATATTACTAAGCCACTGTCGAAAGTGAGGTTTTACATTAAATCCCAGTAATGTGCTCCCCTGTTCAGTCGCTAAGTCCTAAGTGTTGTACAAATGCCAGGGACACTCTGAGGTGTGTGGGTGTGCATAGGGGTGTGTGGGTGGGCATACGGGTGTGTGGGTGTGCATACGGGTGTGTGGGTGTGCATACGGGTGTGTATGTATAAAGACAGAAGTAGTCTATGCAGGTGTGATATCAGTGTTTGCTCTCTGTGCATGTGTCTCTATAGGTATGTTGTGATATGAGAGAGCCCGAGATTTCCGCCAGGAACAATGTGGGGAGGGGGAAGTATATGGGGAGCAATGGAGGAGGGGGAAGCAGGAAAAGACTCAATTGCACGATGATGTTACTGTACTGCAGACATTGCAGTGTGAGAGAGGTGTAACAGTCTGCAGGACAGTTATTGCAGATGGACAGTATTAATGTAGCATAGATAGAAGGTTATTGCAGACTAGTAAAGGGTTAATCAGTATCCGTAGCAGCCGGGTTATTGATATACACAGCATTGCAGGCATTAGATAATAGCATAGTACAGCAGGCTAGTAGCAGGTATATAGATTACAGGTAGTACAGTAAGGGCTAGGGGGTAAATCCATTAAAGGACAATTTTAACCAATTAAAATCTATCTAAATCGATTAACATTGATGTTGTGTTTCAGGGGCTAAATCACATATTTACTAAGACTTAAAAAATCAATATTAAGAAATGGCCTGTTAGTAAATATGTGATTTAGCTCCTGAAACACAACATCGATGTTGATCGATTTCGACTGATTTTTAATCAAATTAAAATTTAGACCAATTAAATATACCCCTAAATGTTGAAACAGTTCGGTAAAGTAAATATTACAGGCAGTGTAGTATTATACATTCATTATTGAAGGCTTAGACATAGATAGTTGTAGGCTGTAATCCCTGAGAATGCTGAAGAGCTCCTGGATATAGGGAAAGTCTCTGTAGGGTAATGGTGGCCAAGAGACCCCAGTGAGATAGGGCTTCGGGCTTATAAAGCCCAACATCCGCACTCCCAGCTGTCCCAGCGACCATATGTGGGTACCGATATAGCCGGCCACATGCGAGAGGCCTGCAGCTAGCGATGGCCATCGACGGCTCTGCCATCAATGGTCGATATTTCACCTTCGATAATGAACCTTTGATGGTTTGCTATGCGCAGACCGGTGCCATGGTTATAGTGGGGCGGGCAGTTACCACTGGGGATCAGTCACGGATGTTTTACCATTGTTGGCCTCCCATCGATGGTTGCTAATGGGGGATGGGTATACTGCAGCACCAGTCTCCGTGTCCTCTATATGACAGCAGTGACTTAGCACTTACAGCCGGCTCCCAGAGGACAGACCTTCGTTCTGAGTACAGGGCACATAACACTTTCCTGCTCTCCATACACCGTTCCTGCTCATTCTCCTACCTTATTCCTCCCAGTCTTGTCTCCATGGCAACTATTGTGAGGTGAGTGGAGCAACTGGGAACTTTGTATAAAGGGGAAGACGCACATCACCGTTCCAGGTACTGTATGCTACAGCTGTATAGCTTGTTCCGTTGTTATCTTATTAGCTGTCTGTATGGAATCCGCTATCCTTTAAGAGTCTATTAATATTCATGAGTAATATTGAGGGAGTGTCCAACCCATGTACTGGCAGGAGCTTGTCACTGCACTCCTAACTTCCTGTGACATCATCACACTGCCAGCTCACAGGACATTGGCTGTAAATGATCACGGGAACATCTGGCCCACACCACGCCTCATATGCATGGTGCTAGAGGCGGTACAGAGGGGAGCTTGGGACAAATAGGGGGAGCACAGTTTGAAATCAGATTTACATCTAGTGTGTGTAATTAGCTGATGGATATAGTAAGGCTTTTCCTTGGGAATCGTGCAAAGCCGTATGGTGCGTTTTCTGATCATTGGTAGCGCAGAGGTTCCTGCTTAGGTTTCAGATTGGCGGAATAATCCTGAATTCAATTACAATGTTACATATGTATGTATGTAGTTGTGCACATTACACTATAGTGCCTTTGGTAATAGTCTGTTATTCAGTGATGTCCGTGTGTCCATCCTGCACTTTAGTTTCTCCGCAGCGATGGACAAACCCCCTCCTCCTGTATCTGCTGCGGAGAGATGTGTGTGACCGCCATAGTATATAGAGAGACGCAGAGCTTACAATCTGGTCTTCGGGCAAAAAGCGTTTTGGAATCAGAACCGGATGAGGCCATAGAGTCTCTCGCCAGAGGCCCGGATTACTAAAACCTTTATCTTTGTGTGTGCTATTTTGACATGAAGATTTGGTAGCTGAAGCTCACCGCAGCCTGACCGGGGCTAGGCGGCTTACGAGGCCAGGAAGTCTGCATCCGTGGACGCAGACCCTGGCCTAGTTTTTCCAGGAAAACAGGGGACACATCCCCATTTTCAAGAACGCTGCCCACCTCCCAAATGCCGTAGCCTGTCAATCAGGCTGCGGCTGGGGAGTCTCTGCAAGCGAATTCGCAGGTGGAGGGCTACATATGCGCAGTCCCCCCACCATCAGAGACGTGCGGTAACCATCGGGGTAGCGTACATCTCTGGATCAGGCCGGAGTATGCATCTTTGTGATTTGGAAAGCCGCACTTTCTGCGATTATCCCCGGCCCATGTGCTGGCAATGTGCAAATAGGAGATTTATCTGGGATCAGGGCTAACTTGGGATCGCTATCTCTTCTGGATACTTTATAGTACGCAGAACACAGATAGGCTTAAAATGCCCAGGTATCTGCAGTAATTGGTATATTTACACAGTGACAGCTCTGAGAAAGTGATGAGGACAAGGTTAGGAATGGCTAAATTGGAGCTGTCATCTTGTGTATAGGGCAGACGTGCCAAGTGCGGAGGCACAAGGATGGAAATGGACAAGATGTCCGACAAGATAACGTGTCCAGTAATTCGTCAGAACACAACTAGTGTTAAAGTGCTTTCATAATGTAACAATCAGTTAGAGGACATTCAGCGGTGCCGGCGTTCAACCAACAAAACATTGGATATTAGTGATCTGACACCAGCCAGGAGTGCCGGGTAATGTTAGATATGTCACAAGTCATGACAGAGTTTGTGAGGGGGGGTTTTGTAGGAACAAGCAAGTGTGGACTCGACAGGGTAAATTTACTAAGATTTGTGTCCTGCCCGTGTCTGTCCATTTTCAGACATGGGTAGGAACAATCAGAATCGGGAGGTGTTTTTTTTTTTGTTTTGTTTTTTAATTTTGGAGATTTACCAAGCTCCCGTGTTTGTCAGGATCGTGTTTCCCAATGGTGTACGTAATCGTTCCTTACTGTGTTTAATCCCTGTGTTTCCCTCCCGAACAAGCAGCCTGCACATATCAGTGAGATACGTGTAGGCTGTTTGTGTGTGTGAAAGTTATTAAAGGGTTAATATTTTTTTTTTTTTTTTAATTATGTAGGGTTCCCCTCCAAAGATTAACCAGCCCCGGGCTCCTAAGCCAATCCTGGTTCTAAAAATACAGGGGGAAAAAACGTGTAGGGTTCCCCCGTATTTTAGGAACCAGCACTGGGCTCTGAGAGCCAGTCTTGGTTTTAAAAATAGGGGTAAAAAATGGAATGGGGTTCCCCCTATTTTTAAAACCAGCACCGGACTCTTACCTAGCCGGGGTGTAATGCCACAGGCAGGGGACCCATTCACCGGGTTGCCCCGGCAAAGCATTTACACCCCAAGCTAGTCATCCCAAGCCGGGAATCTCAGGAACACCCCAGTAAAGAGGACCCCCCCCCCCTCTCCCAAGCACCCCAGGCTTAGTCTGAAGCCTGGGGCTCTTCCCTGCACCCCTGGTTGGTGGGTGCAAGGGTGTTAAAAATAGATAAGTACTATTGTTTTTTACAGTGAAACTACAGGTGCCAGCGTGCCTGCCCTTTGGAACTTGTGGAACTACAAGTGCCAGCAGGCGGCCGGCACCCGTACCCCCACTGTAAAAAATTTTTGTAAAATAACGAGACAACTCACGTACTGTATAATGTATAATTTTATTCTGAACATAACACACTCATACTTTTACCTTCTGCCAGATGTTTCGTCAACTCCAGTAGAAATCCAATACTCTCCTACCTCCTGGCGTCACATTTGTCCCCTTCTAGGCTCCCTGGGACTTGGCAAAACAAAAAAGCGACTTACACGTACCCCTCGGACATGTAGAGATGTATGTGATAACGCACACATCTCTACCTCGCTGAACGACAGAGACCGGCAGGTTTCTGTAATTCGCCGGGCCCGCCAGCCAATCAGAGGCCGCTCTACAGTTAGCGGCCGCTGATTGGCTGGGACCCACGTGCCATTGGGATAGGCTGCAGTCTTGTGAATATGATTTCATGCATTGCCAGGTGTGTGGGGAACAAGTGCATTTCTGTTTTTAGATATATTATAGAAGTATTATTTTGCCTGGTGTGCAGAATGAAAATGCTCCGGCTCATGTATGTTGCTGGCGTGAGGTCATTTAGGTCCCTGTAGCCCTTTATCTGAGGTAAACTGTTTAATGTGACCTATTCTAGTCTCTGACTCCATAAGCGACTTGTGGATAATTTGTGTTATACACTATGCCATTCATTTGTTGCCTTTAGACCTGTTTTACGCGTTATACCCCCTCTTATCAGCTCTCCATGAGAACATTACTTATTAATTACTACATTTACAGTAAAATCATTTGGTGCATAATTACCTCCCCGGGAAGAAAATACTTGCAGCGAGCTGTCTGCCCTTAACCCCGTCTGCTGCCCTTTAAAGTGATTCAAGATAACGTTTTTCATTACAAGTGCCTGAATGTAATTCATTCCTCAGAAATGTCTGATCATAAATCAGATGCCGGACTTTATGGGGATAGTATGAAGCCTGGGATGTATCTGTGCGACACTATCCTGCCTGTACGCACGCATTGTAGCCCTCCTTGCGTCTGATAAATGGTTGATAAATGGGCCCCCTAGTTTGTTACAGATGTTATAGGTTGTGTTTATATAAATTGCCTTTCTGAGTGATGCCAATTAAGTGTTCCACTAGGTGGCGCTGTCCTACTGGTGTCTATGGATTATATTTTATTTATTACCAGTTATTTATATAGCGCACACATATTCCGCAGCGCTTTACAGAGAATATCTGGACATTCACATCAGTCCCTGCCCCAGTGGAGCTTACACTCTATATTCCCTAACACACGTACACGCACACACATACACACTAGGGGTAATTTGTGTTGGGAGCCAATTAATCTAGCGGTATATTTTTGGAGTGTGGGAGGAAACCCACGCAAGCACAGGGAGAACATACAAACTCCACACAGGTAGGGCCATGGTGGGAATCTAACCCATGACCTCCGTGCTGTGAGGCAGTAACGCTAACCATTACACCGTCTGTGCTGTCCTATTATGCCCTATCTCACATATAGATTATATGTTCCATATGTGAGACGAGTATGATATAATGGATACATACAGTATATAAGATTAGGGACAATTCACAGAATATTTGCCTCAGTCCACATTTGGCTGCAGAGTTTTGCACATAATTGTTGTCTCTCCCTCTCTCTCCTCCTGGATGCATTTAATAACCAGGTCACACCGCAATCCTAAAGCAGCTTCCTGCCCTCTGTCATCCTCCTCTATGCTGTCTGCTAATATATCTTATGTGTCCTGTACAGGAACTGTGTCCTGTCAGAGCTGATAGAGGATAAATGGTTCCCGTATCTCATGGTCCTAGTCCTGAGCAGTAGTCTAGGCTGCCTGCCTGTACACCTAATACTATAACTGTGTCATTGCTGGTGCTGTAGAGATGGTTCCCATATCTCATGGTCCTAGTCCTGAGCAGTAGTCTAGGCTGTCTGCCTGTACACCTAATACTATAACTGTGTCATTGCTGGTGCTGTAGAGATGGTTCCCATATCTCATGGTCCTAGTCCTGAGCAGTAGTCTAGGCTGTCTGCCTGTACACCTAATGCTATAACTGTGTCATTGCTGGTGCTGTAGAGATGGTTCCCATATCTCATGGTCCTAGTCCTGAGCAGTAGTCTAGGCTGCCTGCCTGTACACCTAATGCTATAACTGTGTCATTGCTGGTGCTGTAGAGATGGTTCCTGCATCTATCCTAATAGTCCTAGTCCTGAGCAGTAGTCTATGCTGTCTGCCTGTACACCTAATGCTATAACTGTGTCATTGCTGGTGCTGTAGAGATGGTTCCTGCATCTATCCTAATAGTCCTAGTCCTGAGCAGTAGTCTATGCTGTCTGCCTGTACACCTAATACTATAACTGTGTCATTGCTGGTGCTGTAGAGATGGTTCCTGCATCTATCCTAATAGTCCTAGTCCTGAGCAGTAGTCTATGCTGCCTGCCTGTACACCTAATACTATAACTGTGTAATTGCTGGAGCTGATGCCGTAGAGATGGTTCCCCATGATGGATGACACGGAGATGTACAGTATGAGTAGGCATATCTCCCAGTAAATGAGCACATTTGTGTGATCTATGTCACTCATCATCCTGAGCATATATTTTATTGTATAATGAGCAGACTCCCGCCCAGAGCCGGTGGCAGACGCAGATCTCAGTTGCCGGCTGCAGTTATGAAAGTCTCTGAGATAGTGATGTCTTCTCTCTCTGTTCTCCCCAGGACTTCCTCACAGACCTAATGATGTCTGAAGTGGATCGATGCGGCGATAATGAGCATCTCATATTCCGGGAGAACACTTTGGCCACCAAGGCCATTGAGGAGTACTTGAAGTTAGTAGGACAGAAGTATCTACAAGACGCTCTAGGTAATTCCTATTATACTTTGTTCTACTTAAGGGTCAACTACAGCACAATCTGAAGGTGCGCAGCTGGGGTACAGTCTGATATAACTACACATCCATGTTTGTTTCATCTAAAACACGAAAAAAGTTTTACAAAAAATTCAATAGATTAGCGTCATGCAAAACTCGTCCATATCATTGACGCAGACAATTTATATAGATATATATATATATATTATAGTTTTCAGAATAAAATATAGATACTCCCATATGTAATGTCAAAGGTGTTGTGCCTGCTGAAGCCATGCAGATTTCATGGTTATTGGTCTATAGGGGGCACTGTTCCATTGCTGTCAAAGGGATCTATATGGTGTGGTCAGAGAAGGACGCTGAATATGGATTTAAGCTCCGTCACATAATCAGAACAAAGCGTATATAATGTTGCCATCACACACAATCAGACTTGTTTTGTGGAACATTATAATGGAACAAGAAGAGATGGTGGAAACTGTCCCCCCCCCCGTACCCCCCACCCATCCCCTGTACAATACGTTCAGGGGCCCCCCCCTGCCGGTATCCGCCGATGTCTGTGTTACAGGACAGAGTAAAGAATGGACATGTACGGCTGCTGCGCTCTTATCTGCTTTGTACACTTCATTAGCAGAGCTGTAATTACCGAGTCATTTTCCAGTCTGGTGGACTTGTGACTTCTCCCTTTAAGCAGTGGAACCTCTGTGCCCAGAAGGAAGCTTTCACCCCCCTCCCCATATACATACAGGCTGCCGCATGCCCGCCACGGCTCACGGTTCAGGGATCATTCAGTGACTGCAGCCTGAAGACCCTGCTACTGCCGTCACGTGCTAGAGCAGGGGTCTTCAACCTTGGCCCTCCAGCTGCTGTGGAACTACACATCCCAGCATGCACTGCCATAGTTTTAGCATGCTGTTATATAAAAAAAAAGGTGGCAGTGCATGCTGGGATGTGTAGTTCTACAGCAGCTGGAGGGCCAAGGTTGAAGACCCCTGTGCTAGAGTATCCGAGTGCTGTCGGTTTGTCTTCTGTACCGTCATAGATAGCGACGGGCCCTGCACACAAAGGGTTAATCCTGCAAACCCCACTCTCTATTAACTGAGAGGCGGAGATGTGATTCTCCTACAAATAACATTCAGGCTTCAGCTGTCTCACAATTACATTCATTATATAGAAGATCAATAACCTGTAGGCCAATCTAGCAGAAAGTCCTCTTGCTGGCAAAATCGGGTGTTTTCGTGGGCGATGGGAGGAGGGGGGGGGACTGGGGGGGTATTTCTCCCTCTCACTGCTGCAGAGCTGTCCTGCAATCACAGAATATATAAAATAATGAACAAAACGAGGATTTATAGAAAGAAAGAACAATGTTCCTAATTGGTGAAGATTTAAAAAAAAAAAAAGTTTAAACAATATTTGTAAAAATGTTTTTGTAATAAAAAATTCTACATCTATGCTACCAGCCCGCCACCCTGCCCACACCTTGGCATCTACAAAGACTGGCCTCATACAGTGGTGTGTTAACCCTTACCGCTCCGAGTCAGGAAAGGAACTGGAAGAGCAATTTAGAAAACAAAAAAAAAATAACTGATAAATGAATTAAAACCTTCTCAAAGAGAAAACACTATATATATGTGTATATATATATATATATATATATATATGTGTATATAGCATGTTAAATGCACAATTTTTCTTGCTCTTTTGTTTGTAAAACTATGGAAGACGAGAGGAGACTGTCGGTATTGGCGTTTCAGTATTGCAGGATCCACCTTTGTACGGTCAGTGGCAATGTGTGTATAGGAGGCAGCATAGCAATATATCACACCCTAGTGGGGCAACACCGACTTGTGGTCACCAAACTGTACCAAACACCCCCCAAACAGCCGATGCTGATCACACAGCCTAGGAGGGGTTGTGACGGGCTCTTCGTGTCCTCAGGATATTACCTCTCTCTGTGCGTTCCCTGGGGAGCAAACACCATAGTAGAAGTCCCTATATACAGCAGTAATCTCTAGACCAATAAGATGATTGCTCTGTGCAGCGATCACTTACAGCACTGTGAACCCTGCTCCTATTGGCTCTATAAGCACCAGCTGTAGTTAGTAATGCCCGCAGGCCAGGATGTGGCCCCTGATTGGTGGTATGTTTTGTCCCCAGGTGAGTTCATCAAGGCTCTGTATGAATCGGACGAGAACTGCGAGGTGGATCCCAGCAAGTGTACAGCGTCCGACCTTTCCGAACACCAGGGGAACCTCAAAATGTGCTGCGAGCTGGCGTTCTGCAAGATCATCAACTCCTACTGGTCAGTAAGAGCTTCTAATCCCAGTGCACTAACACAGGTTATACATAAACTGCTCAGCAACAATCCAAGGCCAGGGACAGAGCCTATTACTGGAGTCTATCTGTAGGTTCTGTGCATGCCGGACTCGCCCTTAGGTCAGACCCCTCTCAGCTGCGCAGGGACAGAGCCTATTACTGGAGTCTATCTGTAGGTTCTGTGCATGCCGGACTCGCCCTTAGGTCAGACCCCTCTCAGCTGCGCAGGGACAGAGCCTATTACTGGAGTCTATCTGTAGGTTCTGTACATGCCGGACTCGCCCTTAGGTCAGACCCCTCTCAGCTGCGCAGGGACAGAGCCTATTACTGGAGTCTATCTGTAGGTTCTGTGCATGCCGGACTCGCCCTTAGGTCAGACCCCTCTCAGCTGTGCAGGGACAGAGCCTATTACTGGAGTCTATCTGTAGGTTCTGTACATGCCGGACTCGCCCTTAGGTCAGACCCCTCTCAGCTGCGCAGGGACAGAGCCTATTACTGGAGTCTATCTGTAGGTTCTGTGCATGCCGGACTCGCCCTTAGGTCAGACCTCTCTCAGCTGCGCAGGGACAGAGCCTATTACTGGAGTCTATCTGTAGGTTCTGTGCATGCCGGACTCGCCCTTAGGTCAGACCGCTCGCAGCTGCGCAGGGACAGAGCCTATTACTGGAGTCTGTCTGTAGGTTCTGTGCATGCCGGACTCGCCCTTAGGTCAGACCGCTCGCAGCTGCGCAGGGACAGAGCCTATTACTGGAGTCTGTCTGTAGGTTCTGTGCATGCCGGACTCGCCCTTAGGTCAGACCGCTCGCAGCTGCGCAGGGACAGAGCCTATTACTGGAGTCTATCTGTAGGTTCTGTGCATGCCGGACTCGCCCTTAGGTCAGACCCCTCTCAGCTGCGCAGGGACAGAGCCTATTACTGGAGTCTATCTGTAGGTTCTGTGCATGCCGGACTCGCCCTTAGGTCAGACCGCTCGCAGCTGCGCAGGGACAGAGCCTATTACTGGAGTCTATCTGTAGGTTCTGTGCATGCCGGACTCGCCCTTAGGTCAGACCGCTCGCAGCTGTGCAGGGACAGAGCCTATTACTGGAGTCTGTCTGTAGGTTCTGTGCATGCCGGACTCGCCCTTAGGTCAGACCCCTCTCAGCGGCGCAGGGACAGAGCCTATTACTGGAGTCTATCTGTAGGTTCTGTGCATGCCGGACTCGCCCTTAGGTCAGACCGCTCTCAGCTGCGCAGGGACAGAGCCTATTACTGGAGTCTATCTGTAGGTTCTGTGCATGCCGGACTCGCCCTTAGGTCAGACCGCTCGCAGCTGCGCAGGGACAGAGCCTATTACTGGAGTCTATCTGTAGGTTCTGTGCATGCCGGACTCGCCCTTAGGTCAGACCGCTCGCAGCTGCGCAGGGACAGAGCCTATTACTGGAGTCTGTCTGTAGGTTCTGTGCATGCCGGACTCGCCCTTAGGTCAGACCCCTCTCAGCTGCGCAGGGACAGAGCCTATTACTGGAGTCTATCTGTAGGTTCTGTGCATGCCGGACTCGCCCTTAGGTCAGACCCCTCTCAGCGGCGCAGGGACAGAGCCTATTACTGGAGTCTATCTGTAGGTTCTGTGCATGCCGGACTCGCCCTTAGGTCAGACCCCTCTCAGCTGCGCAGGGACAGAGCCTATTACTGGAGTCTGTCTGTAGGTTCTGTGCATGCCGGACTCGCCCTTAGGTCAGACCGCTCGCAGCTGCGCAGGGACAGAGCCTATTACTGGAGTCTATCTGTAGGTTCTGTGCATGCCGGACTCGCCCTTAGGTCAGACCGCTCGCAGCTGTGCAGGGACAGAGCCTATTACTGGAGTCTGTCTGTAGGTTCTGTGCATGCCGGACTCGCCCTTAGGTCAGACCCCTCTCAGCGGCGCAGGGACAGAGCCTATTACTGGAGTCTATCTGTAGGTTCTGTGCATGCCGGACTCGCCCTTAGGTCAGACCCCTCTCAGCTGCGCAGGGACAGAGCCTATTACTGGAGTCTATCTGTAGGTTCTGTACATGCCGGACTCGCCCTTAGGTCAGACCCCTCTCAGCTGCGCAGGGACAGAGCCTATTACTGGAGTCTATCTGTAGGTTCTGTGCATGCCGGACTCGCCCTTAGGTCAGACCCCTCTCAGCTGTGCAGGGACAGAGCCTATTACTGGAGTCTATCTGTAGGTTCTGTACATGCCGGACTCGCCCTTAGGTCAGACCCCTCTCAGCTGCGCAGGGACAGAGCCTATTACTGGAGTCTATCTGTAGGTTCTGTGCATGCCGGACTCGCCCTTAGGTCAGACCTCTCTCAGCTGCGCAGGGACAGAGCCTATTACTGGAGTCTATCTGTAGGTTCTGTGCATGCCGGACTCGCCCTTAGGTCAGACCGCTCGCAGCTGCGCAGGGACAGAGCCTATTACTGGAGTCTGTCTGTAGGTTCTGTGCATGCCGGACTCGCCCTTAGGTCAGACCGCTCGCAGCTGCGCAGGGACAGAGCCTATTACTGGAGTCTGTCTGTAGGTTCTGTGCATGCCGGACTCGCCCTTAGGTCAGACCGCTCGCAGCTGCGCAGGGACAGAGCCTATTACTGGAGTCTATCTGTAGGTTCTGTGCATGCCGGACTCGCCCTTAGGTCAGACCCCTCTCAGCTGCGCAGGGACAGAGCCTATTACTGGAGTCTATCTGTAGGTTCTGTGCATGCCGGACTCGCCCTTAGGTCAGACCGCTCGCAGCTGCGCAGGGACAGAGCCTATTACTGGAGTCTATCTGTAGGTTCTGTGCATGCCGGACTCGCCCTTAGGTCAGACCGCTCGCAGCTGTGCAGGGACAGAGCCTATTACTGGAGTCTGTCTGTAGGTTCTGTGCATGCCGGACTCGCCCTTAGGTCAGACCCCTCTCAGCGGCGCAGGGACAGAGCCTATTACTGGAGTCTATCTGTAGGTTCTGTGCATGCCGGACTCGCCCTTAGGTCAGACCGCTCTCAGCTGCGCAGGGACAGAGCCTATTACTGGAGTCTATCTGTAGGTTCTGTGCATGCCGGACTCGCCCTTAGGTCAGACCGCTCGCAGCTGCGCAGGGACAGAGCCTATTACTGGAGTCTATCTGTAGGTTCTGTGCATGCCGGACTCGCCCTTAGGTCAGACCGCTCGCAGCTGCGCAGGGACAGAGCCTATTACTGGAGTCTGTCTGTAGGTTCTGTGCATGCCGGACTCGCCCTTAGGTCAGACCCCTCTCAGCTGCGCAGGGACAGAGCCTATTACTGGAGTCTATCTGTAGGTTCTGTGCATGCCGGACTCGCCCTTAGGTCAGACCCCTCTCAGCGGCGCAGGGACAGAGCCTATTACTGGAGTCTATCTGTAGGTTCTGTGCATGCCGGACTCGCCCTTAGGTCAGACCCCTCTCAGCTGCGCAGGGACAGAGCCTATTACTGGAGTCTGTCTGTAGGTTCTGTGCATGCCGGACTCGCCCTTAGGTCAGACCGCTCGCAGCTGCGCAGGGACAGAGCCTATTACTGGAGTCTATCTGTAGGTTCTGTGCATGCCGGACTCGCCCTTAGGTCAGACCCCTCTCAGCTGCGCAGGGACAGAGCCTATTACTGGAGTCTATCTGTAGGTTCTGTGCATGCCGGACTCGCCCTTAGGTCAGACCGCTCGCAGCTGCGCAGGGACAGAGCCTATTACTGGAGTCTATCTGTAGGTTCTGTGCATGCCGGACTCGCCCTTAGGTCAGACCGCTCGCAGCTGTGCAGGGACAGAGCCTATTACTGGAGTCTGTCTGTAGGTTCTGTGCATGCCGGACTCGCCCTTAGGTCAGACCCCTCTCAGCGGCGCAGGGACAGAGCCTATTACTGGAGTCTATCTGTAGGTTCTGTGCATGCCGGACTCGCCCTTAGGTCAGACCGCTCTCAGCTGCGCAGGGACAGAGCCTATTACTGGAGTCTATCTGTAGGTTCTGTGCATGCCGGACTCGCCCTTAGGTCAGACCGCTCGCAGCTGCGCAGGGACAGAGCCTATTACTGGAGTCTATCTGTAGGTTCTGTGCATGCCGGACTCGCCCTTAGGTCAGACCGCTCGCAGCTGCGCAGGGACAGAGCCTATTACTGGAGTCTGTCTGTAGGTTCTGTGCATGCCGGACTCGCCCTTAGGTCAGACCCCTCTCAGCTGCGCAGGGACAGAGCCTATTACTGGAGTCTATCTGTAGGTTCTGTGCATGCCGGACTCGCCCTTAGGTCAGACCCCTCTCAGCGGCGCAGGGACAGAGCCTATTACTGGAGTCTATCTGTAGGTTCTGTGCATGCCGGACTCGCCCTTAGGTCAGACCCCTCTCAGCTGCGCAGGGACAGAGCCTATTACTGGAGTCTGTCTGTAGGTTCTGTGCATGCCGGACTCGCCCTTAGGTCAGACCGCTCGCAGCTGCGCAGGGACAGAGCCTATTACTGGAGTCTATCTGTAGGTTCTGTGCATGCCGGACTCGCCCTTAGGTCAGACCGCTCGCAGCTGTGCAGGGACAGAGCCTATTACTGGAGTCTGTCTGTAGGTTCTGTGCATGCCGGACTCGCCCTTAGGTCAGACCCCTCTCAGCGGCGCAGGGACAGAGCCTATTACTGGAGTCTATCTGTAGGTTCTGTGCATGCCGGACTCGCCCTTAGGTCAGACCCCTCTCAGCTGCGCAGGGACAGAGCCTATTACTGGAGTCTATCTGTAGGTTCTGTACATGCCGGACTCGCCCTTAGGTCAGACCCCTCTCAGCTGCGCAGGGACAGAGCCTATTACTGGAGTCTATCTGTAGGTTCTGTGCATGCCGGACTCGCCCTTAGGTCAGACCCCTCTCAGCTGTGCAGGGACAGAGCCTATTACTGGAGTCTATCTGTAGGTTCTGTACATGCCGGACTCGCCCTTAGGTCAGACCCCTCTCAGCTGCGCAGGGACAGAGCCTATTACTGGAGTCTATCTGTAGGTTCTGTGCATGCCGGACTCGCCCTTAGGTCAGACCTCTCTCAGCTGCGCAGGGACAGAGCCTATTACTGGAGTCTATCTGTAGGTTCTGTGCATGCCGGACTCGCCCTTAGGTCAGACCGCTCGCAGCTGCGCAGGGACAGAGCCTATTACTGGAGTCTGTCTGTAGGTTCTGTGCATGCCGGACTCGCCCTTAGGTCAGACCGCTCGCAGCTGCGCAGGGACAGAGCCTATTACTGGAGTCTGTCTGTAGGTTCTGTGCATGCCGGACTCGCCCTTAGGTCAGACCGCTCGCAGCTGCGCAGGGACAGAGCCTATTACTGGAGTCTATCTGTAGGTTCTGTGCATGCCGGACTCGCCCTTAGGTCAGACCCCTCTCAGCTGCGCAGGGACAGAGCCTATTACTGGAGTCTATCTGTAGGTTCTGTGCATGCCGGACTCGCCCTTAGGTCAGACCGCTCGCAGCTGCGCAGGGACAGAGCCTATTACTGGAGTCTATCTGTAGGTTCTGTGCATGCCGGACTCGCCCTTAGGTCAGACCGCTCGCAGCTGTGCAGGGACAGAGCCTATTACTGGAGTCTGTCTGTAGGTTCTGTGCATGCCGGACTCGCCCTTAGGTCAGACCCCTCTCAGCGGCGCAGGGACAGAGCCTATTACTGGAGTCTATCTGTAGGTTCTGTGCATGCCGGACTCGCCCTTAGGTCAGACCGCTCTCAGCTGCGCAGGGACAGAGCCTATTACTGGAGTCTATCTGTAGGTTCTGTGCATGCCGGACTCGCCCTTAGGTCAGACCGCTCGCAGCTGCGCAGGGACAGAGCCTATTACTGGAGTCTATCTGTAGGTTCTGTGCATGCCGGACTCGCCCTTAGGTCAGACCGCTCGCAGCTGCGCAGGGACAGAGCCTATTACTGGAGTCTGTCTGTAGGTTCTGTGCATGCCGGACTCGCCCTTAGGTCAGACCCCTCTCAGCTGCGCAGGGACAGAGCCTATTACTGGAGTCTATCTGTAGGTTCTGTGCATGCCGGACTCGCCCTTAGGTCAGACCCCTCTCAGCGGCGCAGGGACAGAGCCTATTACTGGAGTCTATCTGTAGGTTCTGTGCATGCCGGACTCGCCCTTAGGTCAGACCCCTCTCAGCTGCGCAGGGACAGAGCCTATTACTGGAGTCTGTCTGTAGGTTCTGTGCATGCCGGACTCGCCCTTAGGTCAGACCGCTCGCAGCTGCGCAGGGACAGAGCCTATTACTGGAGTCTATCTGTAGGTTCTGTGCATGCCGGACTCGCCCTTAGGTCAGACCGCTCTCAGCTGCGCAGGGACAGAGCCTATTACTGGAGTCTATCTGTAGGTTCTGTGCATGCCGGACTCGCCCTTAGGTCAGACCGCTCGCAGCTGCGCAGGGACAGAGCCTATTACTGGAGTCTGTCTGTAGGTTCTGTGCATGCCGGACTCGCCCTTAGGTCAGACCCCTCTCAGCTGCGCAGGGACAGAGCCTATTACTGGAGTCTATCTGTAGGTTCTGTGCATGCCGGACTCGCCCTTAGGTCAGACCCCTCTCAGCTGCGCAGGGACAGAGCCTATTACTGGAGTCTATCTGTAGGTTCTGTGCATGCCGGACTCGCCCTTAGGTCAGACCCCTCTCAGCTGCGCAGGGACAGAGCCTATTACTGGAGTCTATCTGTAGGTTCTGTGCATGCCGGACTCGCCCTTAGGTCAGACCGCTCGCAGCTGCGCAGGGACAGAGCCTATTACTGGAGTCTATCTGTAGGTTCTGTGCATGCCGGACTCGCCCTTAGGTCAGACCGCTCTCAGCTGCGCAGGGACAGAGCCTATTACTGGAGTCTGTCTGTAGGTTCTGTGCATGCCGGACTCGCCCTTAGGTCAGACCCCTCTCAGCTGCGCAGGGACAGAGCCTATTACTGGAGTCTATCTGTAGGTTCTGTGCATGCCGGACTCGCCCTTAGGTCAGACCGCTCGCAGCTGCGCAGGGACAGAGCCTATTACTGGAGTCTGTCTGTAGGTTCTGTGCATGCCGGACTCGCCCTTAGGTCAGACCGCTCGCAGCTGCGCAGGGACAGAGCCTATTACTGGAGTCTATCTGTAGGTTCTGTGCATGCCGGACTCGCCCTTAGGTCAGACCCCTCTCAGCGGCGCAGGGACAGAGCCTATTACTGGAGTCTATCTGTAGGTTCTGTGCATGCCGGACTCGCCCTTAGGTCAGACCGCTCGCAGCTGCGCAGGGACAGAGCCTATTACTGGAGTCTGTCTGTAGGTTCTGTGCATGCCGGACTCGCCCTTAGGTCAGACCCCTCTCAGCGGCGCAGGGACCGGCACTGGGGGAGGGGTGGACGGGGAAGAGAATGTTGGTGATGTTTCCGCTCTGTAAAACGTTTAGAAAGATGGGAAATGGTAACAGATGTGTTTTAGGAGCTTCTTTTTCTCTAGAAATAACTACAGCAGATATCAGAGAGAGACAATATTTCCCTATCACTGGGCAGAATTAGCTGAAACCCATGTACAGTATATTATCTGCATTTCCCTCCCAGAAGCATTAATTCAATATGGGCGCTTGGAAAGGATAGCCGGCTAATATGTGGGATTCAGTAGGAGATCCCAGCGCTCTCTGGCTCCCGCTGTGTCTGCGTACACATTGCCGCACTGTACGTACATCCGTGTATTCATCCATGATCCTAGAACTAACGTAGCAGCTTAGCAGTAAGTTACTCAATACATGACTTATAAAGTACAGTTATGTTATAGAACAGTTATAGTATAGAGCTGTACATTTATATAGGGGTAAGAAGGGCATGTTACTTCTACCGTGAGCGGCAAATGTCACGTGATTCCGAGCGTCAGGAGGTACAGAACGGGAGCAGAGATATAGATACCAGCCCGTACAGACACGTATATAGTGTGAGACCTTACACTTCCCAGTGACCCATACAGATAGTATATAGTGTGAGACCTTACACTTCCCGGTGACCCATACAGATAGTATATAGTGTGAGACCTTACACTTCCCTGTGACCCATACTGATAGTATATAGTGTGAGACCTTACACTTCCCGGAGACCCATACAGATAGTATATAGTGTGAGACCTTACACTTCCCAGTGACCCATACAGATAGTATATAGTGTGAGACCTTACACTTCCCGGAGACCCATACAGATAGAATATAGAGTGAGACCTTACACTTCCCGGTGACCCATACAGATAATATATAGTGTGAGACCTTACACTTCCCGGTGACCCATACAGATAATATATAGAGTGAGACCTTACACTTCCCGGTGACCCATACAGATAATATATAGTGTGAGACCTTACACTTCCCGGTGACCCATACAGATAATATATAGAGTGAGACCTTACACTTCCCGGTGACCCATACAGATAATATATAGAGTGAGACCTTACACTTCCCGGTGACCCATACAGATAGTATATAGAGTGAGACCTTACACTTCCCGGTGACCCATACAGATAATATATAGTGTGAGACCTTACACTTCCCGGTGACCCATACAGATAATATATAGAGTGAGACCTTACACTTCCCGGTGACCCATACAGATAGAATATAGAGTGAGACCTTACACTTCCCGGTGACCCATACAGATAATATATAGTGTGAGACCTTACACTTCCCGGTGACCCATACAGATAATATATAGAGTGAGACCTTACACTTCCCGGTGACCCATACAGATAGTATATAGAGTGAGACCTTACACTTCCCGGTGACCCATACAGATAGTATATAGTGTGAGACCTTACACTTCCCGGTGACCCATACAGATAGTATATAGTGTGAGACCTTACACTTCCCGGTGACCCATACAGATAGTATATAGTGTGAGACCTTACACTTTCTGGTGCCCCATACAGATAGTATATAGTGTGAGACCTTACACTTCCCGGTGACCCATACAGATAGTATATAGTGTGAGACCTTACACTTCCCGGTGACCCATACAGATAGTATATAGAGTGAGACCTTACACTTCCCGGTGACCCATACAGATAGTATATAGTGTGAGACCTTACACTTCCCGGTGACCCATACAGATAGTATATAGTGTGAGACCTTACACTTCCCGGTGACCCATACAGATAGTATATAGTGTGAGACCTTACACTTTCTGGTGCCCCATACAGATAGTATATAGTGTGAGACCTTACACTTCCCGGTGCCCCATACAGATAGTATATAGTGTGAGACCTTACACTTCCCGGTGACCCATACAGATAGTATATAGTGTGAGACCTTACACTTCCCTGTGCCCCATACAGATAGTATATAGTGTGAGACCTTACACTTCCCGGTGACCCATACAGATAGTATATAGTGTGAGACCTTACACTACTTGGTGCCCCATACACATAGTATATAGTGTGAGACCTTACACTTCCCGGTGACCTATACAGATAGTATATAGTGTGAGACCTTACACTTCCCTGTGACCCATACTGATAGTATATAGTGTGAGACCTTACACTTCCCGGAGACCCATACAGATAGAATATAGAGTGAGACCTTACACTTCCCGGTGACCCATACAGATAATATATAGTGTGAGACCTTACACTTCCCGGTGACCCATACAGATAATATATAGAGTGAGACCTTACACTTCCCGGTGACCCATACAGATAGTATATAGAGTGAGACCTTACACTTCCCGGTGACCCATACAGATAGTATATAGTGTGAGACCTTACACTTCCCGGTGACCCATACAGATAGTATATAGTGTGAGACCTTACACTTCCCGGTGACCCATACAGATAGTATATAGTGTGAGACCTTACACTTTCTGGTGCCCCATACAGATAGTATATAGTGTGAGACCTTACACTTCCCGGTGACCCATACAGATAGTATATAGTGTGAGACCTTACACTTCCCGGTGACCCATACAGATAGTATATAGTGTGAGACCTTACACTTCCCGGTGCCCCATACAGATAGTATATAGTGTGAGACCTTACACTTCCCGGTGACCCATACAGATAGTATATAGTGTGAGACCTTACACTTCCCGGTGACCCATACAGATAGTATATAGTGTGAGACCTTACACTTCCCTGTGCCCCATACAGATAGTATATAGTGTGAGACCTTACACTTCCCGGTGACCCATACAGATAGTATATAGTGTGAGACCTTACACTACTTGGTGCCCCATACACATAGTATATAGTGTGAGACCTTACACTTCCCGGTGACCCATACAGATAGTATATAGTGTGAGACCTTACACTTCCCTGTGCCCCATACAGATAGTATATAGTGTGAGACCTTACACTTCCCGGTGACCCATACAGATAGTATATAGTGTGAGACCTTACACTACTTGGTGCCCCATACAGATAGTATATAGTGTGAGACCTTACACTTCCCTGTGACCCATACTGATAGTATATAGTGTGAGACCTTACACTTCCCGGAGACCCATACAGATAGAATATAGAGTGAGACCTTACACTTCCCGGTGACCCATACAGATAATATATAGTGTGAGACCTTACACTTCCCGGTGACCCATACAGATAATATATAGAGTGAGACCTTACACTTCCCGGTGACCCATACAGATAGTATATAGAGTGAGACCTTACACTTCCCGGTGACCCATACAGATAGTATATAGTGTGAGACCTTACACTTCCCGGTGACCCATACAGATAGTATATAGTGTGAGACCTTACACTTCCCGGTGACCCATACAGATAGTATATAGTGTGAGACCTTACACTTTCTGGTGCCCCATACAGATAGTATATAGTGTGAGACCTTACACTTCCCGGTGACCCATACAGATAGTATATAGTGTGAGACCTTACACTTCCCGGTGACCCATACAGATAGTATATAGTGTGAGACCTTACACTTCCCGGTGACCCATACAGATAGTATATAGTGTGAGACCTTACACTTCCCTGTGCCCCATACAGATAGTATATAGTGTGAGACCTTACACTTCCCGGTGACCCATACAGATAGTATATAGTGTGAGACCTTACACTACTTGGTGCCCCATACACATAGTATATAGTGTGAGACCTTACACTTCCCGGTGACCCATACAGATAGTATATAGTGTGAGACCTTACACTTCCCGGTGCCCCATACAGATAGTATATAGTGTGAGACCTTACACTTCCCGGTGCCCCATACAGATAGTATATAGTGTGAGACCTTACACTTCCCTGTGCCCCAGCCCGTACAGACAGGTATATACAGTAGTATATTATGTCTTCACATCTTACGGCCATAGGTGGTCCTGCAGTTTGTGTTCCTTTCTTATCTCTCAGTATCTATAGGACAATATTCATTGAGGGATTCCCGGCCTCTGTAATTCCCTCTAAACACAGCAATGGTGCGAATATACTCACAGTACTGGGCAACTGCCCCACCTACTAAAACACCATTGTGTATACATGGGGGGGGGGGTATAATATATTCTAACCATAGTATTGCAAAGCAATTGTCACATTTATCTTTGTATGTGCATTGCTGAGGCACAGTAACATACTGTATTGTGTACGTTACGTTATTGTTAGTGGACAAATGAACCCGTTACAGCACGTCCTGTGCTACTCGTACAGAGCGGATAATTACGACGTGGGTTCTTTCATTCAGCAAATATGAGAAATGGCAAATTAAAGATCTAGGCATTGAGATTGACTAGAAAATCAGCAGCGTTCTGAGGAATATGCTGTATTCTATAGAATCGGTCCTATAATTGGTGCTATATTTAGCCAGTGATGAAGTTTGTGTTCCCTTTCCACCTCGGCGGTTCTGTGAGCTGTAAATTGCGCTTTTTAAGATGACAACAAAACTGCAATCTATCTCTATAACTGCGCTCGGTAAGAGACTTCCCGTCCCTGTAATCACCACATATTGACGTTTCTGAAATTGGGATTTTTTTTCTGAGAATATCAGCAAATATATTCATATATAATCTTCTGTATCTCGTGTTTGGTTTCCAGGACCCCTGGCAATCATATATTTAAAAAGGAATTGAATGGCTGTGGTTATAGCACAATTTAGACATCTGGAATGTTCCGGAACGCGTATCACGTATGGTGCGCTGGGGACCATTAGCAGGGGGGGGGGGGGGGCTGTGTAATGAGTGATGAATCTCGGTATCACATACACATCTCCGTCATTCATGCTTCTCTTATAATATGATGATTTTAGTCGCCTCAAGCGTCCTCTCTGAAATGGGCAGAAATGTAACGGTAATGTGCGTCAGTCCCCGGAGGATCGCAGGCGATCGCTCATCACGTTTCATTCTCAGAGATAAAGTTAAACGTAGCAGAAAAAGACAAACAATTGATCATTGCCTATAATAATATATACATAATATTTTACCATCAGGAATTTCAGACTCGTAATTGTTGTCAACTAGATTCCCAGGGACAGTCCCAGGTTTTGAAGACTTTTCCCTAACGCTTGAAGCCCCTGGGTGATTATCTCATCATCTTACAGTACATGTGAGATTGTGCCCCGTATTCACCCCATTCTCATCTCTGTCTGTTGAGGTGATTTTACCTCATGAGACGTAGGAACGATCGCTAGACGGAGCAGCTGGGGGTGTTGTCTCCATAACGCTCTGAGAGCACCCTGGGGACTTGGCCGTCGTGATCTTACTGGTATAATTCAATCTCTGGAGCTCGTCAGACAATTAGAGACCACATAGAGCCAGGTGGCGTCACTGCTTCAGTAAAACAGAATAACAAACATAACAGCAAATAATTATAAGCTGGGTCCTGTATGCCCAGAGCAACAGCAATAATATTATCACCATTCAAATGGAAATACAAAATAAATGTGTAAAAACACAAGTGCAAGAGCCCTGATCATAGGAGCTTACAATCTAGTAATCGGAGAGAAAATACAAAAAAGCTATTCATAAATAGGCAACACACTAAAGCTATAAAATCCAATGCGTCTCCCAAGCCCGGCTACCAGAAAATGGCCGACTGGATGGCTCCAGGACAGAACAACCCCATAACCAGGAACCTGTAGGGTCCGGCATGTACTGTCCTGTCTTCCTGCCGCGTATATATTAGTATGTACACCAGTCACACTCATTTGTACGGACAGGGTTACTAATGAGACCTATAGCACCACGCCATGAAGTAACAACTTATATCTAAAAGGACATCGCCATGGAAACCAAGATCTGCGATGAGCTATAAATGTACAGGCGGCTCTGCATCTATTTATCACACTTAGCTGCAGGTGGAGCGTTACTGTATAGACACGGCTGCGTGTAAGTAACAGTGATATGAAAATCGGGGTGAGACCTGTGTAAATGACCCCACAATACACACCAGGTAGCACACACACTGATAACGTATACCGATGGTGCACACACTGATAACATATACCGATGGTACGTGCACAGATAGCACACACTGATAACATATACCGATGGTACACACTGATAACATATACCGATGGTACGTGCACAGATAGCACACACACACTGATAACATATACCGATGGTACACACACTGATAACATATACCGATGGTACCTGCACAGATAGCACACGCACTGATAACATATACCGATGGTACACACTGATAACATATACCGATGGTACGTGCACAGATAGCACACACACACACTGATAACATATACCGATGGTACCTGCACAGATAGCACACACTGATAACATATACCGATGGTACCTGCACAGATAGCACACACACTGATAACATATACCGATGGTACCTGCACAGATAGCACACACACACTGATAACATATACCGATGGTACCTGCACAGATAGCACACACACACACACACTGATAACATATACCGATGGTACCTGCACAGATAGCACACACACTGATAACATATACCGATGGTACCTGCACAGATAGCACACACACACTGATAACATATACCGATGGTACCTGCACAGATAGCACACACACACACACACTGATAACATATACCGATGGTACCTGCACAGATAGCACACACACTGATAACATATACCGATGGTACCTGCACAGATAGCACACACACACTGATAACATATACCGATGGTACGTGCACAGATAGCACACACACTGATAACATATACCGATGGTACGTGCACAGATAGCACACACACACTGATAACATATACCGATGGCACCTGCACAGATAGCACACACTGACTGATAACATATACCGATGGTACGTGCACAGATAGCACACACACACTGATAACATATACCGATGGTACCTGCACAGATAGCACACACACTGATAACATATACCGATGGTACCTGCACAGATAGCACACACACACACACTAATAATATATACCGATGGTACGTGCACAGATAGGACACACACACACTGATAACATATACCGATGGTACCTGCACAGATAGCACACACACTGATAACATATACCGATGGTACGTGCACAGATAGCACACACACGCACTGATAACATATACCGATGGTACGTGCACAGATAGCACACACACGCACTGATAACATATACCGATGGTACGTGCACAGATAGCATACACACTGATAACATATACCGATGGTACGTGCACAGATAGCACACACACTGATAATATATACCGATGGTACGTGCACAGATAGCACACACACTGATAATATATACCGATGGTATGTGCACAGATAGCACACACACTGATAACATATACCGATGGTACGTGCACAGATAGCACACACACTGATAACATATACCGATGGTACCTGCACAGATAGCACACACACACTAATAATATATACCGATGGTACGTGCACAGATAGCACACACACACTGATAACATATACCGATGGTACGTGCACAGATAGGACACACACACACTGATAACATATACCGATGGTACGTGCACAGATAGCACACACACTGATAACATATACCGATGGTACGTGCACAGATAGCACACACACACACTGATAACATATACCGATGGTACGTGCACAGATAGCACACACACTGATAATATATACCGATGGTACGTGCACAGATAGCACACACACTGATAACATATACCGATGGTACCTGCACAGATAGCACACACACTGATAACATATACCGATGGTACCTGCACAGATAGCACACACACACTAATAATATATACCGATGGTACGTGCACAGACACACACTGATAACATATACCGATGGTACGTGCACAGATAGCACACACACACACTAATAATATATACCGATGGTACGTGCACAGATAGCACACACTCACTGATAACATATACCGATGGTACGTGCACAGATAGCACACACACACACTGATAACATATACCGATGGTACACACACTGATAACACACACCGATGGTACGTGCACAGATAGCACACACACACTGATAACATATACCGATGGTACGTGCACAGATAGGACACACACTGATAACATATACCGATGGTACCTGCACAGATAACATATACCGATGGTACGTGCACAGATAGGACACACACACACTGATAACATATACCGATGGTACGTGCACAGATAGGACACACACACACTGATAACATATACCGATGGTACGTGCACAGATAGCACACACACTGATAACATATACCGATGGTACGTGCACAGATAGCACACACACACACTGATAACATATACCGATGGTACGTGCACAGATAGGACACACACACACTGATCACATATACCGATGGTACCTGCACAGATAGCACACACACACACTGATAACATATACCGATGGTACGTGCACAGATAAGACACACATACCGATGGTACGTGCACAGATAACATATACCGATGGTACGTGCACAGATAGCACACACACACACTGATAACATATACCGATGGTACGTGCACAGATAGCACACACACACACTGATAACATATACCGATGGTACACACACTGATAACATATACCGATGGTACGTGCACAGATAGCACACACACACTGATCACATATACCGATGGTACGTGCACAGATAGGACACACACACACTGATAACATATACCGATGGTACGTGCACAGATAGGACACACACACACTGATAACATATACCGATGGTACGTGCACAGATAGGACACACACACACTGATAACATATACCGATGGTACGTGCACAGATAGCACACACACACACTGATAACATATACCGATGGTACGTGCACAGATAAGACACACACTGATAATATATACCGATGGTACGTGCACAGATAGCACACACACACTGATAACATATACCGATGGTACCTGCACAGATAGCACACACACACAGATAACATATACCGATGGTACGTGCACAGATAGGACACACACACACTGATAACATATACCGATGGTACACACACTGATAACATATACCGATGGTACGTGCACAGATAGCACACACACTGATAATATATACCGATGGTACGTGCACAGATAGCACACACACACTGATCACATATACCGATGGTACGTGCACAGATAGGACACACACACACTGATAACATATACCGATGGTACGTGCACAGATAGGACACACACACACTGATAACATATACCGATGGTACGTGCACAGATAGGACACACACACACTGATAACATATACCGATGGTACGTGCACAGATAGCACACACACACACTGATAACATATACCGATGGTACGTGCACAGATAAGACACACATACCGATGGTACGTGCACAGATAGCGCACACACACACTAATAATATATACCGATGGTACGTGCACAGATAGCACACACACACACTAATAATATATACCGATGGTACGTGCACAGATAGCACACACACACACTGATAACATATACCGATGGTACACACACCGATGGTACGTGCACAGATAGCACACACACACACTAATAATATATACCGATGGTACGTGCACAGATAGCACACACACACACTAATAATATATACCGATGGTACGTGCACAGATAGGACACACACATACCGATGGTACGTGCACAGATAGCACACACACACACTGATAACATATACCGATGGTACACACACCGATGGTACGTGCACAGATAGCACACACACACTGATAACATATACCGATGGTACGTGCACAGACACACACTGATAACATATACCGATGGTACGTGCACAGATAGCACACACACACACTAATAATATATACCGATGGTACGTGCACAGATAGCACACACTCACTGATAACATATACCGATGGTACGTGCACAGATAGCACACACACACACTGATAACATATACCGATGGTACACACACTGATAACACACACCGATGGTACGTGCACAGATAGCACACACACACTGATAACATATACCGATGGTACGTGCACAGATAGCACACACACACACACTGATAACATATACCGATGGTACCTGCACAGATAGCACACACACACACTGATAACATATACCGATGGTACATGCACAGATTGCACACACACTGATAACACACACCGATGGTACACACACTGATAACACACACCGATGGTATGTGCACATATAGCGCACATACATTGATAACACACTGTTATCGGTGTGTGTACCATCGGTGTATGTTATCAATGTGTGTGCGCTATATGTGCATGTACCATCGGTGTGTGTTATCAGTGTGTACCATCTGTGTGTGTGTGCGCTATATGTGCACGTACCATCGGTGTGTGTTATCAGTGTGTGTGCCAATACGTGTTATACCCGCTTCTATCCCCGCGCAGTAACCCTTTCCTGTACAGGGCCCTAGCGCCCAAATGCTGCCGGTATACACAGAGCCTTCGCAGCGCTGCCAGGAAACCGCCGCTCCTTTCTTACATTTAGTTTTAGGTTTTTTTAAAGGACAAAAAGGGAGACGTATCAAACCCTCCAATGCGGACAGGTAGAGAAGTTGCCAATAGCAACTAATTCGCTGTTGGCTATCATTTATCTAATACATTCTATAACATGACAGCTAGCAGCTTATTGGTTGCTAGGGGCGACTTCGTTGGATACGTTTCCCCTATACTGTGTTAGATCTGATGTCAGAGGGCAGCGCACGCAGGCGTCCTCTGTATCCGTCTCGCTGCAATTGCTGACAGGTGAACACAGAAGAGACAGAAACTGGGATTATTGATCCCTATGGATTGACGTCAGCGCAGTGCGCACTTCTGTCTTAGTGAGGCGTTGTAGCAGCAGGGGATGGCCGGGGCGTATTATACTGTCCCCCTTTGCGGTCATCAGGAGGAGTGGGGACACTGCACCCTGTCTCTCTCCATAGGGATCAATGATCTCATCTTAAGTCTCTCCTCCTGTCAGAAACAGAATGGAGATTTAGGAGACGCCTGTGCTGCCTGCTGTGACCACGTCCCTGAGTGCATTGAGCTAATGTAAAGAATGGTCTCTGTGCATCCACCTCCAGGGCTCCAGCATAGGCCCCGAGCCACCATGTGTTTCCTCTGATGGCTGGGACTCATTTACCAGTTTAGTGTAGGGATCAATAATCCCAATGTAACCCGGTTCTTACATATGAATACTATAGAAAGTGGATGATAGAAACCGGATTCTGCTCACACTCTTATATTCATTCACATTCTGCAACACCCGACTGTACAAGGTAGGGATCTAGTGTAGGGATCAATCATTGCAATTCTGGCTCTCTTAGGCCAGTGGTTGGTGATTACTGACCCAGCAAAATAGATCGACTCACTTGTGAATGATTAAAGAAATCCAGAAAACATGACCTGTTGTGGGTGTCTGAGTACTGGAGTTGAGGAGCACTTTGCTAGGTTGTAGCCTAGCGTGTCCGGTCTTGTATAGGACTATGGGCCCGATTATGATTATTATATATATATATATATATATATATATATATATATATATATATTAGATATATAGCCCGATGGTTTACGTACATATCCGATGTTTGTGGGTCTGCACTTGTGTGCTAGCATACTGCGGCTGTTATCGGGGGCTGCGTTCCTGGAAGCGGTGTAAACGCTGTGTATACCGGAGAAGCAGGGACTGCAGGCTCCTGCACGTTGCACATTGTGAGGCTGGTATGTGACTGCATTACATACTTCTTTAGGGACAGGATTTGATGGCTGGCTTGATCCCTTCCCGCAACCCAGAACTGACTTAATACAATCTATACAATAAGTTCCCACTTAGCAACAATTTCCTGTCACCCCCGAGACCCGAAGCCCATTACTCTCCTTAATCTCCAATCAGCGGCTATTTTATGTCTGCTGCTGGAGAGACTCAATAAGCTCCTGCAGGACATAAACCTCTGCTGTACGCTTTGTCAGAGACAGGTGTCTGCAGCGAGCCAGGCGTAGCGAGACGCGTTATTCTATCGCTTTATTCTGTAATGAGGTAAATCGGCAACACCTCGTCCATGACAAACCACAAATACACCGTTATCCTGCAAGGAAAACATCTGGGTGCGATATCGCGCTGGAATTCACGCTAAATCACTTACACCAGAATATAATCTATATTACGCTCCACAGACGTCACCGATGGCGTGGTACTCATCGCCCGCAGAATAATATAGTACACCGGCACTAGTTTAATGCTGGGCATACACTATACAATTATCTGTCAGATATCTGTCTGGTTGGAATGAAAACCTGGTAATGTATGGCAGCCAATGACAGTCGTCCATTTGCTCACAAACACTGGAGAACAGACAAAAATTGTCATTCAGACAAATTGGGTAAAACGCACGAATTTGACCAATTTGAAAACATTTTTGGGTCCTTTTTTCAGTGTTTAAAACCTTATGATCGACTGTCATTGGCTCCCATACATCACCAGGTTTTCATTCCAACCAGCCAGATTGGACAGATATCTGACAAATAATTGTATAGTGTATGCCCAGCATTAGTAACCAGACAGATATCTGACAGATAATTGTATAGTGTATGGCCAGCATTAGTAACCAGACAGATATCTGACAGATAATTGTATAGTGTATGGCCAGCATTAGTAACCAGACAGATATCTGACAGATAATTGTATAGTGTATGGCCAGCATTAGTAACCAGCCAGATTGGACAGATATCTGACAGATAATTGTATAGTGTATGGCCAGCATTAGTAACCAGCCAGATTGGACAGATATCTGACAGATAATTGTATAGTGGGCGCCCGGCTTTATTACATTTGCTAGTTGGAGGTGGGAGGGGCTTATTGCTCGCATACATAAAGCCGGGCCTGTAGACACGCACAGTCCTACAGAAAAAGTCCAATGTTTTTGCTATTCTGTGTTTCCCACATTAGTAGATTATGGGCCTGATTCAGACCCACTCGCGAGCGGCTGTCCGCTCGCAAGTGGGTCGATGTTATGGACTGAGCATGCGCACGACGGAGGGAGCTCCGTCGTGCGCATGCGCCAGACGCGACGAGCGAAGGAAAGTCCTTCGCTCGTTGTGTCCGATCAAAGGGGGCGTGCTGTCAATGTTGATTGACAGCACGCCCCCTTTGGTGGGCGTGCCGGGGGCGCGCCTCCCGTCAGAAGCCGGCTCACTGACATCACTAGTGATGTCAGTGGGAGTGATTTTGGCTCTGATAGAGCCAAAATCACTCCGGAGCTTGCGGTTGAAAACCTCAACCGCAGGCTCCGGCTCGCAAATTCGATGGTCGCGACCATCACAATGCACGCTCGTATAGCCTGTGGGTGGTGACCCACAGCTATACGAGCGTCCAGGAGGACGCTCCATGAAAATGGAGCCCGGCCCTCATTCAAAGCGTGCGCTCTGCTCAGAGCGTACGGCTCTGAATGAGGGCCTATGTCTCCAAGGACAGAGCAGAAAGGAGCAGACATTTGTGAATGGAGACACTGGTCATTACCGTGTCATGTCTGGCGGCATTTCTCACGATCAGGTAGCAATTCTTCGCCCATAAGGCTGGACACCGGGGCGGTGAATAGATCTCATAGTGTTTGTGATTATTCTGTTTGCAGCGTGTTCCCGAGGGAGCTGAAGGAGGTCTTTGCGTCCTGGAGACAGGAATGTAACAGCAGAGGTCGCCCGGACATCAGCGAGAGACTGATCAGCGCGTCCCTGTTCCTGCGCTTCCTCTGTCCGGCCATCATGTCCCCTTCGTTATTCAACCTGCTCCAGGAATACCCGGACGACCGGACAGCGCGCACTCTGACCTTGATCGCCAAAGTCACGCAGAACCTCGCCAACTTTGCAAAGTGAGTGCCTGTCCCTGAGGGGGATAATTGCTGCGTCACCTGTTTTTCTATTCCGCGGCAATCATCCGAGCCTGGCAATTAGCGCAGGAAAATCAATGGTCCTCACTTGTATTGACTTTTAATTCCATCCTTCACTGTGTCGATTACACTTCTCTATATCAATTTAAAGAAGCAAGCGCGCCCAGCGCCACCCGGGAGCAGGAGCTAATTGGAAGAGCTCAGAGAGGGAATAGATTTCTACCCCCCATTCTCATGTTTACAGAGGAAGAAATGAGAACTGAGGGCTCTAGTGCCTGATCGGGCAGCTGCACTGACCGCATCAATTAGGTCACGTCCCCCGGTTGGAATTAATGGCAGAAATTAGGATTGGACTGAGGAGTTGTTCCAATGTAATATTTTGTAATGGGACATTATAGTACAGCGTTACATCATGTAAGACCCAATATCAGATATATAACCGGCCCTATTTCCTGCAACCAAATGTTATTGTGTCATTCTTTTATTTGCCCACTTGGGGCAGTAACCCAGGAGCTTTGCATTTATATGTTCTACCACAGTGGTTCTCAAATTTGGTCCCCAGGACCCCACACAGGTCACCCAGCAGGTGCACAGGTGCATTCATTACTCACTGACACATTTTAAAAGGTACACAGGTGGAGCTAATTATTTCACTTGATTCAGTGTGGAGACCTGGAAAACATGCACTGTTTGGGCCCTGAGGACAGAGTTTGAGAACCTGTGTTCTACCACATGGGGGCGCACACACTAGGGATAATTATCCTACCAGTATGTTTGGATTGCCTGAGGAAACCAAAGCACCCGGGGTAAATGTGGTACGAATATACAAACTCCACACAGATAGAGCCTTGGTGGGAATCAATCCCAAAACCTGAGAGCTGTGGAGCAGTAATGCTAACCACTACGCCGTCTGTGCTGCCCTAATAGTGATTATTAATTGAGACGTAATAGATATTCCAACAAGTGTAAACATGTGGAAACATTACTGGTGTTATATTCTCACATAGAGGGGAATTCAATATGAAACGTAAACTTCGCTGTCGAAGTTTACGTTTCATATCGGAGCTTTTACCTGGGATAAAGTATCGGGCGCGCGCCCGCTTATCCCCGTATTCAATATGAAACTAACGAAAATGGGAGCCTGCGAAGTGGGATTTGCGCAAAGTTACGAAATTTTCCTTAAAAAAATTGTAGGACCCCCTAAAGTTGTAAAAACATGGGGGATCACTATGGGTACCCCCGTTTTAGCCTGTAAATGAAAGTCGGGGATTTAAATAGCCGCAGCAGGTGTTTTTTTCCCGACATTGAAGAAGTGATGCAGAAGAGCACTTAGGTTATTTTTTTTTTCGTTTTTTAAGTGGTCCCATCAAATTTGGGGTACATGAAAATGGGTACTAGCATATTTTTATGTCCCTAAAGTTAGTTTTTAAAAATTCTGCATTTGTGCACCTGCAGCTATAATTCTATTCTAGAATACACCTGCCGCTATAAATCTATTCTAGAATACACCTGCCGCTAATAATCTATTCTAGAATACACCTGCCGCTAATAATCTATTCTAGAATACACCTGCCGCTAATAATCTATTCTAGAATACACCTGCCGCTAATAATCTATTCTAGAATACACCTGTCGCTAATAATCTATTCTAGAATACACCTGCCGCTAATAATCTATTCTAGAATACACCTGCCGCTAATAATCTATTCTAGAATACACCTGCCGCTAATAATCTATTCTAGAATACACCTGCCGCTAATAATCTATTCTAGAATACACCTGTCGCTAATAATCTATTCTAGAATACACCTGTCGCTAATAATCTATTCTAGAATACACCTGCCGCTAATGGCCTATTCTAGAATACACCTGCCGCTAATAATCTATTCTAGAATACACCTGCCGCTAATAATCTATTCTAGAATACACCTGTCGCTAATAACCTATTCTAGAATACACCTGCCGCTAATAATCTATTCTAGAATACACCTGCCGCATACAGTACTTGCAGAATAGCCCTGAACCTATTTCCCTATTCTTAAACAATTTTTTCCCTTTTTTTTTTTTCACCCCAATTTTTAAATTCATTTTTTGGGGTGTCCCTATTTTTTTTAAAAAAAAACTTTTTTTGACACAGTTCTTTTTTAAATGTCATTCCCAGGGGTGCAGGCTATTTTTTTTAGGCCTGCACCCCTAAACCCCAATTCTGCCCTTTGTTTCGACACCTATTCAGTGGTGAAAAGTTATCCCCGTTTTTTATCAAAGACTTTTCGAACCTGCGATAAGTCTTTGAAATTGAATACGGTGTAAAACTAGAACCTGCGATAATGACGTCATAGGTGCGATATTAACGCAAAAACTGAGTTTTCGCTCCCATATTGAATACCCCCTAATAGTGCATTATTCTTTGCTGCTGTTACAATGATTATTATATTTATTATTTCAGTTACGCCCAACGTTTCCGCTCAGACCCAATGTAAGCAATGGAGGTGCTGCCAGGATATTCATCACTGCCCGGTCCAGGGGTCGTAGTGCCAGAAATTTGTTTTTCTGCCCATTTATGTCTATGCCAATATATTTTTTAACATTTGCTTAGATATGTCCTTCCTTGTCTATCCTCCGTGCGTTATGAGTGGCGTTACACAGGGTGCATGCGTCGGGCGTCTTTTCCACCGCAAATGCATTTTTTTTTCACAATACGAAGAAGCACAAGCAGACTACGCTGATTATATGATCTGCGGCAAGTGTATGTTCTGTGGGCCTGATTCAGAGCCGGACGCTCTGACACAGCGCTCGGTCTGAATCAGGGCCGGCCTTCTGGTTTTTTCGAACAGCCTCCTGGCCGCTCGCATAGCTGTGAGTGACCACCCACAGCTATAGCGAGTGGCCATGATGATGGTCGCGATGATCAAGACCATCGCGACCATCGGGGTTGCGATGAGACCCTTGTGGTAGGGTCTCGTTGCCGCAAGCCCCAGAGAGCTTTCAGCTCAAACAGAGCCACATGGGAACGCCTCCGTCTGGGCAGCCACGCCCCTGGCCCGCCCACCAAAGGGGGCGTGCTGTCACTCAACATCGACAGCACGCCCCCTTTGGTACGAGACCTGGAGCGACGGTTTGCCCGTCGCTATCCGGGTCTCGCGCATGCGCACAGGGCCACCATCGACCCGCTTGCGAGCGCCTAGCGCTCGCAAGCGGGTCTGCATCAGGCCCTGTGTGCGGAAAACAGGCGCCGATACTGTAACATAGCGATTCGCATGCAGATACAGCGACAGTCGCTATAGCGAGTGGCCATGATGATGGTCGCGATGATCAAGACCATCGGGCTTGCGATGAGACCCTTGTGGTAGGGTCTCGTTGCCGCAAGCCCCAGAGAGCTTTCGGCTCAAACAGAGCCACATGGGAACGCCTCCGTCTGGGCAGCCACGCCCCTGGCCCGCCCACCAAAGGGGGCGTGCTGTCACTCAACATCGACAGCACGCCCCCTTTGGTACGAGACCTGGAGCGACGGTTTGCCCGTCGCTATCCGGGTCTCGCGCATGCGCACGGGGCCACCATCGACCCGCTTGCGAGCGCCTAGCGCTCGCGAGCGGGTCTGCATCAGGCCCTGTGTGCGGAAAACAGGCGCTGATACTGTAACATAGCGATTCGCATGCAGATACAGCGGCAGTCGCACACAGAACATACAGATGCCGCATATATTAATCAGCAAAGTCTGCTTGTTTATCCTATTCGCATTGCATTGTGAATGAGACGCGTTTGCCGCAAAAAAGACGCTCGGTATGAGTACACTCGCACGGGACTAGGCGCGACTAGAAGGGCTGTTTAACGAGACTGCAGCAACAACGACGTAGGACACATCTGTATATAGCGCTTTACGGTTGGGAACAGACAGTAATAGAACAAGACTGGGTAATAAGAGACAGACAAATATAGCGGTGGGAGGGCCCTGCTCACACTCTGCACATATAACACTACGTACTGTATCATCCTTTGGTTTTTCTTTGTATTGACTGAGCCATAAAAAAGAAAAAAAAAAAGATATAATAGTGTCGGCAATTGTAGAAACCGAAACCCACAGATCTGACGGTAAAACAAAATGTATGCTTATTATCCGATCACCGGGGATTGCGGTCTCCTCATGAATTGCACCTAGTAATAAGTTTGATACCATATTATACAACCGGTTACTCAGCTGTGACGGTGAGATTTGCGCACGTAAACGTCTGTTTGATGTTTCTGCGCAGGTTCGGGAGTAAAGAAGAATACATGTCCTTTATGAACCAGTTCTTAGAGCATGAATGGACCAACATGCAGCGTTTTCTCCTGGAGATATCGAATCCGGAAACCATCTCCAATACAGCGGGATTCGAGGGCTACATCGACCTTGGGCGCGAGCTGTCAATGCTGCACTCCCTGCTGTGGGAAGTCATCTCTGTGGATCAGGTACAGACAGCGCAGAAATCATATTTATACATAACGGGGCGCAGGCTGGGGCGCGGATCTAGACAGATGGCTCAGTGCGCTGCAATAACCACACCCCTTCCATCTATTTGAGTGGCAGGTGGGCGGGGCTATAAATGGTTGCTGCAATCAGCCCCGCCTTCTGTCTAACAACAGTGTATATACAGTCAGTAACTCCAGAAATGTATATACGTGGGCAATCACGGCCGCTGAGAGCTGAACACGGTAAGGGGGAAATCATCATTTCGGTTTAGCTTTGGTATTAATAGTTGTATTAATGTCGTCCCTTGCACTTTGTTGTCTCTTAAAATCAGTACTTAATGTGCTTAGTACTTGTGTTTTCCTAGAAAGTATCATATGTCAGCTATTGTGCCAGTGACGAGAAAGGGGACCATATGTGTAATAAGGCTTCCGATACCCAGACATACACATTTGTGGCGGAGCGTTCTGCGGTCTATGGGTAACGTCTATGTCTCGGATATTACACCCATTGTGACAGAATAACTCGCCGGGGGGTGGACATACAACTGGGTCGGAGGGTTGGGATGTACAGAAATCGCCCAATATTTCACGGCAGGATCTCGGCAGATAAATACAAAACATAACGTAATAATATTTCATCATCTTCATAACTTACAAAAAAGAAATTGACGTTGAATGGGAGAGGAAATGCTGTGTATGTGTAGAGTCTATAAGGGGAGGCCGGAAATGCGTCATCACACTTAGAGCGGCTCCTAGTGGTGAGATCGCTGCTCTGCACCAAGATTCGTCTTTCTTCTCCCAACTTGAGAAAGTATATTCCCAGCTATTCTGTGCGCTGGGAAAGGATTTAGGCTGACAGGATGTATTTGAAATTAAACTTGAATCTATAGAATTGAATCTGTGATTGCTATCAGATTGGATGTCACTGGAAACAACGTACCGTGGCGGAAACTCGTTACCGCTAAGTAATAAAAGCAGTCAGAGTTCATTGTAATTATTTCCTATTACATTTCCAAGTCCATGGTTTTATTGCTATCACTGATTATTAATATTGCTGTTTGATTCAATTCCAGATTATGGTTTAGGTGGTAGATAATCCATCGGCGCAATGCAATCATCCTGAACTGTACACAGCGGAGGCCGCCATTTTGCTTGACGGATAGCTTTTCAGCCTATCAGTTCACTCAAAGCCAGTGACATCACAGAGCTCCGGGGTTATGTGCGCCTTCTGCCTCAATGGCGTCATTAGTTCATACGGAAATAATAGAATGAATATTGGATCAGACAATGACAAAAAAATAAAAGTACAAAACTTTATCTGCAGTAAAATTGCCGCAATTCAACTTAAAAGCAAAAATATAAAAATAAAAAAAAAAATTGATTTATTTCCCTTTTGTGAATTCAGTAATTAGCCGCATTGTTCTAAGCCAAGTACAGGAAAGACTCGTGCTCCGTGTTTTATATACGTCGGTTCCGTATCTTTCATATCTTTCTTGTTGTATTTCCCCACAGGCCACAGTAACTAAATTAGGCCCCCTTCCTCGTATACTGCGTGACGTGAACACCGCGCTGAGCAATCCCTGCAGCGCACAGAGCTCCGTCACAAGCGATCACTCAGCCTCCACGCCAAACACCAGCAACAACATCTCTGTTGGGCTCCAGAAGATGGTAATCGAGAATGACTTATCTGGGTAAGGACAGCTGAAACTTTGAGTCATTGTCCCCCAATTGTGACTTTACCCCCCGCAGTTATCACTTCTAGATTCCGCTGGGTAAGTGGCTTAGAACTAGACGCACTCACACACACCTCCACTGGGGAACTGTCCTCTTTCCCTTAATAATGTAATTATACTGATCAAAAGAACGATACTGTAGGAATGTTAAATGCAGACTACATTGTATTTAACAATTTAATTAGGAGAAAATGGGATAGAAAGGCGCGTCGCTCTAATTACAGCTTTCATCCCTAGCTCTGCACAGCATGGGGTTCTACTGTTTAAAAATGTATTTAAATTTGCGTGTAGATTGGAAGTAGCAAGCGGTGCATAGCGTACAACACACGTGGCCCCGCTCAGAGCCGCCGCTTCTACGGATAGCTGGGTGTACGGACGTGTTATCAGTAATGTCACCAGTAGCATTATTCATCTTGGACAGAGTGTTATTAGGGACGGTGCTGTGCGGTGTAGCTTGGCTGTATCAGTGATGTCACCATTCATCTTATAGAGTGTGTTATTAGGGACAGTGCTGTGCGGTGTAGCTTGGCTGTATCAGTGATGTCACTGTTCATCTTATAGAGTGTGTTATTAGGGACGGTGCTGTGCGGTGTAGCTTGGCTGTATCAGTTGCATTGTAGCTTGGCTGTATCAGTGATGTCACCATTCATCTTATAGAGAATGTTATTAGGGACGGTGCGGTGTAGCTTGGCTGTATCAGTGATGTCACCATTCATCTTATAGAGAATGTTATTAGGGACGCTGCTGTGCGGTGTAGCTTGGCTGTATCAGTGATGTCACCATTCATGTTATAGAGAATGTTATTAGGGACACTACTGCTGTGCGGTGTAGCTTTCCTGTATCAATGATGTCACCGTTCATGTTATAGAGTGTGTTATTAGGGAGGGTGCTGTGCGGGTGTAGCTTGGCTGTATCAGTGATGTCACTGTTTATCTTATAGAGGGCGTTATTAGGGACGGTGCTGTGCGGGTGTAGCTTGGCTGTATCAGTGATGTCACCATTCATCTTATAGAGAGTGTTATTAGGGACAGTGCTGTGCGGGTGTAGCTTAGCTGTATCAGTGATGTCACCATTCATCTTATAGAGGGTGTTATTAGGGCCGGTGCTGTGCGGGTGTAGCTTGGCTGTATCAGTGATGTCACTGTTTATCTTATAGAGGGTGTTATTAGGGCCGGTGCTGTGCGGTGTAGCTTGGCTGTATCAGTGATGTCACTGTTTATCTTATAGAGGGTGTTATTAGGGACGCTGCTGTGCGGTGTAGCTTGGCTGTATCAGTGATGTCACCATTCATCTTATAGAGAGTGTTATTAGGGCCGATGCTGTGCGGGTGTAGCTTAGCTGTATCAATGATGTCACCATTCATCTTATAGAGAGTGTTATTAGGGACGCTGCTGTGCGGGTGTAGCTTGGCTGTATCAGTGATGTCACTGTTCATCTTATAGAGGGTGTTATTAGGGACGCTGCTGTGCAGTGTAGCTTAGCTGTATCAGTAACCTGGAGTGAAGTTGATTTCCCCCAGGATCTCGCCCACATCTGACCTGCGTTCCTGCACAGATAGCTCATCTGCAGATGTGTCCTCATGCACCTATCCTTTTAGCACCATGAGACGCAAGACATGCTGCGCAATTTCCGCTCTGCGTATTTTTTCCTCAATTTTTCTCACTTTTTCCTCCATTATACGTCTTACTTCGCAGGTGCTTAGGGTTAGGGTTATTTTTGTCACAAAGGAATTGGTGTAAAGTCACAGATCAGACACAACGATGCGCGGCGCGAGTCAGCTGTATCGATCATACATACAGACTTCCCCCTCCGAGGGGGCAGTCAAGTCGGCGGAGTTGTCACAGCAGGGGTCGTGGTGTCGGTAACGGGTGGGAGGGGGCGGTGTGACACCTCATTGTGGCCCCGCCTTGTTATACAGTGCCGATATTACGGGCATTGTAAAGCGGGGCTAAGATGGCACGATTCATCGAACCACCTCCCTCCCCCCTATGGACTGCTCACTTTGGCACCATAAGTGGGTGGTTGCTGTGTGGGCAGCTACAGGGGGGTTCTGGCAGGTGGCGACTGGCCTACTTTTCTGGACGGCCGGGAGCACCACCCGGTTTTCGGGAACCACCTGGCCAAGAGAGATTAGGCAGGTATGCCCTAGATTGCTACGGTTTCCCCAATTTTGCATCTCTGTACGCTTATTGTGTACGCGGTACTTAGTGTTTTGACGCGGTTAAGTCACAAAGTCAGCGGCGCGCTATATGGGGCGAATTTAATGATAGGTGTATGTGGGAACATCTGCATAATGAACAGAGGGTAACAGAGAAAGTACTGGGCACCCACCACTATGAACAGATGAGGAAGACCAGGGAAATGGCTGTTTTAAGTAAAAATGTTGCTTAATTAGGGTACATTTAATTATCGGGGTGAAATTCTGCAAAGGGCAGAATAATAGGATAAAATATGTGGGACAAATATATGGGGGTGCTGTATGGATGGGACAGGTATATGGGGGTGCTGTATGGATGGGACAGGTATATGGGGGTGATGTATGGATGGGACCGGTATATGGGGGCGGTGTATGGATGGGACAGGTATATGGGGGGTGCTGTATGGATGGGACAGGTATATGGGGGCGATGTATGGATGGGACAGGTATATGGGAGAGCTGTATGGATGGGACAGGTATATGGGGGTGCTGTATGGATGGTACAGGTATATGGGGGCGATGTATGGATGGGACAGGTATATGGGAGAGCTGTATGGATGGGACAGGTATATGGGGGTGCTGTATGGATGGTACAGGTATATGGGGGTGCTGTATGGATGGACCAGGTATATGGGGGTACTGTATGGATGGTACAGGTATATGGGGGTATTGTAGGGATGGTACAGGTATATGGGGGTGCTGTATGGATGGGGGTGCTGTATGAATGGGACAGGTATATGGGGGTGCTGTATGGATGGGACAGGTATATGGGGGTGCTGTATGGATGGGACTGGTATATGGGGGTGCTGTATGGATGGGACTGGTATATGGGGGTGCTGTATGGATGGGACAGGTATATGGGGGCGCTGTATGGATGGGACAGGTATATGGGGGCGCTGTATGGATGGGACAGGTATATGGGGGCGCTGTATGGATGGGACAGGTATATGGGGGCGCTGTATGGATGGGACAGGTATATGGGGGCGCTGTATGGATGGGACAGGTATATGGGGGCGCTGTATGGATGGGACAGGTATATGGGGGTGCTGTATGGATGGGACAGGTATATGGGGGTGCTGTATGGATGGGACTGGTATATGGGGGTGCTGTATGGATGGGACTGGTATATGGGGGTGCTGTATGGATGGGACTGGTATATGGGGGCGCTGTATGGATGGGACAGGTATATGGGGGCGCTGTATGGATGGGACAGGTATATGGGGGCGCTGTATGGATGGGACAGGTATATGGGGGCGCTGTATGGATGGGACTGGTATATGGGGGCGCTGTATGGATGGGACAGGTATATGGGGGCGCTGTATGGATGGGACAGGTATATGGGGGTGCTGTATGGATGGGACAGGTATATGGGGGTGCTGTATGGATGGGACTGGTATATGGGGGTGCTGTATGGATGGGACTGGTATATGGGGGTGCTGTATGGATGGGACAGGTATATGGGGGTGCTGTATGGATGGGACAGGTATATGGGGGTGCTGTATGGATGGGACAGGTGTTTTTTTAATCAGAAATTGGGCATGATAATTTTTGTCACAAAATTCACGTGCCCAATTGGATACGTCCCTATATTTGCCGTAAATGTTGGTATGAGATTAAACCCCATCAGTTGATTACAATGTTATGGCGGCGGTTGGGGGGGGGCAGCTTCTGGACGACAGCAGAAACAGTCTAGGAACGAGACCCCCTCATATTCCTCCGCAGGCTTCATTAGAAAACAGCCTTTTATTGTCTGCATGTCTCCGATTACCGGCCGCGGCTTACTTGTGACTCCAGTATGAGACGGACAGGAGGCACAGCGTACCTCGCATAGAATAGCTCTGCATGAGATAGTATCTAATATTTATCTCCAGTCATGTCTTGTCCATTGCACTAACCACAGTCTGTGCGCACACTATCCATTCAGCTCAGGGATAAACGCTCCCTATTTTTCATGCTGAGCATAGTGAGAGGAATGCAGATCAGATGTGGCTGCAGGTCCCCCTGTGTTGCGGGCTGACCTAGTGACATCACTGAGGCATGAGGCACGGGGCACTCTGCATGTGTGCGTAGAATGTAAATATCAGACGCAGTACACATTCCACACGACAAGAAATAGCAGCTGATTATTTAGGCATCGGGACTACAGATAGATATTATGTATTACAGCTTCACAACCCCTGGAAACATTTCAGCCCCATTATTAGTAGTCAGACTATAAATGTTTTATACTGATAGCTATGTGCAGATAAAGGGGCTTATTCTGAGTCACAAATCTCGCTTCAAGGGAGCAAATGGCGATTTTGTACATACAGCGCACACGCATTTATGCATCTTTGCGTATGTCCGTTCTGTTCTGAGTCGGATACAACCGTGAAATAGGGCGTTTCGCACGTAATCACCCTAACTTGTGGGAGTGTATCGGAAGCTCGGCGATTCTGGGTCGTGCATACGGAGAAGGGACGCCTGCATGGTGCAGTCGCTAATGATGATGGTTGTAGCGGCTGGCGTAAATTCAGCAGGCGGCGCGGGTTTCCCAATTGCAGCCGCACGATCCCCCGCATTAGCCGAATGGGTACTGCCATTAGCATAAAGTAACTACAGCCGCTTTACTGCGTCTCAGCATCAGCCCCAAAATATCTCCTCGCCGACCCCAGTACTCAAGTCACTATGCAACGCAGGTACGTTACCTGTTGGCGCTTGAGAGTTACTCAGGCCATGCTGGGATTAGTAGTTCCACAAACCACTAGAGAGCTAAGTCTGCTACCGGGGCTTTACATGTGATGATCTCGCTGACTAGACAGCGTGAGGGGGCTGCAGATGTTCTGATATTTGATATCTAACATGATACAGGGTAGCTTTTACACCTCGTCTCCCTCTGTTTATTTATTTCCCCCTAGTCTAATAGATTTCACACGGTTGCCATCCCCAACCCCTGAAAACAAGGACTTATTTTTTGTCACAAGGTCTGCGGGGGTTCAGCCATCGCCAGCACGAAGCTCCAGCTACTCTGAGGCCAACGAGCCCGACGTGCAGATAACTAATGGCAGTAAGAGCTTGTCAATGGTTGACCTCCAGGACAATCGGGTTTTGGATATTGGCACAAACACGTCGGGCATCGGGGACTCTTTAAACGACAGCCAGACGTCTTTTAGTCAGTTGCAAGCGATATGGACGGCACGGACGCCACAAGGTAATTTAATGACTATGACAACAGCCAGGAGAACGGGACAGACCCCCACCACTCCCAACGCAGACGCCACCTTGGGTAGACCACAGCTTTTGGCACCTTTATCATTCCAGAACCCTGTGTACCAAATGGCAGCAGGTTTGCCGGTATCACCGCGGGGGCTCGGAGACTCTGGTTCGGAATGTCATAGCTCGCTCAGCTCACACAGTAACAGTGAGGACTTAACCGGTAACAAACATGGTTTTATTAATCCGGGTAGCGGTGAGGACTTCAGCAGACGATCTGGGGACATGTCTCGGAGGCAGTTGTCATTAACCGAAAAGACTGGTCAACCTACCATGCCGCGGCAAAACAGCTCGGGTCCCCAGAGGCGAATAGATCAACCACCCCCGCCACCTCCACCAATGACCAGGGGCAGGACTCCGCCAACGTTACTCAACACAACGCCCTACCCAAGGCCATCAAGTGGGAGCATGATGTCCTCCTCCCCAGACTGGCCCGGCAGTGGCGCTCGGATGAGGCAACAGTCATCGTCCTCCAAGGGTGACAGCCCAGAGATGAAGCAAAGGACAGTACATAAACAGGTTAGTTATTTTACTTACATTATAGATGCAGAAGTAGGAGAGCTCTGGTCAATGTGTTCACTGTGCTACAGAGTACTAAATGGTTTGGATGAAACTTGCTTGTAGCATCAATTGTTCTAGATTGTCCCTGTATATATTAGGGGTGTTGCATCAGACTACGACCACCGGTCCGTTGTGGAAAGACTCTTGCCACAAATATCTGTTGTGAGATACAATGTGGCTTCCATGAAAGGGTTGGCGGACATTTGCTTGCTTGGTTTCAGCTGTTGGCACTTGGCTCAGTGGTAAAGACAACTCGGTGAGAACCGGGGCACCATGGGCCGAAAACGTTGGATATAAATATAGCTCCTGGATTGTAGGGAATTGAATTAAATATACAGGTTTATTTTCTAGATGCAATTATTGCAGTTCACCTGTCTGTGTACTTGAATGCAAATGCTTGCAGAGCTTACATTCCACCCACGGCTCCTCGTATTGGTAGAGTTGGTTGATAGACTACTCATTTAATTTACATATAACCTATACGATTTGTTTAGTGTCTTAAAAACTGTCACAAGTCGGGTCCTGTGAGGTGACGGGAAGGGGAAATAAGTGGCTTGTAATTGGGTCCATCTGAACCTCGGCTCATTGCCTCGCCATTTAATTGAACGACAGCCGCCGGTAGCTTGTGCTGAGGAATGCAGCAGGATGAGATGCAATTATCAGCTCTGTAGCTGTAGAATATACACTTTGGTCACAGCTTTCAGAACGCCGCAGACATCAAGGCAAAGAGGACGGTGAGCTCCTGTTACACCCTAGGTGGCTGCCAAATATATCTATCGTATGCGCAGAAGCATTCTATGGCACCGATAACCGATGCCGTATTATCCTCCTACAAAGTCACATTTGGTTTCATATTATTATTATCATCATTTTATTTATATGGCGCCACAAGTGTTCCGCAGCGCCTTACACAGTACATAAACAAATTGTTGACCAGTGACTTACAGAACAATACAATACAGGACCAGGACATGGATAATCTATATTGCTACATTAGCGACCATAACACCCAGATAAGCAGCCAAGTGTTAGGTGCCCTGGTGGGGAGTAAGAAGTAGATGAAAGTAAAGTAAGGAGAAGCACAAGAGGGTAGAGGGCCCTGCTCGTAAGAGCTTACATTCTAAAAGGGAGGGGAAGACAACCTGGTTTGTATCAGATGGGGTAGACGGGGATGAAGGAGCATGTAGCAGAGAGTTAGGATGGGAGCTGGAAGGTTTCAATGAAGTAGTGGGCCTTGAGAGCCCGTTTGAAGGATTGCAAAGAGGTGGAGAGTCTGATGGGAAGCTGGAGAGAGTTCCAAAGGTGGGGAGCAGCGCGGGCAAAACCTCAGAGGCAGGAGTGGGAGGAAGTAATCAGTTGGCAGGAGAGGCGGCGTGCATTAGTCGAACGAGGAGCGTGGACAGGAGAGTGAAGTGAGATGAGATCAGAGATGTAAATGGGAGAAGATTGGGTGAGGGCTTTGTAAGTGAGGGTGAGAACCTTGAATTGGATTCTGAAAGGGAAGGGGAGCCAGTGTAGGGCTTGTAGGAGATGGGAGGCAGATGTAGAGCGTTTGGAGAGGAAGATGAGCCGAGCAGCAGCATTGAGGACAGACTGGAGAGGAGAGAGATGGGAGGTGGGGAGGCCAGATAGGAGGAGGTTACAGTAGTCCAATCTGGAGATGACCAGTGAGTGGATGAGGGTTATAGTAGCATCCTGGGTGAGATAGGGTAGGATCTTGGAAATATTTTTGAGATGGAAACGACAGGACTGTGAGAGGTTCTGGATATGTGGTTTAAAGGAGAGGGATGAGTCCAGGATAACTCCAAGAAAGCGCACTTTGGGGCTAGATGGGATAGTTATACCATCAATTGATAAAGAAATTGTGAGGTGAGGTTATGGAAGAGGGTGGGAAGACGATCAGCTCTGTCTTAGACATATTAAGTTAGAGAAATCACTGGGACATCCAGAAAGAGATAGCAGAGAGACAGTTAGAGATACGAGTCAGTATAGAGGGGGAAAGATCAGGTGAGGAAAGGTAGATCTGAGTGTCATCAGTACAGAGATGATAATGGAGGTCAAAAGAGCTGATGAGTTCACCTAGAGAGGACGTATAGAGAGAGAATAGGAGAGGTCCAAGAACAGAACCTTGGGGAACACCTACTGTAAGAGGCTGTGGGGGGGAAGAGGAGTCATGAGAGGAAACAGAGAAGGATCGGTCAGAGAGGTAGGAGGACAGCCAGGAGAGGGCAGTGTCACGTAGACCAAGGGAGTGACGGATATGCAGCAGGAGAGGGTGGTCCACGGTGTTGAAAGCAGCAGAGAGATCAAAGAGAATGAGCAGAGAGTAGTGGCCTTTAATTTGGCAGCAAGGAGGTCGTTGCTGACTTACGTGAGCGCAGTTTCAGTGGAGTGGAGAGAACGGAAGCCAGACTGAATAACCGCTTCCAACTCTACTTCTAGATTACAAATATTTTATACCAATGAGGAGTTAAAATACTGTTATCTGTTTCTGCTGTATAGATTCTCTGTACATACTGTATGAGACACAAATGCACCCAGACAATCCCATCCTGGCTGCAGGCTCAGCCGTATACTCCGTCCTAACCTATTCCTAATTGAGTAGTAGGGAGAATGGGGCTATCATCACTGCATCTCGCAAGGCGTATTGTAAGGGGGCCGTTATCTGCTTCCTAATGGATAGAAGTGCAGTTTTATTTCCATTACAACCTGTCACTATAGAAATGATAACTATATAGAGCAGCTTTATCACAGCAGCCAGGGATTTGTCTGCTGGTACAATTAGATTGCAAGGTCGTTCATGCAGAAAGGAGAGACGAGCCGGAGTCACATCGCTCGGCCTTCAGCTGTGAGCAACCTACAAAGCACTTAGAAATACTTATTGGTGCGATAACTGTAGGTTAGAACGTCTCACCCGGAGATTAGAGCAGCCGGCGTCTCACTGGCCCATCGGATGCAGAGATTAATAGCAAAGTAATTAACAACGCCTGTTGTAAAGGGGGGGGAGTGTGTATTGGGGGTGCGGTTGTGGCAGCTGGTGAATAACTGGTGTCCTGGTAATTACGGCAATGTATATAAGCCGGTGACTTCTCAGGGCGTGATGTGGCTACCGACCATATAAGTACCGTATTCTCTGTGTTCTGTCGGTTGGAGGCTGCCATAATGTCCTGTCTCCCACTGTGTAAGCCTCATATATATTGAGTTGGCTAATTTTTGTTTACTACATAATGGTAATAGTGTAGCCACAGTGACATAAATTAATATGCCTGATATTGTGTAATAGAATTCTATTATATCTAGTATTATGATCATGTACAGTGGTCAGGACATGTTGGGGTGTAGCGTCCTATGTCTGTATACGGTATAATAGATGTGTATTATGGTCATGTACAGCGGCCAGGACATGTTGGGGGTGTAGTGTCCTATGTCTGTATACAGTGTAATAGATGTGTATTATGATCATGTACAGCGGTCAGGACATGTTGGGGGTGTAGTGTCCTATATCTGTATACAGTGTAATAGATGTGTATTATGATCATGTACAGCGGTCAGGACATGTTGGGGGTGTAGTGTCCTATGTCTGTATACAGTGTAATAGATGTGTATTATGATCATGTACAGCGGTCAGGTCATGTTGGGGGTGTAGTGTCCTATATCTGTATACAGTGTAATAGATGTGTATTATGGTCATGTACAGCGGTCAGGTCATGTTGGGGGTGTAGTGTCCTATGTCTGTATACAGTGTAATAGATGTGTATTATGGTCATGTACAGTGGTCAGGACATGTTGGGGGTGTAGTGTCCTATGTCTGTATACAGTGTAATAGATGTGTATTATGATCATGTACAGCGGTCAGGACATGTTGGGGGTGTAGTGTCCTATGTCTGTATACAGTGTAATAGATGTGTATTATGATCATGTACAGCGGTCAGGACATGTTGGGGGTGTAGTGTCCTATGTCTGTATACAGTGTAATAGATGTGTATTATGATCATGTACAGCGGTCAGGACATGTTGGGGGTGTAGTGTCCTATGTCTGTATACAGTGTAATATATGTGTAGTATGATCATGTACAGCAGTCAGGTCATGTTGGGGGTGTAGTGTCCTATGTCTGTATACAGTGTAATAGATGTGTATTATTATCATGTACAGTGGTCAGGACATGTTGGGGATGTAGTGTCCTATGTCTGTATACAGTGTAATAGATGTGTAGTATGATCATGTACAGTGGTCAGGACATGTTGGGGGTGTAGTGTCCTATGTCTGTATACAGTGTAATAGATGTGTAGTATGATCATGTACAGTGGTCAGGTCATGTTGGGGGTGTAGTGTCCTATGTCTGTATACAGTGTAATAGATGTGTAGTATGATCATGTACAGCGGTCAGGACATGTTGGGGGTGTAGTGTCCTATGTCTGTATACAGTGTAATAGATGTGTCTTATGGTCATGTACAGCGATCAGGTCATGTTGGGGGTGTAGTGTCCTATGTCTGTATACAGTGTAATAGATGTGTCTTATGGTCATGTACAGCGATCAGGTCATGTTGGGGGTGTAGTGTCCTATGTCTGTATACAGTGTAATATATGTGTAGTATGATCATGTACAGCAGTCAGGTCATGTTGGGGGTGTAGTGTCCTATGTCTGTATACAGTGTAATAGATGTGTATTATGATCATGTACAGTGGTCAGGACATGTTGGGGGTGTAGTGTCCTATGTCTGTATACAGTGTAATAGATGTGTTTTATGGTCATGTACAGTGGTCAGGACATGTTGGGGATGTAGTGTCCTATGTCTGTATACAGTGTAATAGATGTGTAGTATGATCATGTACAGTGGTCAGGACATGTTGGGGGTGTAGTGTCCTATGTCTGTATACAGTGTAATAGATGTGTAGTATGATCATGTACAGTGGTCAGGTCATGTTGGGGGTGTAGTGTCCTATGTCTGTATACAGTGTAATATATGTGTAGTATGATCATGTACAGCAGTCAGGTCATGTTGGGGGTGTAGTGTCCTATGTCTGTATACAGTGTAATAGATGTGTATTATTATCATGTACAGTGGTCAGGACATGTTGGGGATGTAGTGTCCTATGTCTGTATACAGTGTAATAGATGTGTATTATGATCATGTACAGTGGTCAGGACATGTTGGGGGTGTAGTGTCCTATGTCTGTATACAGTGTAATAGATGTGTAGTATGATCATGTACAGTGGTCAGGACATGTTGGGGGTGTAGTGTCCTATGTCTGTATACAGTGTAATAGATGTGTATTATGATCATGTACAGCGATCAGGTCATGTTGGGGGTGTAGTGTCCTATGTCTGTATACAGTGTAATAGATGTGTATTATGGTCATGTACAGCGGTCAGGACATGTTGGGGGTGTAGTGTCCTATGTCTGTATACAGTGTAATATATGTGTAGTATGATCATGTACAGCAGTCAGGTCATGTTGGGGGTGTAGTGTATGTATATAATGTAATAGATGTATATTATGGTCATGTACGTGTTTGATATGCTGAGTGTAGAAGCTATAACTGTGGGGTGAAGTTACAGTATATACAGTATAGAGACTTACTGTTAGTGATATATACAGTATAGAGACTTACTATTAGTGATATATACAGTATAGAGACTTACTATTAGTGATATATACAGTATAGAGACTTAGAGCCGTATTCAATTGCCGGCGAAAATTCCTGGACGTTCCTCCTACAATGTGTGTTTTTGGAGAAAACTCTTTACGTGCACGCGGTTGCATTTCGCCCTATTCAATTCCAAAGGATGCGAAAACACGTCCCGGCGAATCTCAAGCAGGTGAAAAGTGCTGTCAGATTTGGGGACATCAGCCTGACACCCCCCAAAAGGTGCACTGACATTGGGGATCACTATTTGGGGTGCTTAAATGCTCTCAATAGCTGCTATTTAGCGTCTTTGCACAAGTGGTGGAGAATAGCATTTAGCAGGGTTTTTTGGCAAAAATAAGAAGTCCCAGTCAATTTGGGCTACATGAAAATGGGTGCAAGCATGGTTAAATATCGCTAAAGTGAGGTTATAAAAAACCTAGAAAACGTACCATCAGCAATCACCTGCAATAAAAAAAAAAAAAAAACACCTGGGGCACACTCGGGGGACCCCCTGGAGTCTATTTCGCTAGTGTTTAACTTTGTCCCCCAACTTTGTTTTTTTTTACGTCCCCAAAACAAAAGTACTCTTTGGGGGTGATCTTAAGTTTGTAACTTTTTTTGACGCAGTTTACCTTTGGGAGACTGTCCCAAGGCTGCAAGGGTGTTCCCACAACTTTGCACCCCAAACCCCCAATTCTGCACATTTTTTCGCCTCCATTCAGAGGCGAATCTTTTCCGCCGGTTACAAGGCGCAGACTTTTTGCACCGGCGAAGTGTCTTTGGAATTGAATACGGGGATAAGTTTCCGCCTGGCGAAATGACGTAATCGACGGAAACTTTTCGCTGGCAATTGAATACGGCCCTTAGTGTCAGTTAGTGATATATAGTCATATAACCTTTTTACCATTAATGGAGCAGTCAGCCTTTCCCGCATTACCGTGCCAGGAGCGCTGCGTCTGTAACCTGCTGAGGACTGTGCTGTGTACCGTCCCCTCTATCTCAGATCATCAATCAGACGGTCGGCCTTTTGTTTACAGCTATTGATTTATGAGTAATAACTCTGCGAGTGTTGACATTAGTAAATGTAGCATGCGTGTGTACTGTAGCAATCAATACTAATTCCGAGGACAGCGCTGTTCAGGCATCCAGCGATATGGTAATGGCGTGATTGAGAATCAGAGGCAGCTGCACTGCGCAGACTGAACGCTCCTTTTATTACATCATCATCTCCGGTTACTACGGCGGTGGCGACGGCTCCTCTCACGTCCATGTCCTCTGTAAGTGTTTGATCTTCAGTTCGTCTCTGAAGGAAAAATGTTTTTAAGAAATTACAGTTTGTTCCGAAGTAAATGACGGATGTTACCCAGTAGAATGATAAATAATGCCAGTAACATCAGGCAGACGGGCTGCGGCGCCAGATTAAAGCTTCTCACACATCCTGACCCCACCAACCACGATGGATGGCAGGGGGTTATGTGGAGGCCTTACCCACCACCATCTGCCCTTGCGTCTGAGCAGTGGCGTTAGTTCATCTCAGGTGCCCGGAGGCAAGTTTTAATTTGGTGCCCGGCGGCAGGCGCCTCCATTGTCTCCCATAGTTCTGCCCCTGCTTCTGAGAGAGTTTGCGTTGTGGCGCCATTTATCTACATACTTGTTGCGTTAACTCCATTGTCCCCCTACGCACAAGTGCTCACTATGATGTCACCAGTACTGAACACCCCAGTGGGTAAGTGCCCTTAATGCTGTTAATGAATCTGATAGTTTAAATGATTTCCAACCATGAGGTAGAAATAGTAGAACGGCGTTATTATCACCCCACCGGGGAATATGAATTGTAAATGTGCAATGTATAGGTTTCCCCCGGCCTCCCCATAGATACAGTAGTCTGCACTCTCCGCTGCGGACTCTCACAGTATAATGTCTGGGCAGAGAAGGAATACACAGAAATGCAGACTCTCAGGGTCGTTCAGTGTCAGCGCAGACCATCCCCACTGTACAGGAAAATGTTCATCTGTAATTAATTTGTAGTGGCATTAATAATTCTGCAAATATCGATACAAAAATCAATGCTGCCTCTTTCGCCAAATGCGCTTGCTGGCAATAGCTCACACAGCGGCGTTGCATTCCTGCAGATGTACCAGATAGCACAGTGGGGCAGAGACCACCTTTACAGGGTATGGGGGCTGGAAGCATGTCACTCAGAACCAGCACTATTCCTGCAAGAAAACGTCATCTCTGTTTACATCTGTTAAAGTTTAGTCATTTTATTTTGGAACTCAGTTTCCTACATGCGAGCGATTGATCTAAAAATAAAAGATACTACACACACAGAGACTGGATAACCTGTATACCTGCCCATACATACATTGCTAGTGCTATTTAGTGGCAGTTATGTTTAGAGTGTTTCACAGATGTGCGTGCGTCCTGCCGGCCCTGGTGCGCGTGCGTCCTGCCGGCCCTGGTGCGCGGGCTACTGCCCAAGGAAAATGAGATTGTAATTTCCGCTGGACAGATGACCCTGCATAGCGTTCTCCCAGCGTACGGTGCTGCAGAATATGTCAGCGCCATATAAACAAAGGAGGATAATAAGTAACAGCGAAGGCTCCATCTCCAAACACAAATACTATATAACAGTGTGCGAGCCGTATTATATAAGGGATGTAGTTACATAGACTGCAGTTCAAGATGTCAACATTGTAATGTCGACCGGAGAAAGGCGACGTAGTTGTAATGTTTTTTAAAAGGTTTTAACTGTCAACATTATAAATTTACACACGGTGCTTTACGGTCACGTATAATTTATAGCATTTTAACCGTGTCAGCATTATAACTTTATACAGTATAAAGTTACAGTATAATACCAACACAGTTAAAATGCTTAAAACAAACATTACAGCCGCGTCCGCTTTCTCCCGTCGACATTACCGGTACCCCAAATAAAACACTGGTGGTTCCCATATACCCCTGTCCCCCTCTCTTCCATGCTGTCTGCTTTGGGCATTATGTCAATAACCCCCTTTAGCTTTTCTAGCTATGACACCTAAATGTACAATAGGGACTTTGGAGTCTATTTAATAAGTGGCGATAAGCCAAAATATCTGCAAAAACGCAGGAGAGAGGCGCCATTTACATTTCTCTCTGTGTAAGATTTTAACCCTGACAAAAGTCGCCATTTCTCCGGTAGCCTATTTTATCCTGCTTACATACATTTGGTGATGGGGATACCTCATTGGATGCCTGCCAGATCGGTTCCCTTTACGCATGTGCCGCCGTTATCCAGCAACATTAGGCTGGTGATCACTATTCCCTAGAGGAGACGCGGCATGGTAAATTGCAGCGGCAGATCCATCACAGCGATACATAATGACAGTTCCGCAGTCACAGAACCACCAATCGTACAAACGCCCCTCAGTAGGTCAGTCCGATGAATGTTTTTCTAGTTGGGGAAATGCTACAGATGGATGATGTTCCCTGTGCGCAGTGCGGATGGATTGTGTACATTACAAACGGGACATTTACAGAAAATGGTGCAAAGGAAAAACAGTGTTGTCTGTAGCATCCAATCAGATTGTAACTATCATTTTTCCCCGCATTTCTCAGTGTATGCAACTCCTGTAATAACTGATGCCGTTCTACTATTAATATAGAATAATTATGCTGGTGAGGAGATGGGAAATGGAGAATGTCTGGGCGACAGTAAAAGTTTATGAAATTTGATGATCTGTATAATTCACAGACACGAGCAGCTGATCGCCTGCATTGCTGATCTGTATAAGTCACAGACACGAGCAGCTGATCGCCTGCATAAGTCACAGACACGAGCAGTTGATCGCCTACATTGCGGATCTGTATAAGTCACAGACACGAGCAGCTGATCGCCTGCATTGATGATCCGTACTGAGGTTATTGTATTCAGCTCAATAAATCGGTGTCTAGAATTCTTTCTGTTATTAATAATATCTCCATTGTTCCTGGGGGTACAGTAATACAGATGTATCCCCATACACTGTTACTCAAGTGGCAGCAAATAGTCCCTCTTGGGGTGCAGGTCCTGGGCAACTGGACGCTAGGTAATGAGGACACGTGTATGACGGAAACCATCTAGCCAGGAGAACTACACAAGATGGGCGAGATTAGAAATATGACATAATAAAGGTTCTATAGACATAGGGCGGGAGTCTCCATCAAGTGATTGGTGCGCCAACCGCCTGGCTGCTTCTTTATAAGCTACCAAAAATCCTTAATAAAGGTACAGAAGAGACCCCGGCGCTCTATGTCGGATCTGAATACGGGGCCACTGTCTGTGTTTGGTGCGTGTGGTTCAGCGGAACGTACAGGGAAATGCAGGTGTGAGGATCACTGATCCCTATGGCGATCTCCGTGCTGTACAGAGTAACGGTCTTCATTCAGCGTAGAGAAAGCAATGAGAGCTTAGGTGAATGAGCCCCGAAGCCTGTCATTATTGGAGAGTGACCTGGCTTTGGCGTCGGTTCTCAAGCAGTGTATTCTGGCCTGTGTATGTCAGTGTGTTAGACGCAGCCTCCGATGTTTGTGGAGGGTGTCTTCCATTATGGGCAATAAAATGCCACGTGTCCAGCACTGCCTCCAGGTTATGTCCAGTGTATCTCACCTTCACACAGCTTGTAAGTTACAGCCGTCACCAAAGGCAAACGGAGAGATAAGATCACTCGCACATCGTTAGATAAATATAGACTTATTGTTCCGTCTTACTCAGCTGGCTAAAGATGTGACTCCGCCTATTGTGGGAAGGGCCATCTGAGGTGTGAGGCTCCACTTAAATAACTGACAGACATCACTCGTGCCTCGTCCAGTAGGCACCTCCCACATTGGGCGTGTCCAGAAAGTAACCCTCCCAGCTCAGTAAGACAGGACAGAGGATTGTTGAATTTAGGGGGACGGGTGCTGACCTAGTGGGGGAGATTTAAATAATTGCAATTGCGAAAATATTTTAATCTGTGCAACTGATCGTTCATGTATTACCCTCATGATTGCTGCCTGAGTGTTGCAGAGCTGTGGCAGGCACACTATGGCTTCCTAGCCGTTGTTGAACTACAGGTCCCAGCAGGCTACTGACCGATTTCAGCAACGTCTGTAGGGCCGCAGGGTCCCTGTTGCGAGAAGCACGGCGTTGAGCCTTTATGTGAGATGTGTAAAGCGCTGCAAATTAACTTCATTTCCACTTTTATTTTGCTACCAGATTCATATTTTAGTTTTATTTATTTTTTTTTATTTCATGGTTTTCTTTTGTTATGGTTGTATGTTTCGTTTTAGGCCCCCTCACCCGTGAGCCCCAATGCCCTGGACCGCACAGCTGCTTGGTTGTTGAATATGAATATGCAGCTGGTAGAAGATGAGTGCATTGACCCAGATTTCAAGCACAGGGATAAGATCAGGAGTAAGGAGGACATGAGCCAAGCAGCAAAGGTAAAAGGCACAGTAAGGTCCCTCGTTACCCCTCACAGATCAGCGCTGTGCAGGCGTGAGCCTCAGAGAAGGCAATGTAGCCAGTTGCCTATGGACACCTAAAGAACTAGGGCACCACTGTCACAGGCTGCGACCACTGCTCACTCACCATCCCCAGTCCTCTAGGAGATCCGTCATGGGCTGTACAGGGAGTCATTTGTATTGTGTAGGACATAGGTTCCCAAGCCCAGCCCTCAAGTCACCCAAACAGTCCAGGTTTTATGGATATCCATGCTTGAGCACAGCTGGCTTAAATAGTACCTCAATTTGATTTAACCATATGTGCTCAAGCACAGATATCCTTTAGACCTGGTCTGTTAGGTGACTTGAGGACTGAGTTTGGGAACCACTGATGTAGGAGAATTGTAGCACTAATTTATAGTAAGAGAGAGTCCAGATAACACCCCAATAATGGAATTATACCACCCCAATTAAATGGGAAACAGACCTCATTATATATATATATTTTACATACACACATATAATACATACATACACACACACACACACACACACACACATACACACATATTATACACACTACCAAGTAAACCAGTAGAAGTATACGCTCTTAGAAATCTGTGTTTTTACATATCAGGACATAAGCAGCAATCGTCTAGTCCTCACCAAGTTATAAAATTTGATACCTTTAATCTCATGTAGCCAATACCCCATCACCGTTTTTAGTTTTTCATTGTTTATCATAATCCGCCATGAACACTCAGCCTTACGTGAAGGGGTAAGTGTATCCTGATGCGCCTATATTAATAATAAAGATCATTTGTAGCCTCGTTGCTGCTAAATCAAGAACGCGTCATGATCTCATCACCAGGCCGTGCCGCAATCTCTGTACCGGCAGCACCAGCTGCTCAGGTCCATGTCACCACCAAGGAGATTACGGGGTCTATTTACTAAGCAGTGTGAGGAGACAGAGTGACAAGTGATAAGAAAGTGATAAGAAAGTGATAAGGTACCAGCCAATCAGCTCCCTGATTGGCTGGTACCTTATCACTTGTCACTCTGTCTCCTAACACTGCTTAGTAAATAGACCCCTACGTCTGCAGCGATCACAGAGAACCAATTGCCGCTCTTTATGCATATGGAACGGTTGAATCCCCATTATTCTATATAGAGAGAGATTATATACAAATGTACGTCATAGGGAGACCGCACTTTGCTCTAAGAAATCACCGGGAACTCAAAAGCTACATCCAGGGATCTACAGGCGTCTGTCTACACAATCCAGGCCAGTCTAGCATCTGGGCAGGTATAGCTTGTAATGGAAGCGCTGCCAGGAGACTTCTCTTCTAGATAAAAACATGGAGTTGCATTTGAATTAAGCACAAGACTTCCAGAACAATGGTCTCTGGACACACACGACCAGCGCGGTTTGGTCGTAATACAGCTCCAGCCGTCAAGCATGTGCTGGTGGGACCCGGGCTCTCGCAGTCATGACTCCACCATGAACACTTCGTTGCACTAGAGCAGTGGTGTCAAACTCAGGCTCTTCAGCTTTTGTGGGACTACATATCCCAGCATGCCCTGACACATTTTTAGCATGTCCTAATAGCAAAACTGTGGCACTGCATGCTGGGATGTGTAGTTCCACTGCAGCTGGAGGGCCCGAGTTTGACACCACTGCACTAGAGTATTGTAGAGGAAAATGTGGCCGACTTAGGAGAACAGGACAATCTTGTGCACACCAGCAACGCTACACAGTGTTCTCCCCAGAAAGTTTTTCCAGCCGGGTGGCATCAAAAAGTAGCCGGGTGGGGGGGGGCCTTTGCAATTACGCGCTCCAGGAAAAGTGGTATCTCCCTTACCAATCCAGCCCAACAGGTCTCAGGCTGCTCCCCCACTGGCTCTCAGTCAAAAGTGCCCATTATGCAGTGCCCCCTGTAGTTTTCCCCTTTATACAGTGCCCCCTTTAGTTTAGCTTTGCCCTTATGCAGTGCCCCCAGGCTGAAGTAGTGCCCCCAGACTGTAGCAGCCCCCTTTATACAGTGCCCCCAGTAACAGCCCCCTTTAAACAGTAACGCATACTCACAAAAAAAATAGACAACTTACCTGATCCCTGGTCCAGCCGACGACCGCTGCTGTCCGCTGCTCCCAGCCCGCTCTGCACCCCATCAACCGCTGCGGGGGAAGCCGGAATGGGAGCTCATGAGTGAGCTTTAGCCGGCTCCCTCCGTGGCCGCAGCAGCCAATCAGAGTCTGTATGACTCTCATTGGCTGGCTGCGCTGCCGCTGGCGGCTGTGTGTGTGTTTCTGTGTAGGGCAGACGGCTACTCACTGCGGTCTGCCCTACACTTGTGGGACACTAGCAGCGGGTGCGGGCCCCGGTGCAAAGCATCGGCTGCATTGCCGCTAGTTCTGCCGGGCGGTGGCAGATTTTTGCCAGGCGGACCGCCCAACAAATAAAGCGTGGGGAGAACACTGCCACAGCTGGAAAAGAAAAGAATCTGGGCTTCAGAATGGTCGAGTCCTGACCTTAACCCCATTGAGATGCTGCAGCGAAAGCCTCAAAGAGTGGTGTAAAAACACATCAACGATCTGCATGAGCGTTACAGGGGGCAGTGATTATTTTAGGTTTACATGGCAATAGATAGTGAGAGGAAGCGGAGATTGTAGCTTTCAGGATGATTGTACAAGGAATAATGTCATAAGACCTTTCCCTGAAAACATCTTTTCATTCACAATTAATATAAAATCAGATTACAAAACAGCTCCACCATGGTGAGCACAGGCCACCCGCGGTACTGCAGCAGCCAGCTCTTTTCTTAATTCTATTTACTCATCGGGAAGGTGGAGAACTTTAAATCAGTGAGAGCAAAATCCTGGGAGGTCTCCACGTCTTACTGTGGATGGTGTTGGGCACTGAATGCTGCACTACCTTGGTATCCTATCCATATTTAATGATGGCGGGCGGCGGATGGATGGCACAGCAGCTCTACTCGTTCTCTGTGCTGCTGGTTCACCAGCTCTCATCGCGAGCTGCACAGAGTAATTCTTTGTGAAGGGGTTTCCAGCTGGGTCCATCTCCGCACAAGCACCTCATTAAAGAAATGACTACATTGGAGGAAGGGAACACGTCCCATAAAACCACTATCCTCAGGCAAGCGGGCACTGCTGGATGGCACTCTCCAGGCAGGGGCCATCGTTCCCTCTGAGAGCTGGCGCCTGAAGCACCGTCACACCGAGCAGCTTTCCCCAGTCTTACTCAATGATTAAGATGGCTTCTAATCCCCCCCGCCTGGCAATATGTAAATACACAGAGCACGGAATAGAATAATTACCAGCGAATGGCTCAGCCCCCTACCCCATATAGACGAGGATAACAGCTGTCTGCGGCCCGTCACTCGCGTCTCTCCGTGATAGTCACTGACATTTCGTGTACTTTATGTAATACGACCCTCTCTCTGGACAGTGTATGAAGCAGGAATATTATCAGAAACACTTCATCCATTCCAGCTAGGTCCAATTAGTACTGGTAATGTAATGGGACGTGCGCTGTGACCTGACCATCGCGCGCGGAGAAACGTTCATGTATGTGAGGAAAATCCGCAAAGTCCGGGAGGGAGCAGTTTCCAGAAGACGACACATTCTAGACTAAAAATTACTATTGTGCTGAGATATTATTTATGGGTGTCTGCAATACTTCGTTGTGTCTTATCAGTTACTTAAACAGCGCGCACATATTACACAGGGCTTTACAGGGAATCATCGGTCCCTGCCCCAGAGGAGCTTACAATCTATATTCCCAACACGTAGAAGTGTTGATTTTACTTGAACTAAATTGACTGACCAGAGCGTTTTTGGAGCGTGGAACACAGGGATACACCAAATTCTGTGTTAAATAACTTTTTCTGAAATAATTATCTTTACATTTAATTAATCTGCACAAACTACCTGCTGTTTGCTCATAGCAAAGTGATAATGAGGGTGGAGCTTCTTGGTCTTGAATCACTCTGCTATAAGAAGTGTTCAGGGTCTGGCCGTGTAGAGCTCTCAGTCACAGACTTACACTACCTGGGCATCAGATCAGGTCTGTACAGACTGGTGATCTCACACAGAGACAGGATTGATCAGTGCTTTGCTTTGCCGTTTGAGCTTTTTGCCCTATATCAACAGCATTTTAGTCCTTGACTTTGAGGTGTGGGTGGGGTAATACTGAACAGCGCATTTTGCTTGTATCATCATTGGTGCCGGTTGCTAGAGATAAAGAAATATATTGTGTGTAGGAATCATATTAAACTTACTCATGCAGAAACCATTAAAGGTAAAATGCATGTGTAGGAACCAATGTTCCCTGAGCCAGTGGTACCAGGCAGCAGGTAGTGAGCCAGTGGTGCCAGGCAGCGAGCCAGTGGTGCCAGGCAGCAGGCAGCGAGCCAGTAGTGCCAGGCAGTGAGCCAGTGGTGCCAGGCAGGGACAGTGGCAGGTGGGGAGTTTGACTGGGGCGGTACACCTGTCAAACCGTATCGCAGGTGTCCTAAGGCGAGCTCAGGGAGGACAGAAACCTCCCGTGGAGCAGAAGGGCAAAGCCAGTAGTGCCAGGCAGCAGGTTTTGGTGACAAAGAAAATAAAGGGAATATGTTTATATGGTGCCGATCTTTATGTAGAAAACAATAAGCCTATGTTAGTGGTAAGGGCTATATCAGCACTCCTCATCTCTTGTTGACCTTAAGTTGGGTACAGGCTCTTTGAGTGTTGAACTCCCTTTCCCTCACAGTGACTGAACCTTCATTGTTTATTGCTCTGTATTGTCCTTATGATATGGCCCCTTACAGAAAGTATAATATCTACACTCTGTGTACGTATATATCCACTTGCTATACGTGTGACACAGTATGTCCACCTACTGTCCACTTATTGTGTGTATATGTTCATTTACACTTACTGTACGCGCGATGTGTCAAGTTTCACTGTTGCTACACAGTATTCCCTGTACAGCGCCGCGCCGCACATTGGGGCTGATTCTGAGTTGGGAGTGAAAACAAACAGCCAGTAACTTTGCCCCTGGGTAACACCCTGCTGCGCTGCAGGAGGAGGGGAGTTAGATTTGGGAGGGGGGTGTCCTAGCTCAGATCTATGCTGTAGTGTAAGAATGAAGCTGTGTGGCATCTGTGGGCTATATGTAACAACAGCCGGTGGTTTGTGGGGTTTTTCGCTGTTCTTTCAAACCAGAATTAGCCTCATTATGTGTAGGTTTATAAATACTTAATATATTCTTTATTTCTGTCTGTATATTAAAGCCAACTAACTGACCAGACTGTGGCCAGATCATACAGCTTCATAACATACAGATGTGTCCCCAAATCACGCCAAATATACCTGTTTATCGCTCCGAGGAATTTACTACTTAGCTACGCCAGAACACTCATCCTAAGTACATTGTACACTATAAGTGAGGTAAGACGCAGAACTGGGGGAAAAGTACGCGGTGCAGGAATCGTGCCAGGCGTCGCGTGCCATGTGGCGCCATAACGGACACATCTGTAATATGGAGGAGTAACAGTAAGAAGACCCCAAACTCTCTCCTACAGACACTAAAGGCAGATTTTGATATAAAAAATAAATTATAATTTAAATGTTCGATTTGCAATTCACTTATATAATGGAAACCTCCAGAAATAATCTCAGGGGTTGTCTGAGAAACAGTGAGATTTCCCATTAATTTAAATGGACAAAGCATTACAATGAGTGTTCTGAGCCCTTAAAAACCCATTGCTGATTGAAATAAATGGGAAAATACATCATTAAATAAATGCATTTTTTTATTAAACCAACAACAAAAAAAATACTAATCGGCGACGGTAGTTTGGAATTGTTCTTTAATAGTATCTCATTGCTTTGCTGCTGATGTCTTTGGCTCAACAGGAACGAACCTCCAGTCCCATTGATAATCACCAGCTGCCAGCGTGTAAACACGGCTTGTGATTGGGTTAGCATTTTAATAGATAAAGCATTTTCAGTGGGTTTCCTGTACCTACGGCAATTGTACGGCCGCAGTTTTCCGCACATTGCCAGGGGGAAGCTTTGCCGAAACCCATCTAACCGGTTTTTTTTTGGATAGTTACATTTGAACAGAAGGAAAGTGGTTATCTCCCTGTCATATATCCGCCCATAACAGAGTTGTACTGAACAGCACTTTACATATCATCTGGTCCGCGTATAACGTGAGTGCGCTGGTTTACAGTACGTTCCACAGAATTGTATTCTGACTGCTAAATATAGGAGATCTTAGGGCATTTTACCCGCGTTCTAATTACCTGGATCTAGATAAAAGTTTGATGTTCTTTTCAACATTCGGGGTGATGGGTTTATGTTGTGTATATACTGCAAATGTGTTATTTTTTGTTTGCAATTAGAGCAGCCAGGAATAAAATACACATACACACACACACACACACACACACACACACACACACACACACACCATATATCCTAAATATTACGGAGCAGTCACCCAGAGGGATCTGGTTATGTATTTTTGCCATTGATACTTAGAAACATTGTGCTTCAGTCCCGCTGTGCGCTCCGCCCCATGTGGCGTTTCCCCACCAAAAAGAAAACTTCCCTGCGCACTGTGCTATCTAGCTATGGCGGCCTACTGAGGGAGCGTGCGCGTATTACCGTCCAGATCCCCTCCGGGTATATACTCGGCTCTATCACTACACTAAAAGATACTTAACGAACGCGGCGCTGTCAAGAGTTGTCTCTCCCAGCAGCCGCTGAACGAGAGATCGTCAGTCTCTTCAATAGAATAATAAAAATAGCAAAAGCAGGGCGCTGAATGTAATGTATAATTGTCACAATTTATTCCACACAACAATTAATAAAACTATTCATTTTATTAATGGTTTTATTAATTGTGTGGAATAAATTGTGACAATTATACATTTCTATCGCTACACTAGGCCATTATTATCAGCTCTACATCATTATCTGTCTGTTCCGTGGACTTCTGAGAGACAACTGGTGGCGGAGACATTGGGGCATAATTACTAAAGTGAGAGGTTTTAAAAGTGAAGATGTTGCCCATAGCAACCGATCAGATTCTAACTGTCATTTATCCAGCACCTTCTAGAAGATAATAGCTAGAATCTGATTGGTTGCTATGGGCAACATCTGCACTTCTAAAAACCCGCACTTTAGTAAATACCTTATTGTGTGTATGAGTGGACCTCTGAGAGGCCTATAAGAGCCCAAACTGCTTTACCCACTACTAGTAACCGGTTACATTTACGGGCCCCCGTAATACACAGAGGCACAAATTGTGCAGTTTAAAAAAAAAAATGCTCAAAAATAGTTTGATCTTCAATTAACCCATGTACAGTATATATATATATATGTATGTATGTGTATATATATATATATATATATATATATATATATATATATATATTCTCCACAGATGATGGGGGGCTCTGTTACATAAGCTGCACCCAGTAACAGCACTTGCAGACCAGCCCTGTACTGTGCACGGTGAACCTACACATTAAAGGCTACAGAGAGATGGATCAAACCTTGGAGAGAGCGATAAAGTGGAGACGATTCTCCCAAACAACATCTCGCTGTCCTCCATCCTTCACAGTCTACACAATAACAGGAGCAGATTCGTTGCTTTGGGCAACTTTTTCCACTTTATCACTCCCCAAGGCTGGAAACATCGCCCCCTTATGTTTGTGACATCACTGAGGCATGAGGCACATAGTCAGTGAATATTGGACCAGTCGACTTTAATATAACGGTGAAGGCATTGTCACCCCGGTGAGGATCAGACTAATGACTGCCGTACACTATCCCCACCCCCCAGCGGCGACAATGGTTATTCCCCACACCGCTCAGATTGTAAGCTCCTATGGACAGGGCCAGCGGTGCCTCCTGTAGCGTTATGATCCCATCTATGAGCTGCGCTGTGCTACGTGTCAACGCTTCATAAATAAACGATAATGATGATAATAATAATATTAAGTCTCTGTATAATGCCAGGTGCTACAGAAATGGCGATCACATCACATCCACACAGCGGCCCATCTGTAGTTCATCATTAGACGGACACCTGGGCTGCAGGCAGGGGTGTAACTGGGTATTTAAAGGCCCCATAGCAAATGTGTGTAAGGGCCCCTATGGTACCCAATGGTGAGCAATGTATATAACACATGGAACTATGACAAGGAAGATGGACACCCTCAGCCCTGGGCCCCATAGCAGCTGTACCCCATGCACCTATGGTAGTTACACCCATGTCGGCAGCCTGGGGTCTCTTTATACCTATTCTATATATTCACCTTGTTCTATTCTCTTAATCCTACACCCAATATGTTCCCAGTATCCCAGTAAGGTGCAGATATATATTTTTTTCTTTTGAGCAATTGTTTATTTTTATTTTTTTGACATCATCTGTAAAGTCAGCGACCGAAGTCGGCATACAGCAACGGCAGCAGCCATTTTGTTGAACCTCTGACCTCACATTACTGCCGTCTTGCAGCGTTTAAGCGCGGCCCTACCACTAATTCATCCGGTATATTTATTTTGCCTTATCGCGTAGCACCTCGTTCTCGATCAGATAAGCCAAAGTCTGCGGAAGAAAATCTATTGTGCCGTATTCTCGCTGCGGCAGACATCCTCCGGCCTGCGCACCTGTACGAGGTAGAGGGCAGCCGAATAACACAGAAGAATAGTTGCGGTGCCGGTAGAGTGCTAGCTCCTGGGCCAGCTCTCCCTAAACCTTACACCTGCCGGGAGAGAGCATAGCGCCTGGTAAAACACTGCTCAGCGCACGGTTGTCAGTCAAACTATGCAACCACCGATTAGAACACTTCCCCCCCCCGAGCAGCTTTATTCCTGAGACCTGGCAAAGATCGGACATTGTAGCCCGAGCGAGGTAAATAATGGCGGCAGTTATAGAAAACCAACCGCGGAAATATATTTATGTATTCGGTCCAGGCGGTAACACTGAAATAATGAACAGCCCACCTATAATCCTGGGCATAGTGTTGTGGCTCTAGAGCATAGGTCTTCAAACTTGGCCCTCCAGCTGCTGTGGAACTACACATCCCAGCATGCACTACCACCTTCTTGATATAACAGCATGCTGAAACTATGGCAGTGCATGCTGGGATGTGTAGTTCCACAGCAGCTGGAGGGCCAAGTTTGAAGACCCCTGCTCTAGAGCAAAAGGGTCTCTATCAGGGTCTCATCTAGGCAAGGTACTAACGCCCGTTTCCCCCGCAGTACCAGCAGGAAATCATGGTGCTACAGGACAAGCTGCGTCTATCCAACAAGAAGCTGGAGGAGTATGAGAACCGCTGTAAGAACCAAGACGAACAGACCCAGAAGATCTTGCTGGAATACCAGGCCCGGCTGGAGGAGAGCGAGGAACGGCTGCGGAGGCAGCAGGACGACAAGGAGATGCAAATGAAAGGGATAATAAGCAGGTAGGTACGAACCCGGGTACGGCTTAATGGGGGGTTCCGGGCTTTATGGTCAACCAGCAACCGCTTGTCTCCCCGTTACCCATATAAAACACTACCACAGACTCATTACAGCAGCCTAAACCTCCAACGCAATCTTCCTGGTGTCCTGGATGATTACACCGACTTCATTCATCGTTATTTACTTAACATTGAAAATAAATGAGATTTTCTAATTATTCCTTCTGCAGGCTCCGCCGCCTCCGAATGTCGCTGCCCGTATAGAGATATTAGTCGCAGACTATGATCTTTGTGCAACAGTGACACCTGCTGGTCATACCTGGGTGTCCAACGGCCGCTGACGAGTTTAATCGGACAAATCAGAGAGCCACAAATTCTGTTTATTAGAATCGATCTGGTGAATCAGGGGCCACAGGAAACGCTGTTAGGGGCCACATTCGTCACCGGACTGTAGCCGAGATAAGAGACAGACAGAGGGGAATACATTGGTGTTATATAGGCCCAAAACTTCACTAGTTTTAATTGTCAATCAGAGCAGCTCTCTGTCCGCGCAGCTGCAAATCATTACGGTCACTGTAACATCTTAGAGACTCCAGTCTCTTCTTTACCTGAAAGCTGCTTATTGAAGAGGCATCTGTCATATTTTACCTAGCGCCAGACACCGCGCCAGAGCGCTGGGCGCGGACACATTACAGAAAAGCTGAAAGCACGACGCAGGCCGTCATTACCTCCTGGCTGATTACATGGCCTGCAGCACACTCAGCAGAGATGTCAGACTGACATGCAGCACATCAGCCAAATCTGGGGCCTTCTGAACCCAAAAAAGAAAAAAAAAAAGCGTCATTTTAATAGGCGCGATATTGATTCATAGCCGCCAGACTCCATTCACTGAGGACTGAGCGGGACTGACCGGCTGTTCTAGAAATGTCACCGCACAGAATGGATGATGTCTTGTTAGGCCAGGTTCTTGTTACATAGCGCACGTGGATTACAGGGAAGAGATGGGCAGGAGCGGTTTCTATACAACGAGATTGCAGAGGTTTCAATGTCTGGGGCCTAAACTCGTCCAGATGTGATTGAATCTGCTCTTAGTTTTTGGATCAATAAGGTTTATTTTTATTTGATTAAACACAGACTTTAAGGGGTAAATTTACTAAAGTGAGAGGTTTTAGAAGAGATGTTGCCCATAGCAACCAATCAGATTCTAGCTAATATCTTCTAGAAGGTGCTAGTTAAATGTTAAGTAGAATCTGATTGGTTGCTATGGGCAACATCTCTTCTAAAACCTCTCACTTTAGTAAATTTAGCCCTAAGAGTCCATGACTCTTCCCCATCTTCTTCCGTTGTGCGCTCCAAACGTTACGGTGGTGTGTCGATGACAGAGATGGTCATTATCGGCTAATAGTGACAGTATGGGAGTGATCCTGTACATACACCCTATAGATAAGTCCAGTTCAGCCAGTCACACTTTAGGGCAAATCAGACACCTGTTCAAACGTTCCTGTTCCAATCTCCAGTCCAAACCCCTCTCCCGCAGCTGCGCTCTTTGTTGGCCCAAAGTTCAGACGTGCACGCAGTCAGAGCTCGTAGAGCACACACTGCCGCCATGATATCATTCTTACTGCTACTCTCTCCACATTAACCAATATTTTCATGCACATGTAACTGTAACCATGATCTCCGGTCTGAGTGTTGGGATAAGCAGGATTAATATGCAGTGTGTCTGCCACAGGCTGATGTCGGTGGAAGAGGAGCTGAAGAAGGACCACACTGAGATGCAGGCGGCTGTAGACTCCAAGCAGAAGATCATTGATGCACAGGTGAGGAACATGTGCCGATGTGTTTGATAGCTATGTGGATGCTAGAAGTCACCGCAGGTGAGGAACACGTGCCTATGTGTGGGATAGCTATGTGGATGCTAGAAGTCACCGCAGGTGAGGAACACGTGCCGATGTGTGGGATAGCTATATGGATGTTAGAAGTCACCGCAGGTGGGGAACATGTGTCGATGTGTGGGATCATTATACGTATAATAGAAGTCACCGCAGATGGAGAACACATGTTGATGTGTGGGATCATTATACGTATAATAGAAGTCACCACAGATGGGGAACACATGCTGATGTGTGGGATCATTATACGTATAATAGAAGTCACCACAGATGGGGAACACATGCTGATGTGTGGGATCATTATACGTATAATAGAAGTCACCACAGATGGGGAACACATGCTGATGTGTGGGATCATTATTTATATGTATAATAGAAGTCACCGCAGATGGGGAACATGTGTCGATGTGTGGGATCATTATATGTATAATAGAAGTCACCGCAGATGGGGAACACATGCTCATGTGTGGTATCATTATACGTATAATAGAAGTCACCGCAGATGGAGAACACATGCTGATGTGTGGGATCATTATATGTATAATAGAAGTCACCGCAGATGGAGAACACATGCTGATGTGTGGGATCATTATATGTATAATAGAAGTCACCGCAGATGGGGAACACATGTTGATGTGTGGGATCATTATACGTATAATAGAAGTCACCGCAGATGGAGAACACATGCTGATGTGTGGTATCATTATACGTATAATAGAAGTCACCGCAGATGGGGAACACATGCTGATGTGTGGGATCATTATACGTATAATAGAAGTCACCACAGATGGGGAATACATGCTGATGTGTGGGATCATTATACGTATAATAGAAGTCACCGCAGATGGGGAACACATGTTGATGTGTGGGATCATTATACGTATAATAGAAGTCACCGCAGATGGGGAACACATGCTGATGTGTGGGATCATTATATGTATAATAGAAGTCACCGCAGATGGGGAACACATGCTGATGTGTGGGATAGCTATGTGGATGTTATAAGTCACCACAGATGGGGAACACATGCTGATGTGTGGGATCATTATACGTATAATAGAAGTCACCGCAGATGGGGAACACATGCTGATGTGTGGGATCATTATACGTATAATAGAAGTCACTGCATCCCTCATATAAGCCTATAAATGTTATGAACTGGCAGCAGGACACATGCTGAATAATGAGTGATATAGTATATGTATTATTACATGCCACTCACTGACGAATGTGCTAATTATCCCAGCTGTGATCCCATATGGCGATCCTACAGCTACATGGTGACGTGTTAAACATTGGGTCCCAGCTTGGGCCTCGGGCTGCGCACGGTCAGCTCCTCTCTCTTTAGGCGCCGGCCGCTTGCGCTGAGCTTTGTAGGGGCAGCCGGTGATGGCAGCAGCTGCTCTGTAGCGAATGTCGCCGGTATTATGGAGCCATTTACATTGTTGGAAAGCGAGGGTATTTATTTAGGGCCTTAATTACAGTTTGACGCATTTTGTGTCCTTACAGAGCGCAAAATTGCAAACTCGCGTGTGCCGCGTAGATCTCAAGATACGTTCAACACACCCCATTATTTCTAGGTCCGGCTTACAGATGCGCGTGTCCTATACACTAGAGGGAATGGTGTCCAGACACTTAAACGTGAAGGTCTTATTCTCCGTATAAATGCGATAAAATACCAAAAGCTCCGCATCCATCATCTAGCACTTTAGGAACCTTCTTTCCTGCGCTGGTCCTAATGGAAATAATGGCTGCAATATATAACCGCGTGCCTGTGACGCGGGCCATCTTATATATGTAGTTCGCCTATCAGGCCGTAAATTGATATGTACGGAGAATAGATCTTCTTGTGTCTCTAATAACTATGAAATTAGGGAAATGTCTCGTTGATGCTTCTTGCCCCAACATCATTATAATTCAGAACAGAATTTTTAATCCCACGTTCCCCAGCGAAATGTTCCTGCGCATAATTTCATGGCCGGCGCTTAGATTTTAATAAGTGACTTTGTAATTGTGAGACAGCTCTCAATATATAAATCGGTAATTATGACAATGTGCCCATTAGCGCATGGCATTGCTCTGCGCTGCCAGGTACGGGGAGGCTGGGGGTCATCGCAGCTGTTGTTGGAGATGATTATCCCTTTATCACACATCTTTAATATCAGGCAGCTTTGTGTCGCTTCCGCTTAGGAATCGCTTTCTGTAAAGGACATTTTATCTCCGGTATTGTACACGCTGCACGGTCTCTGTCACCGTGTTTATTTCCTGGCGCTCTGTAGGCGTATCAGGACTGCGGCTGTAATATACCTCAAATTACAGTGCATAAAGAGGGGGGGGGGGCACGTAGCCCGTTACCAGCTATATTACTTATACTGGCCATAAGAAAGATATATTGTGCCAAAAAAGGGGCCACATGAAATCATTGGAGGAAACTCTCTCATAAGGATTTTATTTCTCAGAGTCCCCGAGGTGCAAGAACGTCCTTTCGCAAATGGTCCAGGAATTACCGCAGCAGCAGATCGCCACAGAACCAGTACACCAGAGGGCAGGGGTTATCCCCATCCTAGAGACCAGTTCCCAGCCTTTTTATGATGGAACAATCCCAGATAGAGGAAGGTGGTAATTCAGGCTGCGTGTCCATGGAGAGATCTTTAATGCCCAGCTTTGAGCCCTTGGGCCTGATTCAGGAGTGGTTGCGGTTGCATTCGCTATCGGTTTTGCAGCGGTGGTAATATACAAATGCTATTTTTTGGCCTTCTCCTTGTGCTCCACCAGCTTAGATTACAATTACTGCTCAGTGTTTTCTCTCATCAAGGTCTCTGTAGCTGTGATCGTGCGTCTGAGAACGCAGCGATGGCCACTGACACGCCCATGAGACAGCCTTTTCTTGCGAACGCTTCAGGCCACCGGCCAGAAACACCACGGTTTCCAGACACTAGCTCAAATGGGAGCAGCCCCATGCGCCTTAGGGGGTTAAAACTTTTCGCACATGTGCAGTAACAAATAAATTGCTCAACTGCGCAAACATCGGCATTAAGTGCCCTTCTGATTTAGGCCCCCAGTCTTCTGGCTCTCTTATGTGGCTTTTGGTGATAATGATTATTACCCCCCGCAGCTAGTACTGTGAATACTGGGTAACATCGCAATCTGCCATTTTGGTGACTTGTCTGGAAACGGACAGGGACAAAGCTTCTCCGATTCCGGCAACTACCATGTGGTCTAACAGAAAGTGTGTTCCTGAGGAGGTGGCTTCCTTCCTGCACAGATATCTGATCCCCACATAATGCGTCTTCTACAATAGAGGGGTCACAGTTTTCCCTATGAGCCTCACAAAGATATAGACTCAGGCCCAGGAACTGGGCTTTCCTCCACATCTCACCTTTGTGGAGAGAAGACGGACCACACTCTGCAGTCGTACATGGACTCAGGACATTGGTCTCAGCTCAGTTCTTCATTCCTCCTGGGCTGCTGCTCGCCACAAAATTTATTGCCTTCCAAAAAATTTCATGGAGAGTCTGATAATACTTTATACCCCTTAGTATGGGGTGATTTATTTGGGGAGAGGGGAGTAATATGAGGGAGTTTAGACTGATCACCTAAAAGCCATTGGGTATTCGAGCCACCAACGGGGGGAGACACCACTTTCAGGTGACGGCCCTGGTAGAGTCCATTGATGGTAGGAGGTCTTCCTCAGGTTTGGTGAACAGACTGGTGGCCCTATCCAGAACATGTAAACTATCAGGCTCCTTTACTTTCTGAGGCGAGTCAGGCAACGGATGGTGAAAGCCATTCTGTGGCCCTAGGCGAAAGTAATTGATCACCTTACATTTGATGATGTATGGAGACTTCTGACACCGCCAGATCGGCTCCCTCACCATCGGTCCTGATGTCCCTGGCTTTGATGATCTTGCTCTTGCAGAGCCTCTGATTACTTTGATGATCATGGCATGCAGACTCTCCCGACAACAGACTAGGCAATACCACCATTGCTGAGGTGAGGACAAAGAATAGGATAGGTCGCTTTTCCTGAGATCTGAGTAGCTTTTCAACACCAGTTGGTTCTAACCCTAGAAGGGGAGGTATTTCTTCAGGGTGCATAACATGATTATCCTCCCTTGGATACTTAAAACGGGGCATTTGTTTGCAGTTGTGTGAAATCTCAGAGCTATCATGCTCACTTCTCTATACCAGGGGTGGGGAACCTTTTTTCTGCCGAGGGCCATTTTGATATATATATAACATTATTTGCGGGCCTTGTGCAGAACAGGCCCAGTCTCCGTATGATGTCACACAGGGGCGGGGCCACAATCACCGGTGATTACATCAATGCCCGGAGCATCCCGAGGATACTCCGGGGATCTGTAAGGGCAGCGGTGTGACCATCTGAAGCGTCCTAAGGACTCTCCAGGCGGCATTACTGCATAGATTCTGGCTGCAGGGGGCCATTCTGGGCACCATGCTAGCCCAATGAGGCTAGCAGAAAAAAAGCTCACAGGGCCAGACCAAATGATTCCGTGGGCCTTATACGGCCCCCGGGCCTGAGGTTCCCCATCCCTGCTCTATATCATAAGTCGCCATTTGTCATCTTACACAAGGACAAGGCCATGATGAGGACCATCTACTCCTTTTGACCAAAGTCGGTGTCGAATTTCCACATGAGCCAGGAACTGGTTCTCTTTCTCTGTCTACATCCCAGGAAAGACGACGCACGATGCCTTGTACACGTTAGAGGTGGTGCTCTGCTTGTGCGCCAATTTATCCCGTGTTCAAGCGTTTATGCAAACAGACTATACGTGGCTTTCTAAAGAGGAGGGGGCTGCTCATTACTTCTGTAGCAAACGTCTTGGTGCTGGGTGAGGTGGTTCCACATAGACTCCTGGGTCACGCCACTGGGGCGGGCAGCAGCAGGCACTCATTACAGACCTTCACTAAACATTATGGGCCCGATTCAGACGCGCTCGCAAGCGGGTCGATGGTGGGCCAGCGCGTGCGCAAGTCCCATAGTGAGTGAAAAATCACTCGCTCCGGGGCTCGCAACAAACAGGGCGGCTACCGATGTTGATCGACAGCTCGCCCCATGTTGTTAGCGGGGAGGGAGGGTGGCTGGACAAACTGATGCATTCCCGAAGGAACGCCTGCCGTTTGTGGGCGGCCCTACGTGGACTTCTTGCTCTATTAGAGCAGGAAGTCCACTCGGGCTTGCGAGACCTGAGACCCTACCACAGGGTCTCTTGGCAAGCCTGAAGGTCGCGATAATCGCGACCATCTCCTGCCCGCTCGCCTAGCTGTGCTTTGCGAGCGGACAGGAAAAAAAAAAATCCTACCTGCCCTGATTCAGAGTGTGCGCTCGCAAATAGCGAGAGCCTCTGAATCAGGCCCTATATTCTGTAGTATGGAGGATTACTGTAGTATGGGGGGGGGGGGGGGGGGCAATTTTAGCACTTACTATTCCTTTCAGTCTAATTTATATGTAATAATTGACATTTTCAAGAAATTGGACTTAATGGTGGCTCTCTTGTGCTTGTCCTCAAGAGTTAAAAGAAAATCAATGAGTGAAACCGATATTTCCCGTTTTGCAAGACGCACACTGACCAGCTGCCACTTTGTCATTGCAGGAAAAACGCATTGCGTCGCTGGATGCCGCCAACGCCAGATTAATGAGCGCCCTGACGCAGCTGAAAGAGAGGTACAGCATGCAAACGCGTAACGGAATCTCACCCACAAACCCAACTAAATTGCAAATCACAGAGAACGGCGAGTTCAGAAACAGCAGTAATTGTTAACGATCGGAATATGACAGAGACAACAGACTCGGCCTCGAGCGGCGCTGCACAGCGGATGGTTCTGCTCTTAAACGCAATCATAACAGGAAGCAGCGCATTTGACTGATGCATTCTGGGAGACCGAATCTCTAGAAGCTGCTTTTTTTTTTTTTTTTTTGGGAGGAATATACTCACAGATATTGTAAAAAAAAAAAAATGTGCCATAATACATATTTGTATATGATTCCTGTTATTGCTGGTGAATTATTTTAATGTTTAAATAATATTTTTTATTTCCTCCTTGTTCAAGAACTTTTGCCAAACTTTACCCAGAAGGGGTGTTAAATCTCCTAGGTAGGGCTTTATAACTGTATAGGCCAATTCGTAATACGGATGATTGACCAACCCATGTGAAACGACCATTGATTAATTCTGCACTTGTCCGCAGATCCTGACGGGATTCGCATTATCCGTAAAGCGAAAAACAAAACCCCTTTGTCTGTTATTGAGAAATACGTCTCGCTGACAACTGTGCTACAGTGATAAACGGTCTACAGTCCCACCGGGGAAATCGCTCCGTACCTGCAGTACAGGACGGCTCTGCGTTATCTGGATGGGAAAACCTATAGGCCCGGAGCGGACCTGTACACAGTCAGCCATGCAATAACCGCTAGACAGCAAAGTCATTAAGTGAGAGAACTGCTCCCTTATTAAACTTCCTAATGACCCATCTAGGCCGGGTGGTCAGTGATACACTGGAGTGAGAGGCAGGTTTCCGGGACCGCGCCCGGCCATAAGGTGTCTTCCAGTGCTCAGTGATGAAGTCAGCTTGATGGACTATGTAAAGTGACCTATGGAATAAAAGACGCTTTGTGAGAATAAGCCTACCGTGGTCCGCAGATTATATATTCCACGGCTTTATGAGTAGATGAGTGGATGTCGCGCCCTTTCCAGGATAATGCGTTTCATGATTGAAATGGCCAATTCAGTAAAATTGTGCACCGCTGGTCTTAATTGCCCCTAGATGTAATATTGTGGCCTCCTCCGGCATCCAGTTAGTGGCATTCTGGAAATAGGAGTATACAGTACATTGGATACCTCCGTACAAGGCACATTGCCGACTCACATTATAGATTAAATGGAGAGGGACAGTTCACCCATCCTACAGTGCATCTAATAAAAGGATTTCCACCATCAGGCAAACTAAATATAAACTAATATATGCCCCTCCCCCAGAACTTTATATTTCTATATTTACCCAAAGTCCTTGACACCAACAGGCAGGGTCTGTATTATCACTGCGACACAGATATCGGCTCAGGGAAGTTAGTCGAGGCAGAGACCACAGCAGAGCTGCGCGCCCAATAGCAAACACAAACTATTCTGACTGGATGGTGTAAAGGCCACAGTGAAAAGCACAGAAAGAAAAAAAACGACTGGAATTAATAAACATTACAGGAGGCCGTAAGCCCAGTGATAACGTCGCCTGGAGCTATAAGAGCTACACCAGATGCTAGAAGTAACATACAGACCGTTTACTAGGAAATTAAATTATTTTTTTTTCTTCTTTCAAACCAATTACACTGAAAATACAAACATTAATATACATCTGGTTACAATAGATTAGCAAGGCTGAAAGGTCATGTCGTCATTTAGTGCACAATCACCGGAACGTCCATGTTTTCAGATGGATAAGAAAGTTTTTTGTCTGTAAATAACGACCAATAAGGATTAGCACGATGTATAGACGCCCTGATCACCTTACATGTACACGTATGTAGTAAAAGTTAGGGGGCTTTTCAGCCTGGCGAGGGACAAGAACGGTGGTTACATCATTTCTGTATTTTAAGTTAGTTGTCGCAGTGAACCAGGTGCATACATGCATTAAGTGGCTGCCAGCATTATGAATAGGTGACAGGTTTTGGGAACAGACAGGACCTGTAGCATGGACCCGCTGTATGTTTATAATAGATAGATATATAGATATCTATCAAGAGATAGGCGCAGATATCGTACACTCTGATTATTATTCATGAAGTGCTTCAGGGATGGGAAGGGCCACGAAGAGATCACAGAGGGCCACTAGCGGCCTCTGCTGGTTTACCATAATATGTGACGTCACAGGTGAACTCTGTACATATATAAACGTAGCCAGAATTATTTGCTCCCTCTGTACCAGATTATGTAGGCAATTCAATATAAAAACTCATCCACTTACAGAGCATGTGAAAATGTATTACACTGCTGTATACAGCCTCTGTGTGGGACACTATATAAATGTATTTCTTCGTTCAGCAGAGTTAGGAGTAACATGCTATGGCGATATTCCTCGCATATCATCGGAAAAGGTCCTACAGGCTATTAATATATTTACTGATACACAGATGGAGAGAGATTAGTTTTATGTGACCCAGTATATGGCGGCACAGGTAAGACGCATCCTCCTGTGCTATAATCTGCCCTTTAACAGGCCCCTTAGAGATGAGTTGCGTTGTTTGCTTTCATGAAACTAGTTCCATCTGTGCCCATCAGAGATTTAAGCCAGGACCTCTAACAATTTCTATAAACGTCTGTCGTTCCGCGACGATGTTTATTGCACAGATGCTTTTAGTCGACCACTCGGTCTAGTCTTAATGGATACTTTTGTGTTTAAATCGAAAGGGGAAAAAAGTGGGATATTTGGTGCACTTTTTAAATACTATTTTAGCTGCAACGTTTTTTTTATTTGAATGGATAAAAGTTTATTTTAGCATCTGTCTCACATTCCTCAGCGGCAGAGTTACTTCCTGTATTCTTACACTGAAGCAATTTTAGGTCAGGAAAAGCCTGACTAAGCGCTCTGCCGCGCAGATCTGTCACATCTATCGCCAAAATTGTTCTGACAGTATGCGCACAAATTTCTGTCAGATGCCAAAAAAAAATAATAATTACATGTAGGTATATGCAATAAAATTTACTTAACTTCATCGCAGGGAAGAGCTAATTAGAGTCTTTCTAAATGCAATCAAATTGCTTCTGTTTAAACTAGAAATTATATGCACACGTCTATATTATATATATATAAAAAAAATTTAAAAAAACTCACACACACACACACAATACATGGGCAATAGTATGTGGACACCTGAACATCAAACCCTTTGTGCGCGATGAACATCTCATTACAAAACCTTGTGCATTTTCCCTGCTACGAGAACAGTCCCCACCTCACTGGGAAAACTCCTCCACTGGATTCTGAATCACGGCTGCTGGAGATCTGCATCTATTCAGCTTCCAGAGCGTTAATAAGGTCGGGTACTGATGACTTTGGGATATAAGGTCGGGCTTGCGGTCATTGTTTCAATTCATACCAAAGGTTCCCAATGGGGTTCAGGTCAGGGTTTTGTGCCAGTTAGTCAGGCTGTATCACACAAAACTTGTCAAACCATTGTATGGTGAGACTCGCTAGGTGCATGGTGGCCTTGTCATGCTAAATCATGTTGGAAGGTAGCATCCCATGGCAGTGCCCACTTGTTGGAAAGATGGCATCCCATGGCAGTGCCCTCTTGTTGAAAAGATGGCATCCCATGGCAGTGCACTTTGAAAGTCACAGAGCTCTTTTATATGACCCGTTCTTCAGCTGTCTTTACATAGATTGCACGGGTGTCCACACACTTTTGACCAATATTATTCATTATTTATTTACCAGGAACGGATTACAGCACAACAGGCAGAGAGCTCACTAGCTACTTCATTAAATAATCCCATTTTCTGATAAAGGGCCGTAATTAGCAAGTGGAGATCTCCAGTACATTTGGGTTTACAGCAATTTCACATACCTGTTCCTGAGCTGCTAATATTGTCCTTAACGGATAATTGTATTTTCAGTCTACAGTACATGGTTTTTTTTTATACAAACATTTGCATTATTGGATTGTGAATTACTGATTTCAATTGCATTTACTTTTATTGTTTCCAATGCAAATCATTTAATGACATATTTATAATAATCTATATTTAATATTAAATAAACATTGAAAATCTACATCTGGGTAATATTTGTATTTAGGTATGCAATAAATTCAATTTATATAGATATGAGATAGGAAAGATAGATATTAGATTGCAAGATAAAATTATATTCTATATAATCCAGTTGCTTCCAGAGCCCGAATTCTCGCGGAATTAGCCAAGTAAAAAAAAATTCCAAAAGCACAAATCTGCACCGGGTTTAGGAAAGGGGACATATTGCAGATATTTGGAATTACGCTGTGATATGTGGGAGCCGTTCCTGCTTACGGAGAGTTTTTTTTTTTTTTAATTATTACTACATTTTCAGTATGGCAGCTGCTATTTCACTGTACAAATAAACTATTGTTCCCCATATTTTATTTCTCTGCCCCCCCCCCCATAATTGGAGTAGTGAATAGTCTAAAAAAAATTAGAGCAAGCTAAGCTAAATTTACACAATTTTTAAAGTCAATATGATTGTGGATGACACACATACAACAGTACCAAATATTACACAATTTTAATATTTGCCCATAATATTTTCTACAGGTTTGCTTTGTCATAAAAATTGAACTTTGGTTCAGTAATTCTCTCGGGATATTGTGTCTCTCGGAAAAAGTTATTTTTTATTTTTCTATAGACCAGAGGGTTCATTTAACACCAACACAATTCTGCGTTTATAGGATATCTCCCTTTGTTTTTGTTTCATACCTGGCTACTCATGTAGGTGCCGGTTACCTGGACACTGCGCCAGGCTAATTACTATGCATCACATGTCACTTATAAGCCAATGATCATAGAGCATGCCGGACGACATTCAGTCACAAAAGACAACTCAATCTCTGCTTCATTATTAGGAAATAGATCTGCATTTATATTTCCCTTTCTAGTGTAAAAATCCAGCATAACAATTAGTCTATTAAATTTGCTGGAATTTGTAGTTTAGGGACACTGCTCCCATCATCCGCAGACCTTTATTAAGTCAAATTACAGCCACGTAACATCATGAAAACAATCTTTGTTTAGTGTAAACATTTTTTTATAGAAAAAAAAAAAACACACAGGAGAAGACGATAGTCGGTAAATCCTATTTCTTTTCTTTCACAGTCTGCCTTAGAAAAAAAAAATCAACCCCTTTTCTGGAATACTGTCCACTTAAAACGCACAGAGTGGAAAAAAAAAGGCCACGAAGAATGTATAATGATCTTAAAGCAGAACAGGAGCGACACATTATGCCTGCGGACTCCGCCATTGTCAGGAAGCTTGCTCTCCCCAGGCCGGGCGATCTAGATCTGTGCTGGAGCCACCAGTAAACCATTGCAATCTCCCCAGCTGGTGCCTCTGTGCACCGTCCCCAGTCTTAGATCAACAGCCTGTACGAACCCAGCAGATGGCGCAAACCAGCGGGACCGCTTCCTTTGTGACTCTCCGGATGTTGTATGTAGTGTCTTCATTTATACTAAGTATCAGACAATATACAAAGTCAGTGCAATTCCAAGATTTACGTCAGTGGGCAATCCACCTTCCAGGAGCCAAATCAATGAGATTTGGGGGCTCAGGACGCACAAAAGCAAAAAAAAAAAAAAAAATTATATAAACTCTGCTGCTGCTTTCAGGGAGTAAAACTCCACCGAACATTTTCTTACAGATAGAGGCTTTTGACCGCTACAAATAAGGGACATGCAACCGGAGGTGTGCCTCGCCTCACTGTCCTTCTGTGGATGAGAATGTAATATTGCTGTAGGTAGCGATAAAAACTGCAAAGCATAAAATGGGAAGAACTGAAATATTGATAGTTTTTACAAAAAAAAAAATGGAAAAAAAAAATTTATATTGTGATGAATTTGTGGTTCAGCTTAGAAATGTAACAATGAATCCACAACCGGTCATTTGTATAATATAAAAATCGTGAATGACAAAAAAAAAAGGTGAACAGACGTTGCCGCATCTCTTATTTAAAGCTTGGAAAGGCTCAAAGAATAATTATTTATCTTTCCAAGAAACAGGACTGGTTTATTTTGAATTATTTTATGTTTTTTTTTGTTTTTTTTTAATAATAAACAGAATCTTATAACAAGGGTCATCCGGCAGCCTTTTTATTTAAGACTATGTGACATGATAGTTTTAGCGCTCTGATGAGTTGGATAAAACCTTATTGCTTTAACTGAGGTCATCTTTCTAGTTGTTAGTAGCTATGCGAAAATTAGACATTAAAACATGGAAAATTGTCAGATCTTTCAGATCATGAGAATGCAGCTTCCAGATAGCTACAATGTCTGGGAAATGTTCTAATAAGTGCCAGATTTAGGTGACCTATACAAAAAGCGCAATCCCGCTAATCAGGCACAAAGGATGTACAAACCCAAGCAGATTTGCCGGAATAAAGAAGAGGGAAAAAGTAAAATGTGCTTTGCAAGGGCTATTAATTATTACCAGCGGTGTCCTCAATGGTGCCTGGAACTTACCAGGGAAAAAAAAAAAAAAAATATATTTAAAAAATAAAAAAGTGAACAGTACTCGGTATGAACACCAAGTGGCAGTGCAGAGTCCTTCCCATTTCTATATATTTTACTCACACACACACACACATATAATTTACATTTGGAAAACAAACACTCCAAAATACTCTCCTTCCGCACTAAATATCGCAGGTCAGGAATGAAAATTATTATATGGAGGAACTGAAGCTTCGATGTTGCTATGGCTGCCTTAGATGATAACGCAGTCTTGTCAACCCCAAGATAACGCTACCGCAGTTCATGTGGTTGTACAAAAAGTCATACCCCACAAACCCAAAACCACTTTATCCCCTGAGCAACTTAACACACACCTAATTGAGTCCGTAAAAAATAATTAAACTTTTTTTTTTTTTTTTTTAAAGAAAAATTTGGTACAATTGGCATGTTAGGACATTACGCTCTCTGATATTAAGTTTCATTTGTAGAAAATAAATGGCCATTTCTTACCATAGAGTTTGCCAGGAACTGCCTATAACGTGATGTTTGTGGTAATGACGGCACAGTGATTTGTATTTGGAATGGGCAGAGCAGCGTGGGAGGATGCGATATTCTGCATCAGCGGTGACATCTTGTGATATAAATTGCTGGTTTCAGCCTCACAAACCTTTCTTTCATCCATTTTATCGGTCTCTATTGTAAATCAGCAGCTAATTTGGAATTATTTTCAATCTCTAATGAAAATAAAACGTAATTTAGACCAGGTGTAGGCAACATGCTGCCCTCCAACTACTGTAGAACTACACATACCAGCATGCAGGAATTTGTAGTTTCACCACCGCTTGGGGGGGGCATAGGTTGCCTACCATAATCTGTTTTATATCTGGGACCCAAGAATCCCGGAGACCGATCTGCCAAGAGCAGAAGACTTTATGGCTCTTTCATTTTTTTTTTGTTCCATGTGAGATTATCATTAAATACTTATGTTTTCATATTAAGGGGTCTATTTACTAAGCAGTGTTAGCAGACAGTGAAAACTGATAAGAAAGTGATAAGGTGCCAGCCAATCAGCTCCCAACACTGCTTAGTAAATAGACCTCTAAATCTATTACTTTCATGACCGTACACCCTAATTACACCGTGGGATACATTTGTGTGTCGGTAATCTGTCCACTTTCAAGTGATGTCGTTACAAAATACGTTATGGGCCAAAGAAAGACTTATTTATTTTTTATGAGAAATAAGTCTTTATTTAAGATAATAAAATATTTTTGTAAGTAGTTATAGTAATAATCAAAATATTGGTCTATTATGGTCTATAATTATAGAGCTTTCAGAGCAACAATGCAAAGTTTTTTTCTGTACTCCAGGCCGATTGGATGATGAAACGCATTTATGAATTAATTTTAAATTATCATTATTAATAAAAAAGGAAAATCAAATGCAGAAAATTCAGGAGTTTGTTCAGCACGAAAACAAGGCTCCCGATAATTTATGGCAAGAACACAAGCTTTAAATTTGATTGTAATGAAATAACCATTTGTTCTAATGGTGAATGTATTAGATTTCGCAGCACTTTTCCTATTAAAATGCAACATTTAAACAGAGTTTAATCTCTCTGTAATAAACGTCCACAATGAGCAGAAAGCGACTGGGGGCGGTCGGGGCCTTTAAATGTTTTGCACTTGTTCCCAATAAATCTAAAACCATCTATAAGGGCGAAAGGGTTTATTCTGCAGCTATTTCCCAGTATACAGCGTGGTTTATATAAGAGGACGAAACGCTCCAGGTCCTCCGAGCCGGGATTGTCTGATATAAAAGATGATTAAATACAATATAGTGTTCTACAGTCAGCGGCCAGTTCAGTCACCTTATCACAAAGATAAAACTCACCGTGAGAGAAGACGGAACTCAATAATACGGAATAAGTATAATCTGTCATGTTGCTCCAAGAAGATTCTACCCAATGTTCTACAGGGAAAGCAGCACCCTAAATAGGATATTGATTATAGAATATATTTCTTGTTTGCTAGTATCAAACAAAAAAAAAATATATAAAATTCTATACAGTGCATTGAATCTTCTATTTTGATGATAGTTTTTTTTTCTATAGACAATGTACAATTATTATTATACATCCAATGTGGCTACAGACACCTGGGGGTTGTTTTGTTACATTATTTTATTAGATAATGTACCGTATAATCATTGTACATTACCGCTTTTGTCAAAGCAATAGTATTTAGTAGGAATATAAACAGTATGGTAAAATGCCACACGGTAGAGATTTCTTACAAGCCAACATAATCCATTTACCGGTGCTTTTACCGATGTCCCTATCCCTCCCGGCACCATTATACCAGGAACCTCTATAATAAGAGCTGGGTGCTCAGACTTATTGGAACCTTTATAATATTATTGGCTTTTGTTAAGCATTAAGGGAAATACCACTGATTAAGACAACTTCATCTACAAAATGATAATTTCTTAAAAATTACTGACTTGAATCTTCTGCTCTAAAACTTTGTAGGTGTCCCCAGTTCCCCAAATATACCTGCATGACTGACTGAGTATAGTGAAACCTAGAAACCAGATTTACAGTATGAAGCATTACATGGAGACGGCTGCATTGGCGTAACTAGATATTTGCGGCTGCACCTATGGGTAGTTACAACCTTGGATGGCTCCCTTACTTGTTGGCATCAAAATACATTCACACCAGTAGAATCACGTAATCTTCAGGAATTATCCAACAGTTCCCGTGGCTCCATGCCTACTGGGCTGGGTACTTGCAATTTGCTGTGTAGGCGCTGTGGCGAGGTCTACTAGACCCTACCACCTTTATTTACTGCAAGGAAATCAATTGGGGTCAATGGATCTCAGCGTTGCCATCGAACATGAAACGCCATTTTTTTATGCAGTGTCAATGACATTTCACACAACACCAATGGGTAACCGGCCGCAAACAATAATATCTTACAATAGTAATAAAAATGATTTGTTCTTTGAGCCAAAATCTTTTATATAGAATATAGAAGCAATAGTCCTCTATATTTCTATATTATGATGTCTATACGTGACTACAAGTGTTAATTATATATTTATTGGTAGGTACAGTGCAGACACTTCCTGCCCTTGTACATAACACAGACAGTAACGCTGCCGTATCCGGAATAACGCTCACTGCAGCAAGAGGGCGCCCATTATCACTTCCAATCTGCAGGAGGATTAAAGAGAATATAATCATGTAGGAGATCTGTGAATGGTATAAATATCCGCCTTCAGCCAAGTTTTACTTTTCACATGTAAGAATAAAAAAATAAAAAGCCAAATCTTAGCATTTAATCTGCTGTAATATGTTGCATTAAACATAACTGTACATGGAATTTCCACATTTACGCTGCTCGCTAACAACTGAAAACTGCTGAGTATTTTTGTAATCCCTGTAAATATAGATGTACAAATGTTATTATGTTGATGTAAAAAAAGATCACCAGAAAGTTCTGAATATTATATAGTGGGGAGATTGGACTTTGTGGAGCTGGGTGGTTATTTTAGGGCCATCAATATAAACATTACATTAGGGACCGATAGATGGACGTTCTGTGAAGGACTGCGGAGTAAGGTTAGGACTAAGCTGAGTAGCTGCCGGTTAAAGATTCTATCATCCAGTCGTACACTTTAAACATAATGGGCGGAATTCAATTGATTACGCGGTCCAGATCTCCCGTCTAAAGTGACAGGAGATCGCGGGCCACTATTCAATTGATGCCGCGTAAAGCAGCTAAACCCGACCAAAGTGCTGGGCGCGACCGTGAAAAGTGATGTTTGGGCGCCCAAACAGGTCACTTTTCGCACATTTCAGCTCTCATCCCCCTGGGGCTGCGAGCTGAAATGTAGCGCTGGCAGCTGATCGCGCCCGACAGGAGCAAGAATTGAATAGCTCCGTCGGGCGCGATAGGGGCTGGAATCAATTGAATTCCGCCTAATATGTGGAAGACAAAGGGGTGGAGCCAAATACCCTGAAACCAGACCTCCATTTATGATGTGGCCATGGGGCTATATACAGGTTTCGGAGATGGGCGTACACATTTTACAGAAACTTACAAAAGTTAAATATTTTACACGTAGATGAAATACAAATCTAGACAGGTGATTGGCTGTCAGAATAAAATGATAATCCAGGTACATCGCCCACAAGGTGCGGGAAGAGCAGATTACGATCTCTTGGAAATTGCCAGGTTTCTGATTGGGGCATTTTAAAGGAATTTTTGGGTAATTTTAATTATCCCCAAATTTCTCAATTTAAAAATATAAATTTCCGAGCTCATTGCAATCTGATAGAGTCTCCGGTGAGATAGTACCGTGCGACACATGACAGCAAGACGCCCTCTATGTATATATAGGGAGCAGGCTAGGAACATACGATGTGCATCTGTTTTCTATGCTTTAAAAAGAACATATTTTATATATGATCAATGCAAAAACAGTTCAGCCCATTATGAACAGCTGCAACAATGTACAGAGACAAAGGGTTTGTCTCCTGAGAATTATGTGGATGTGAAGGTCATGTATATTTGAAATTACGGATAATAAAATTTATTTAGCTATTTTATTCAGATGATTTCCTGTCTTTTCTTGAAATTTAGTCTATATTCGGTTAAGAACTGAACATATGGCAAACTGCCTACTCTCCCAGACTGAAAGCTCCAAAGCTCCTGGATTTTAGTCATTTCTCCCAGACTCCCAAGTAGGGATGGACATTGAAAGCCAAGCATCGAATGGTTGCCGGGTTTCCGACATCAAATCATGCAATGCGATGGCAACCAGCTATAGCATCGCAACAATTCGATAGTATAACAATCACAACAATTATACTATCACCTGAAAAGGGGGCAGAGCCTGTCGGAAAGGGGGCAGAGTACTTTTTGAGATGCTGGGCTGCCCCCAGGCTCCCCTACACTGAGAATAGATGCCACGTGTACGGCATCTATTCCCCTGCTATGCAGAGCAGCAGTGTGTGCTCCCCCCCCTCCACAGCCAGCCATCAGATGGGCATCGGAAAGCTGCATCCAATGGCTGGCAACCATCGAATTTATGGTATTCAGTGGAAAAAGTATTTCCATAGAATCGGAAACATCGATGGTTGCTAATTATTGGCTTCCGATGTCCATCCCTAAGCCAGAGAGAGAAGATCAGCCTTCTGGATCCATCCTCATCATCAGGGAAGTGGGCGATCAGGGAGCTTGAGAATGTGTTTCATGTAGAGTCAACTCGTCATGAACCGGCTGCTTCAAACAGGGCCGTGACTTGGGGTGTGTAAGCAGTGCTGCTATACAGAGTGAGGGGCCGGTAGGAAGTACAGTCGCTGTACTCAGGGCACCTGCATTTGGCTTGCAGGCAGCCTGGAATGGCATCCTGCATCCCCAGCGCTACTGTAGAGCCGCCCGAAGCATCCAAGGGATCCCTACTCGTTTCATCCAAATCAGACTTCATCAGGGGATCTTCCTTTCCAGCTTTAATAGAACATTAGCAAAATGCACATTGGTGTTTTGTGCCATCCAGTTCTTAATACCACCTTATATCACTATACATTATTGTATTAGCCCAGACATCACACAGGGGTCAGTACCTGCGAGGAATTGTAGCATGATCAGAACGATGCCAATGGCCTTATGTGCGGCAGCACTTACAAGGGCTTCGTTAGTGTGATAATATCAGTACAATCACACACTAAGTGCAGGCTCATGAGCCTGAGAATTCGCTTATTTACAGCAGATTGTACGGGTTTCCGTATAATACTCCCCGTTAATGGGAGGGGGATCTCGTAATTATTAGTAATTTTTTTTATACTAGGTATTTTAATATGTTCTCGCAAAGGTGATAAATAACCCACATAAACTGGCTGCAAACACAGGGCAGTAACCCTAAGGGCTGATCATCTAATGGGGCAGTAACCCTAAGGGCTGACCATCTAATGGGGCAGTAACCCTAAGGGCTGACCATTTAATGGGGCAGTAACCCTAAGGGCTGACCATCTAATGGGGCAGTAACCCTAAGGGCTGACCGTCTAATGGGTACAAGTAACACTTCGTATTTTGTGAACTTAAAGTCTAATTCAATTAATGAATGTCTACAATAATCACAATATACCCCACATTATGCATTATATACCAGACATTATTCAAGATATACCCCGCATGAAACATTGTGCATGATACCCCACAACAGGGTTGCATACAATTGGATTTATTTTTATTTATTTTTTTTTATCGATTTATTTGATTTTAAATCAGATTTTTTTGGGGGGATTTAAATAGGATTTTTTATTAAACTTTTTTTTTAGTAAACGTCTTAAATGTTTCAACGTTTCTTTAAAAAATAAAAAAACCTATTTAAATCAAATAGTTTTGTTTTTTTAATCCAATTTTATGCAACCCTGCCCCACAATATTCATGGTATGCTCCGCATTGTGCATGGATGTGCCCCGCATTGTGCATTATATACCTTGCATTATTCCAGATATGCCCCACATTGTGCATGGATGTGCCCCGCATTGTGCATGGATGTGCCCCGCATCTTGCATGGATGTGCCCCGCAGTGTGCATTATACACCTTGCATTATTCCAGATATACCCCGCATTGTGCATTATATACCCACCCATTGTACATTATGTGCCCGGCATTGTGCATCATATACACCGCATTGTGCATTATATACCCCGCATTGTGCATTATATACCCCGCATTGTGCATTATGTGCCTGGCATTGTGCATTATATACCCAGCACTGTGCATTATATACCCCGCATTGTGCATTATATACCCACGCATTGTGCATTATGTGCCTGGCATTGTGCATTATATACCCCGCATTGTGCATTATATACCCAGCACTGTGCATGGATGTGCCCGGCATTGTGCATTATATACCCCGCATTGTGCATTATGTGCCTGGCATTGTGCATTATATACCCCGCATTGTGCATTATGTGCCTGGCATTGTGCATTATATACCCACGCATTGTGCATTATGTGCCTGGCATTGTGCATTATATACCCCGCATTGTGCATTATATACCCAGCACTGTGCATGGATGTGCCCGGCATTGTGCATTATGTGCCTGGCATTGTGCATTATATACCCCGCATTGTGCATTATGTGCCTGGCATTGTGCATTATATACCCACGCATTGTGCATTATGTGCCCGGCATTGTGCATTATATACCCCGCACTGTGCATGGATGTACCCGGCATTGTGCATTATATACCCCGCACTGTGCATTATATACCCCGCATTGTGCATTATGTGCCCGGCATTCTGCATTATATACCCCGCACTGTGCATTATGTGCCCGGCATTGTGCATTATATACCCCGCACTGTGCATGGATGTACCCGGCATTGTGCATTATGTGCCTGGCATTGTGCATTATGTGCCCAGCGTTGTGTATTATATACCCCGCATTGTGCATTATATGCCCGGCGTTGTGTATTATATACCCTGCATTGTGCATTATATACCCCGCATTGTGCATTATATACCCCGCATTGTGCATTATATACCCCGCATTGTGCATTATATACCCACGCATTGTGCATTATATGCCCGGCATTGTGCATTATATACCCACGCATTGTGCATTATGTGCCCGGCATTGTGCATTATATACCCCGCACTGTGCATGGATGTACCCGGCATTGTGCATTATATACCCCGCACTGTGCATGGATGTGCCTGGCATTGTGCATTATATACCCCGCATTGTGCATTATATACCCCGCACTGTGCATGGATGTGCCCGGCATTGTGCATTATGTGCCCGGAATTGTGCTTTATATACCCCGCATTGTGCATTATATGCCCGGCATTGTGCATTATATACCCACGCATTGTGCATTATGCGCCCGGCCTTGTGCATTATATACCCCGCATTGTGCATTATGTGCCCGGCGTTGTGTATTATATAACCCGCATTGTGCATTATATACCCGCATTGTGCATTATGTGCCCCGCATTGTGCATTATGTGCCTGGCATTGTGCATTATATACCCCGCATTGTGCATTATATACCCAGCACTGTGCATGGATGTGCCCGGCGTTGTGCATTATATACCTCGCATTGTGCATTATGTGCCTGGCATTGTGCATTATATACCCACGCATTGTGTATTATGTGCCCGGCATTGTGCATTATATACCCCGCACTGTGCATGGATGTACCCGGCATTGTGCATTATATACCCCGCACTGTGCATGGATGTGCCCGGCATTGTGCATTATATATCCCGCATTGTGCATTATGTGCCCGGCATTCTGCATTATATACCCCGCATTGTGCATTATGTGCCCGGCATTGTGCATTATATACCCCGCACTGTGCATGGATGTACCCGGCATTGTGCATTATGTGCCTGGCATTGTGCATTATGTGCCCGGCGTTGTGCATTATATACCCACGCATTGTGCATTATGTGCCCGGCATTGTGCATTATATACCCACGCATTGTGCATTATGTGCCCGGCATTGTGCATTATATACCCCGCACTGTGCATGGATGTACCCGGCATTGTGCATTATATACCCCGCACTGTGCATGGATGTGCCTGGCATTGTGCATTATATACCCCGCATTGTGCATTATATACCCCGCACTGTGCATGGATGTGCCCGGCATTGTGCTTTATATACCCCGCATTGTGCATTATATGCCCGGCATTGTGCATTATATACCCACGCATTGTGCATTATGCGCCCGGCCTTGTGCATTATATACCCCGCATTGTGCATTATATGCCCGGCATTGTGTATTATATAACCCGCATTGTGCATTATGCGCCCGGTATTGTGCATTATATACCCCGCACTGTGCATTATATACCCCGCACTGTGCATGGATGTGCCCGGCATTCTGCATTATATACCCCGCACTGTGCATGGATGTGCCCGGCATTGTGCATTATATACCCCGCATTGTGCGCCCGGCATTCTGCATTATATACCCCGCATTGTGCATGGATGTACCCGGCATTGCACATTATGTGCCCGGCATTATTCCAGATATACCCCGCATCGTGCATGTTGTAACCAGCATTATGAAGGGTCTTTGTGTATAACAGCATATCGATTGATGTTACTTAGAACTAACTTAGATGACCGCACAATACGCAGCCGTGACTGCAGAATGTACGGACATCATTATTTCAACCCCACGTGAAATCTATGAGACCAAATGACCCTAGAAATACCAGCTGCAGAACACACAACAGAGATCTCAGTGGTTACTACTGTAAGTGTATGATTACTAACAGCAGCACTGACACAATCTCAGCAAACTGGGAGTCTGAGGATCAGCTCAATTATCTTATGTGACACCTCGCACTATTATAGGGGGGGGGGGTTGTAGGTCTCACATGTATCACAAAGGTTTACAAACATCACACCCTGAGAGGACCATCTCTGAACGTACCTAGATAACAGAAGAGTCACAGCAGCCATAAGATACATAGCAGCTATTATAGAGTGTTACTCTTCCTGTGAGTTACATTGGCATTATGTGAGCCGTGTGCCAAATGCGACAGATTACAAGTATTGCGCAGTCAGATATCAGTGTTTAGCGACACTAAGCTCCTAATATATAATCTATGATCCTGACTATAGGATCCCACAATTATTAGGTAATCTCATGTCTATTATAGACTCACTCTAAACATTATAAATGCAATAATGACTGAGGTGTCCATTAAATTGTTCATGCTGAATATATCCTAATACCGAACACAGGATTTCCCAATGGTATTATCAGGGTCATAAGTGCACCTTACAGTATAATAAACTAATTCTGTTTTTATTAAGTTCTACGCCTTTGATTTATAAGGATTTACCCCTTTTTCTATGTACGGTTAAGGTCCAACCGGTTCACTGAGAGATCTTAAATAACCCGTCCCCCACCCCCCTCCAAAAAAAGCCTATTGAAGTTTGGTGCAACTCTGGTACGCAGCCTAATACAGTATATATCTGAATGTTTTAATCTACTGTATATAGTATTACACTATTTTACCGTCTCTTGTCTCCTATATATATATATACTGTAGTTTTTGGATGTCCCAGTGCTGGACAGGTTTTGGGATTGAAAGAAATATAGAACCATAGGGGTAAATTTACTAAGATGAGAGTTCTATTTAAGAAGTGAGGTTGCCCACAGCAACCAATCAGATTCTCATTTATCTGGCACCTTCTAGAAGATAATACTTGGAATCTGATTAGTTGCTATGGGCAACATCACTTATTAAATAGAACTCCCATTTTAGTAAATTTACCCCATAATCTCCTTACAAACAGATAGGCATTACAAAATACTCACTTTGGTACGCAAGCACTTAAAAATGATTTCTCAGGTGAGCAGTTATCTAATGGATTATCAGGCGTTGTCTCTTCACACTACTCACAGAATCTCTCAACTGCAAAGCAAACAGTTTACTAAATGACTTCTGCCACCTTATATATCCTAACAGGAGGGCACGCAGAAGGATTTCCTTTTTGAAGTGCGCCAAACATGCAATGCTGACTTATTGTTTTTACTCTAGTTTGTATCATTTTTGGATAAATATACCTTGTGTAATATAGATTAGGGTTAAACGCCAACTCTTCTGCAGCGCCCTCTACCGAACGCTCCATCTGTGTGGAATATATTTGTGTGGGTTTCCTCCAGGTGCCCCGGTTTCCCTCCACAATCCCAAAACATACTGGTGGGTTAATTGGCTGCTGACAAAAAAAAAATGAACTCTAATGTATGTGTGTGTCCATATGAAGGGGAACATAGATTGTAAGCTCTGTAAAGCGCTGTGGAAAATGTGCACATTATATATAATATAGTAAATAAAGGACTAAATTATGAATTAACCAATCTAAAGGTGCCCACACACATACCGACTTTTCATCCAATTTGGCCGATTTCGACGAATCGTGACGACAGATCATGTAAAAAATGGCCAAATCGTGAGTTTCTACACTTGATCACGATGCCGATGCGCGTCCCCACTCGTCGTACATCGCATCTTCAGATCTGCCGTGCTGTAGGGCAGATTAGCCAATCTGGGATACAATGCACGATAGATCTTAAGTCAGATTGGACATTTTTAACTCCAAATCGTGACCACGACTGCCTGGGGAGAGTTCAGGGAGAGTTCAGGGGAAATCGTGTACATTGGCTGATTGGGAGCAAGTCGGTATGTGTGTGGGCACCTTAATTCTCCCACAGTGACCTGTAATGCACATTAGGGATCGACAATCAAGGTAAGATTACTTTTTTTGCAATCAATGGCTGTACCCCAATATCAGAGAACATTGCTGGAGTTTGTCTCTTGCTTAAGACTCTCCTACACTCCCGGAACAGCCATGAGGCTCCCGAAACTCGTGTGGAGATTCCAGCCACCAAGAAGTCTCCAAAGCAGCCATGGTCAGCCTGGTGCCACCCACCTCCCAAGTGAAGTAGGCGCCCCCACCCCTCCTTTACAATCCCAGCAATATCTGCATTTTATAGCAGGGGCAGGGTCACGCGATGACACAATCATGCTGTCACGCCGACCCAACCGCCCACTTATGCCTCTCCACGCTCCCGCAGTGCCGACCTTGCTGTCTCCTGCCAGGAAGGGCAGCCAGAAAGTTGGCACAAATGCTGCAACCATTGATGGCTATGTCTTCAATTGTTTTTCAGACAAGGGTTTAAAACCTGCAACCGTCAATGTACAACCATCAATGGCCATCACTACTGAACACACGACAAACATCAAGTGTATCTAATCATGTATTACCCAATCTGATTCTCCTGCAGCGCCCTCTAGTGACCACTCCACCAACAGCAACCAGTGCATCTAATCATGTATTAGCCAATCTGATTCTCCTGCAGCGCCTTCTAGTGACCACTCCACCAACAGCAACCAGTGCATCTAATCATGTATTATTATCCAATCTGATTCTCCTGCAGCGCCCTCTAGTGACCACTCCACCAACAGCAACCAGTGCATCTAATCATGTATTAGCCAATCTGATTCTCCTGCAGCGCCGTCTAGTGACCACTCCACAAACAGCAACCAGTGCATCTAATCATGTATTATTATCCAATCTGATTCTCCTGCAGCGCCCTTTAGTGACCACTCCACCAACAGCAACCAGTGCATCTAATCATGTATTAGCCAATCTGATTCTCCTGCAGCGCCGTCTAGTGACCACTCCACAAACAGCAACCAGTGCATCTAATCATGTATTAGCCAATCTGATTCTCCTGCAGCGCCGTCTAGTGACCACTTCACAAACAGCAATCAGTGCATCTAATCATGTATTAGCCAATCTGATTCTCCTGCAGCGCCGTCTAGTGACCACTCCACAAACAGCAACCAGTGCATCTAATCATGTATTAGCCAATCTGATTCTCCTGCAGCGCCGTCTAGTGACCACTTCACAAACAGCAACCAGTGCATCTAATCATGTATTAGCCAATCTGATTCTCCTGCAGCGCCCTTTAGTGACCACTCCACCAACAGCAACCAGTGCATCTAATCATGTATTAGCCAATCTGATTCTCCTGCAGCGCCGTCTAGTGACCACTTCACAAACAGCAATCAGTGCATCTAATCATGTATTAGCCAATCTGATTCTCCTGCAGCGCCGTCTAGTGACCACTCCACAAACAGCAACCAGTGCATCTAATCATGTATTAGCCAATCTGATTCTCCTGCAGCGCCGTCTAGTGACCACTCCACAAACAGCAACCAGTGCATCTAATCATGTATTACTCAGAACAAAATGTAGGCCCAGTAATACTTCTGCTAGAATTTGCACTGTGAAGACAAACAGAAATTCTCCTTTTCCTAAGCTATAATACGATCTCCAGCTGTTCTTTGACAACAGGAGTGAAGGCCGATTTTAGTCAGAGGTGAGACTTTAATTTTCTTAATTTTAGCCTTTCAGCTCCATTTTACATCTATCATTTTCCATACAAAGTTATGGCTTTCATAATTGCCCTTTCTTATGATCTTGTTTTGGCAGAAGGCGAACAACAGAAGATTACCAACTCTGAAATAATATTCGCCACCTTGGGAACGCCAGGTCAGATGCGGGTGGGAAAGGGAGGGTTTGGGGGCTGAGTTCACCCGATGTCTTTGTCCCTGGATTTCCCATAAGCCTGTGCTCCTGAAGGGGAGTGGCTTATTATACCTCTCCACAAGGAGCCTCTGCAGACTATATATTTATACTAAACCATTTATATGTCTTTATTTCACTCAGAGAGAGACCCTGCTAGATAATGTGTAGTCATAATTATTTTGTTGTAGGAATAAAAGCTAATTGGAAGCAAGTGGGCATTTTATCATGGACCATGAGGACAAACCTGAAACGTAGGGACGGGAAGTACATTCTTACACCGCAAAATGCGGCGCCAACATGTGGATTTAATGGCCAATAATCCAGTTTTATTACCCGGAAAACTCAATTGTTTTGTTGGTGCTGGAGAATGGGCAGTGATACAAGCTAGAACTCAGAAGCGTCCTCGAGTGGTGCCCGAAGTCTCAGAGATGCTAAAATGCTTCTTCACCAACAGACCACAACCCTTTCGGTTACCCAAAATTGGGACTACCCCCAAGAAAATCAGGACTGCTAGCAGGTAAGTCTAAAATGAAACATTTTCCATGTATCAGATTCTGTTCAGCTACTATACAAGGACCCATAACAAGTACATAATGTATAACCGACGCCAAGTACGGTTCTCTAACAGGATATCTGGCTGCGTTTAATTAGATTTATATTGGCCAAATATGCAAAGTAATTCAATGGGGTAAAACATTGGTTTCACAAATCAAAGTAATACATATAAATGAAATATATACGGCTCGATTCAGAGATGAACGCAATGTCAATGACGGGGGCTGTGGATCGATTTTGTCGCTACTGCACATGCGCCAAGACCGCACTCCGCACCTGCAGCTATTGGTTAGCGACAGTGGTTACAGAGAGAATTTATTCGCAGATGAGTTACCGGTAGTCAGAGCTTGGGGGGAGAATACGGGGAGGCTGAGTCTTCCTGAGCTCCAGCACACGGGCTGAACAGCATTGTCCGATGGGGGCTACAAACAGATCTCCACAGCCCGCCTACCCCTGCATTAGCAGTTGCTGAGTTTGAGGGCTACATCTGGGCAACCGGTCAGCGATTACTGACTGGGGCCTGACACGTGGACCTCGCTGGGGAAGCTGTGGGCTAGAGTTCCGGCTGCCATGGACAGGTCAGTGCGGCTGGGAAGGAGGAGAGGAGACTTCCTACTGAGGGCTAATGTGCCCTAAAATGCCCAGACTGGGGCTTGCCGGAGGGAGCGTGTCTCATGTCTGATATACTCTGTGCTGCTGGGGATCCTGCTTCTCCTACTATATAACTCTCGGTCTGTGGCTTCCTGCTGCCCCCATTCCCCTCCTCACATCATGTCATTGTCCCTGTCACATGCAGCCCTGTCCTCACTAACACATCACTCATCTCCTGATATACTCTGTGCTGCTGGGGGACCCTGATCCTCCCACTATATAACTGTCTGTGGCTTCCTGCTGCCTCCATTCCCCTCCTCACATCATGTCACTGCTCCTGTCACATGCAGCCCTGTCCTCACTGACACATCACTCATCTCCTGATATACTCTGTGCTGCTGGGGACCCTGCTCCTCCCACTATATAACTCTCAGTCTGTGGCTTCCTGCTGCCTCCATTCCCCTCCTCACATCATGTCACTGCCCCTATCACATGCAGCCCTGTCCTCACTAACACATAATTCATCTCCTGATATACTCTGTGCTGCTGGGGACCCTGCTCCTCCCACTATATAACTCTCAGTCTGTGGCTTCCTGCTGCCTCCATTCCCCTCCTCACATCATGTCATTGCCCCTATCACATGCAGCACTGTCCTCACTGACACATCACTCATATCCTGATATACTCTGTGCTGCTGATGCAGTGTGGGAGGTTGGTTGCCGCTTACTGTATCTGGAGTAGGGTGGTTGGTGAATATTCAGCTAATGTTTAAATTACTACTTTTACTACAGATATCTTTATACAATATATTTTAATGATATTTAAATGCACTCTAAGAAGGTAATGAGCTAATTAATTCTTCAGTTAAGCTTATTAGGGTGTTAATTATACTGGAAACTCACGCGGCAGCCTGGAATGGCGACACAGGAAACTATGGCTACTGCACATCGCACTAGTGTTTAAAGCGCCGATAACGGACGCTATTGGCCATCCGCTGACACGTCCATGTACGCGGTTTATGCGCTCTTACAGCTGCTCGGTTCTCACACCCAATAAATGTGCTACATTCAACCAATTTGCATTGACGGACTCGTGAGGCCAAATCAGCTCGTTCTCCTCGTATAATTTCACACCAGAACATCGGCTGTAATAAGACTTCGCCAAAGATGGAGAAGAAGAGATAAATAACTGTAAAATTTTAATGATCACAGAATGCAAAATACTCTTCATTTAAATAATGGATAAATACAATGCAATTTGCACATAAAAGAGTGGCATTAATATTTTATTATGTACATAGGCAATATCGTTTTACAGTCTTGAACATTATTTTCACTGTGAATTAACATCTTAACTGTTTCCTTGTAAAATAATTGCTGCTCTCCTGAATGTCACTGGAGCGGAATAACACGCAGCGCCTTTCAGTCTCATTAATGACGTCCTTCTGTCTCTAATCATTCCACAGGCCTCTGCAGACAAATGCCATCAAACTAAGGGAACGTCAGCCCTGTGTCTCAGAGGGAAACGGAGACCTATTCTAAAATCAGGTCTACATATCAGGCCATCAACTGTTCTACGCACCATCCACTTCCTGTTTATGGAGCACAGACTTCTGGGAAATGCCACTTACATACTTACTTACACAATGTGTATGGTCTCAGTACAGACAGAATCAGGGGAGTCAGCTAGTGTCTGTTGTGCCTCCTACCTCCCTAGGGCAGATTTGTTCTGAACACTGGGGATCATGTAGGTCGACCATCTCTTTAGCCCAATGGGGGTATGTGTGATACCATGTACATGTGATAAATCCTTAGTACCACAATATCGCTTATAAACAGCCACCTTTCCCTAACAGCTCTTTCTGTAACCGGTACTTGGATGTCGCCAGGACTTCACAGTGAGTAGTACTGATGTATCACATGTGGGTATTCTGGGGAGAGGACTCTAATCAGGTCTATAATAACAACACAAATGTACTAGGCAATATAACAAAATGTATGCACTGTGTGATATAACAGACTTAGGAAACCCGCAATAACGCAAATAAGTAAACTATACAGTGTAATATAGTATTCAAAGTCTAAGTATATATTGTCCCATATAGACAGATAAAGAAAGCAATGGTTCTAGCAGAAACTGCAATGTAATGGGAGAGGTAAAGACAACTAGAGTAATCCAAAAACAATTCCAAAAGTGAGGGGTAGCAGCATCCAGTGTCATGGCGCCTTTCTTCTGGAGGAGCCCAGGTGCCAGCTGGTGACACATCATGTGTGCCATCCCACCACAGAAGATTGGTGACACATCATGTGTGCCATCCACCCCAGAAGACTGGTGACGCATCATGTGTGCCATCCCACCCCAGAAGATTGGTGACGCATCATATGTGCCATCCCACCCCAGAAGACTGGTGACGCATCATATGTGCCATCCCACCCCAGAAGACTGGTGACGCATCATGTGTGCCATCCCACCCCAGAAGAAAGGCAAAAAGTATAAAAATTGCAACTTTTAGTAAGGAAAATATAAAAATAATTTCAATACTAATAATTATATATGGGTGACCGTGTGGCCAGCTGGTGCCAGGTCATCATCATGCTGCAATGGTGATGGGCCTATTTATGTTAAGGCCTGGGGCTGTAGATCCATTTGCCCCATTGTTAGTCTGGCTCTGCCCTGCACAAGGACTGGAAGGTTATCAAAGCATACCTCCAAACCATCCCGATTTTGGTGAGACAGCCCCACTCTTTGGACACTGTCCTGCCATCCCACCCACGAGTCACAGTGATCCAAACCTCCTCTTACTCGAGGCTCCCGGGCCGATGGGCATGACCCCTCCGTGACAAAAACTGAGGATGTGGCACATGGGGACGGCATGGTCATGCTCCTTTCACAAGGCCATGTCCCCTTCTCATTTCAAAGAATTTGGAAGGTATTCCTATGTATGTCCTCACGTCCCTTTTCTATAATCCTATCATATCTGCATAAGTCTATTTTACGTTCTATCATGTCTCTGCCAATCACACTGCCCTTCTGTGCCAGCCTCTCTGCCCTTACCGTTTGTGCCATCCTTACTTTCCCACCTTATATGCACCAGTCTCTCAATAGTTTTTGCTGGTTATCGGAATAGAATTTTATTCATTATTCACAAAACCCAATTATAAACACATGCCAATAGGGATTTGTGACACTGCCAGTGGCCACTCCCCCACTAGCAGTAGGCCACTCCCCCACTAGCAGTAGGCCACGGCCCCACTAGCAGTAGGCCACTCCCCCACTAGCAGTAGGCCACTCCCCCACTAGCAGTAGGCCACGGCCCCACTAGCAGTAGGCCACTCCCCCACTAGCAGTAGGCCACTCCCCCACTAGCAGTAGGCCATGCCCTTCACTGCCCACGACTGTACACACATGCCTCTATCACCGCTATGGCTCTTTAATGCTCCAGTCCACCAGAAATGGCAGCATGCAATCAGTCATATACAAAGCTGAGGTCAAATAAATAGTAATATATGGAACAGAATCCAGGAAGCACAGGTAGAGAACGCAGCAACTACCACCGGCAAAGAGGGATCCCTGTATGACAGCGGCTCTCTGCTCACAAGTCACTGCGTTCCAACAGTGGGATGTCAGGTTTGTTTTTTTAAGGTGCACAGGGCACCTATTATACAAACCATCATGAAATGATCCTAGTTCCTCTATGGTTACATCCTCTGTACATTACCTATAGCTACATGTAAACAGATGTAGCTCAATAGTCTCCATCCACTTCCCAACCATTCTTCTGAAAGAAGCCATACACTATAGGACAACCCAAACACCTTCACCGGGATCCCCATTGCATCCTGCTGCCAACAACCAGACTGTGCTGTATATCATGAGGAAAATACCCAGAACTACACAATTCATCCAAATCCTATATAATAAAAGCTTTGTATTCAACTCTGAATAAGTGACGTCTGGAGGGTCCGAAGGCGATCGGGCCCATAATGTGGAACAAGCAATGTCGGTAGTCCTGCCACTCCGGAATTCTAGTAAAATAACAGTAGTTGTTGAGTGAAGCTGAGATAAGACACGGTAGGGTTGTCCATCAAAGTCGCAACCGTGGATGGTCTGTAGCTACCGGCAAGAAACCATTGATGGCTGACTGGAGACTGAGCGTGCAAGGTGTGATGGACGTTTCGCCATCAGACCATCGCTATTGCTGGTAACCATCAACCATCACCTGCAAACCATCTATGGTGGCTATCCATCCATGGCCAACCCTATGGCACGGTCAGAAGAGCAGAAAGGGCTGTGTAAAGACACATTGCATGGCCTCAACTGCTCCTAATTGTGCCAAGGGGACCTGCAACATAATGTGCCGCTCTCTTAACCTATACAGCACCGATCTACCCCCAGCAGCAGGGAAGATTGAGGCTAAATGGGGGTATCCCAGGGCCAGTGAGGCATTAACCCACCCACAGTCCGAGGTCTCGCACCATGGGCATTTGTTTTGCAAAAGAAAAAACTAAAGACCTCTACAATGCAAACAATCCACCTTCAGATCCATTTATTGGTGATGTGTAATCATGAAAACCGATCGTACGAGGCATGACATATGGCTGGTGTGAGGCCTTAGGTTGTATGCGGGTCCCTCAGTCTCTGTATCCACATCACTTGCAATGACAGATGATAATAGAAGATAAAGTAAAATAAATAACCGAAAGTACTTAAATGCCCAGAAAGAAATGATAATATCCACATTACTCCAACATGCTGGGAAATCTCTCACTCCCCTCCCCCCTCAAGACCACCAGGAGCTGCAGCCCAATTCCATGGAGCCAGGAGGGCTCCGGCAGAGGACAAGACCCCCCCCCTCCCCCCAGGCTGGAGCTTCCAATATGACTGAGCATCCAGCAGCAGATACATCACTTACTGCACAACTTTCTCAGAGTTCTGTCCCCAGACACAGGAGCCCTCTCTCAGACGTATGCCCTCCATGGTAGCACTTCTCTCTTTGATAGGGTTCCTGTCACCATTACCCATGATTGAGCATTCTGCCAGATCTATAACCATTAATTGCGGGCACTACCTTCGGCTGGCCTGGCACCATCACGGAGAAGATGGCCCTGGGGGATTGCAGGCGGCGCACCCTGCAGAATAATTATCTCAGCATTAACAGTCAGGTATGGAGGCCGATGCAACCATTCAAAAAGTAGCTGCCTCTCTGCTAATGCACGTTTCCTAAGCAACCCTGATTAATGCGCCTGGCTGGCGCTTTACGAGCCCCATTAAGGGGCTGCTTACTGATGTAGATGAGACAATACCTTGCTCTAAATGTACATCTTATGTTAATTATAGATGATAATGCCGGAGGTTATTACTTAAATATTTAATGAATAGGTAGATTTGTTACACATCATTATATACGTAAAATAAATAAAATCGCCTTTTGAGTTGTGCCTCTGCTGCAGAAGTAATTACACCCATGTTGTTTTGTGATATTCGGCGGGAGAGGCGCCAGGAAATTCCACGTTTTCCCTGCCTAGCGCGGATGTTTACGTGGAATGAGTCTCCCGATGATCGCCGGGAGGCCAACTAATGACCGTAAGCACATGGCCGCTGGGCGGTCAGATCAGATGTGTCGGCCTCACGCGTTTGATGTGCGGGTCCCGTTGGCTTCTGACCTCTGCGATCAACAGGTCATCTGCGTATGCCATCAACTCGTACACAGCGCTATTGTTACTGCGATTGAAGTAATTGTAAATATAACTTATATAAAATAAAGGTTTAAAATGCCCAACATCCAAACAGAACATATAAATAAAACCTAGTAATTACACAATGTATGTAGAGGTTTTATCTGAGTGCAGATGTAAACTCCTGCGACGAGTAGACATGATCGAGGACCCCGTATTCCCAATGCCTTTAGGGCTACCTTTATTCTTCTGCAGTTTTGAAAGCCGCATATCAGTAAACAATTGTGGTACTTTGATCTCTACGGCAGGCGCACCCTTCATTCTCTGTGCAGCACCCTCCAGCCTGTGCGCGGTGGGTTCCCGACTACAGATAAACAGTAATTAGTTAGACAATGTCTACATTTTTGTATTATTTTTTAGGATTAGGGTTAAGCACTTACCCAGACAGTTAGGGTTAGGCACCAGGAGGGTGGGTTAGGGTTAGGCATTTACCCCCACGGTTTGGGCTAGGCACCAAGGGGAGGGTTAGGGTGAAGATTAGGGCTAAAAAAATAAAGAAATAAAATTGACCATCATTTTTGTGTCTATCATTTTCATGTTGAACTTTTGACCCTGTAGACCTTTTGTACCTGTCAAACTTTTTACATGTCTAACTTTTGTCTGTGTCAAACTTTTTTCTCTATCTATTCACTGTCTAACATCTGGTGTCTATCTAGACATTGTCTAACTAATTACTGTCTCTTATACTACACCCATGCGCGGTACCTTCCCAGGAACATCGAGAGGGGTGGGGAGCAGGTACTAATTGCCCAGGCGTGACGTCGCCCCCTCTCCTCCATCCTATCTGTCACTATGCTGCGTGCTGAGATACAGCGGGAGCAGGGAGACTGTTGTCGCTGAGCTAGTTGTATAAACACAACTTTTACCCGTGGTGAAATATAATTGGTGCATCTTGAGAGGCAGCTGATGGCTCAGACCTCCAACCATTGAAACTAAGTGGTGCAAGTATGACGTTGAGACGAATTGGAGTGCACTTGGGGGAAGGGGGTGCTCGGGAGGATCTGCCTGCTGTCTATTGCACACGTGTTTGTATTAGCACTTAGGGACCCATTTGTTTTGTTTTTTCGCAGTTGAGCAATAAACCGGCAACCTGCGCGTACGTCCAAGTCGCAGAGCGCATGCTTCAAGGTACATTACCATAGTCGCTCCCAGCAACTATTTACTTCCGGTGTGATTGACAGTCAGGGAGCGTTTGGGGGCGGTAATTGGGAATGGCGGCAAAGAATTGAGACGTGGTAAAAATATGGCTCCGGCACCTCATCAGCCACGACCATTCTACAGAGCAGTGGCACTAGACCTACAGGTCACGCATGCGCACAAAAGTTCCGGCAGAAGGAGCAGGACAGGGGCGGAGGGATCCTCTTCGCAACCTGGGACTCCCATAGAGATGGAGCGGGGTAGCAAGCCACAAGCGGGAGCTAAAGATGGCCAATGCTCCCACATTCAACCTCCGAAAACACTTAGGGCCTGATCCATTACTGATCGCAACTGCGACTACGTACGCAAACAGCCGATTGTTGCGCTCTGTGCATGCATCGCGCGAAGATCACACTGCGATCGCAGACACTACACAGACCCATCGCAGAATGATTGACAGGAAGTAAGCATTTGGGGGTGTTACCGGGGGGGGGGGGGCTTGGCGAAACGCAACGTGTTAGTGCGTTTGAATGCCATTACAGGGGCGTACATAAAGTAGCCACTGCGACGGTATACGCAGCATGAGCACCCACTGCGTGCAGAGAGGTCAGCAATTGGAGTAACATCTGACCTCGTGCAAGTGTGTGTGAGGCTACAATGGTACGCGATGTTACTGATGGTTTCGATGTTTTGCTAAGTATTACGGATGTGTGTAAGGAGAAGTCCGATGGCATAGCGATTGTAAACATTACCATATTTTCGCAGTGGACCTGGGCGCGTAATCGCAGCTTGCAATAACGATCCGTAATGAATCGGGGCCTTCATTTGTACAATTGCAAGTGAAAATGTTAATTTCCACCTGCTTTGTAGAAATTAAGTGATGATGAATAAGCCCCCATGAGTGGTGTTTTGCTGCGTCTATGATACCGATAAGACCGTGGTGATCGGGGCGGGCTAGCGGACCAGCGCTTTGATTTGCTGAACAGAAAATAAAGGCCGGATTTGTACAGATTCCCGGGAAGGTAATGTTGGATAGTGTATTATTCCACAAGTGTTGCAATAATGAAATTAAGGATTATCCGGAGTCCACTGTGGGTACCACACAACAAAGGGGTGTCTCTGCGTCATTGGGTATAAGAAGCCTCAGGAACACATAGGAGGGAACCCAGCTACCCATGTATTTCCTCCCAGATAGGAAGGAACCCAGCTATAGGGGGCACACGGTCGCCTGGATAAGCCACGTCGCCCTGTGTATTTCCTCCCAGATACGAAGGAACCCAGCTACAGAGGGCACACGGTCGCCTGGATAAGTCACGTCGCCACGTGTATGTCTTCCCAGATAGGAAGGAACCCAGCTATAGGGGGCACACGGTCGCCTGGATAAGCCACGTCGCCCCGTGTATTTCCTCCCAGATAGGAAGGAACCCAGCTATAGGGGGCACACGGTCGCCTGGATAAGTCACGTCGCCACGTGTATGTCTTCCCAGATAGGAAGGAACCCAGCTATAGGGGGCACACGGTCGCCTGGATAAGCCACGTCGCCACGTGTATGTCTTCCCAGATAGGAAGGAACCCAGCTATAGGGGGCACACGGTCGCCTGGATAAGCCACGTCGCCCTGTGTATTTCCTCCCAGATACGAAGGAACCCAGCTACAGAGGGCACACGGTCGCCTGGATAAGCCACGTCGCCACGTGTATGTCTTCCCAGATAGGAAGGAACCCAGCTATAGGGGGCACACGGTCGCCTGGATAAGCCACGTCGCCCTGTGTATTTCCTCCCAGATATGAAGGAACCCAGCTACAGAGGGCACACGGTCGCCTGGATAAGCCACGTCGCCCCGTGTATTTCCTCCCTGTCGGAGGCTGAGGCAGAAATTAACAACAGGTTTCAGACAAACACAAACAGATGAGACCGGAGAGCGTCTCAGGCGTGTAACTCAGGAGCCGGTCACAGCACAAAGATAATCGTGTGTCAAACAGACACGTCCAGGACCCAATCCAGGGCCAGCACAAAATTAGACGCTATTATCCGCTCCGCCGCACTGAAAGTAAATGGGCTTTTTACATTCTACCTTCTTAATTACAAAGTAAATGAAAGATAAAGAGAGGACAAATCACTGAACAGAGGCCGCAGGATTTCATGCAGAGGGGAGACCGATAGCCCCGTCCGCCTGGTGTCCATGGACTACAATCCCCATCATTCAGTATCAGCATGAGGAACCAGGTGCCCACTTTAGTCCTTAAGGGTGACTTTCATAATGCGGAGAGAATACAGAAACTATTACCAGCCGCATCCACGTGCCGTCCTCCCTGTGACTCACCTGCAGTTACCACCACAAGGCCAGCGCCAATGCGTTGCCCTTTACGCCTACATTACACTAATCTCACTTCGCTATACATTGGTTGTTGTCCTTTATGGCATAAAATAGGGGGAAAAATATTTTTTAAAAATGGGATTATATTATATACACATGTCATAACACAGAATGTGTTTAGCGATACACAGACCATTTCATTTTGGCACTTTATCACTGGGCACAATTCAGAGATGGACGCCAACGTGATTGCAGATGCGATTTCGCACAGAACGCAGATGCGAAAATATCACAATAGTTCCAAAGCCTACCCGAGCATTAGGGCGCTGACCGCTGCCTTCTCACACGTGTACAAGGTGGCTTACCTGTGTAAATATCGGTAACATCAACGCACATCGAGCGGCCATCTTGCCCTTACGGCAAGTCTAACCAGTCGAAGACTCGGCAGCTCTTCTGACACGCAGATGGCTCTCGTGCTGCGTAGGAGATCGCCTTGGCTAATATATGCACACCTATGTAACAACGTTTAAACTGTCAGACGCGCCTGCGTTTTTCTGACCAGCCTACGTTACCACCCCCAAACGCTGGCAACCTGTCATTCACTTTGCGAGTGAATCCTCTGTGCGAACGTAAATGAAAAAGCAATCACGGCGCGACATACGCATGTGCACATTCCAAGGTTCAAACAAGCAGCCGCCGGAACAGGTAGGAGAGAGTAGAAGAGTCCGCTGTCTGATTCAGGTGCTCAGTCCCAACGTATGTTAGTGGGACTGAAAGCGAAGCCTCACAGCACATGCCTAGATCTGCAGAGACGCGTATGATAAAATGGCGAGGTAACACCGTCCCAGGCTAGTATCGCTTAGCGATGCTTTAGTAAATTGCTGTAATAAGGTATTACCTTTTTTATTATTATTTATATTATAAAATAGGCCATTTATCACTGACCAAGAGGCTGCGACCGGTATCGGTGACCTTGCGTCTTTAAACCGCCCGTCTCCACGAGTCTAAGCTTGGACCATTGAGTCCAAATGATCTATAAATCCACATTTATTGCGGACAATCCCCAATTTCCTGTACTGCACTGTGGAATCTTCTGGTGTTAGATAACGTAATTATTTCTCATGTAGAAAACATTTAACTCGCATAATACAGATGTTTACTGGCCTCAGATATGATCCAGGCTTTGGCGCGTTTATCTATGGCTCCTTCTGTGTAGAATGCTGAGATTCGCCATGTACGAGGGACTGGGAACAGGCGTCTCTCGCTTTGCATGTTTGTGTCAGTAAGTTACTCTTGTTTATGTCATGCCAATTAGCACTTTCATAAATTGTTACTTTTACCATTAATTGCTCAATAAAAAGTCGTTCTCACATCAGCTGACATTATAGCGGGTACAGTGCGCGCCAAGTCACTTGAAATTCAAGGCAATTTACTGCCATCACGTTATCCATACATTTATTTCATGTTTGTTTGTCTTAGTGAGACCACCTAGAAATATAATTATTGCTATTTTTACCTCATCTATTTATTTTGCTCTAGTGTTTTACTCTACATTCTGTTATATCACAAAACAATGACCATATAATACATTAGGGATGTGCAGGCTCGGTTCTACTCGGTTCCGTTCGTTTTTTTTTACCGAATCTTATTGGGTTTCAGCTGTCACGAGTTTTGGATAGCCAAAATACATACATACATATAGTACACACAAGACACCAACAAAACACATAACACAAATATAAGCACACATTGAGAGACGATGTAACACAAATACCACACACAGACAACACACAAGCACAAAAAAAAAAACTATGCACGCAAAAAACACACCAACCCAACACCCAGAGAACACAAAATATATAGAGCAACAGACAATACAGACACAACAAAACCACGCACAGAGCCAATATAAACACAAATAAAACACACAGAAAATACTCACACAACCAACAAAATCACACAGACAACATAAATAAAACCATAAACACAAACAGACCCAACACACACAAATGCACAACAATACAGACCAACAGCACTCACAAAAACACACACTTGCATTTACGTAGCAGATGTGTTTGCGGTGTCTCGTCAGCAGATGTGACCATTTATAGCTGTGGAACAATAGTGTTTGAGGCGCCACCGGACCGGCTGGCAGTAGTGGTTTCTGTGCCACTACAGATATTGATATAAAGATTTGCTTACAAAGATGAATAAAATACTCTTATGTTCATAAGAAAAGCAACAGCAAGTTCCTCACCCCCTGGCACTGGTACATCTCACAGAACTGAAGAACGTGGAATTCAGGAAAAAGAAAAGATGGATTCCGCAGTAGATCACCTGAATGATATTTACCCTTGTGTGAATATAGAGAACCACCTATATTCCAAGTATAGTGCCCGTATTTGGTGTCAAAGTTCTGCTGAGAATGGTGGTGCCCCCAAGAGTCAGATAAGTGAATCACATGTTAGAGAAAAAAAAAATACAACTCTTTGGTGGTGCACGTTTAGTTGTGGTAATTCTTGTTGTACCTCTAAATCCGTGGTGGGTGCAGCATGAGGTGGCATCTTTGCGCCAGATGCTACCCACCACTTCTGTCTGCCACTTTCCCGCTCACTAGGTCACCCACTATTTTGGGGGTTTTACTGGACATTATGGGAGACTCGGCAAGGACGTTCTTAAATAAGTGTGTGAGAACCACAGGAGGGATTCCCCAACGTAATGGGTCTGAGGCGGAGCTGAACACAAGTGGGCCGTAATAACCCGCGCAGTGTGGGCACGAAACTAAATGCGTATGTTCACCAGTACGCAGAGTTGTACGCGGCCTGACCTACTGGTTTGGTACCATCAATATCATCAGTGCCGACTTCCACCAACCCCATCCTTGGTGCAATAGATCGGTCTGCAAGGTGTAATTAGGCATATGCGAAACTCTGCACAGCTCGCGATTCCATCACCGCCCCCACTGAACTCTGCCTACGCTCCATTACACCCCAGTTAGGCCTTTTCGGTCACAGATGGAGATGTGCCCAGTTTGCATGACTCTGCATTGGCTGTAGTCCCCAACGCTTGGTTCCCGGCACAGAACGGAAACACGCAGGTTGCATTCGCCACACCGACTTGCACCGCAATCTGCAACGGCTCCAATGTGACTAATTCCAGCACTGCATTGAAACAACCATTAGGTGCAACAGCGCAGTTTAGCTATAATGGAGAATATACCTTGCTTACATTAAATGTGTTTTGTGTAACGTGCCGAAGAGGAACCAAGACGCTGCACAGATTAATATATGGACATTTACCAGAATATAAACCAAGAACTTGTTCATATATTTATAGCAGATGAAAAGTGTTTGGGGGGCTGGGGCATATTAAGCGGTTGGGGAGGGGGATATTAGATCTCTAAGTTAAATGCTAAATTATAAACATGACCAGCCGCGATTTCACCTTCGCATATAATACAGATACGTAACTTACACGCGGCGGTAAGAATCTTGTCCTCTTATTGATGAGAGCGCTCCAATTAAATTTAATTAAACATTGGTGAACTCTGCTCTAGATACAGAAGTATTTTATTTATTCTAATTTAATATCCCAGTAGCCGTTACCATTGTTTTCTTCCATTCTTTTTCCCTCCGTTTTCATGCAGGTTCCCTGGAGGCCCAATAAAGCACATAACGGTTTTGTGACTAAGCCCTTCGGAGAGCGCAGAGAGAGCAGAACGTGCCTCAGTCTCGGAGAAGCACTTACAGATTACAGAAATCTACACCATTCACTTCCCAGACTTTTAGAAGTGGTGTCGGCACCGAGAGATAATTCATGTCCGCACTCTCCCCAGGGTACAGCATGGAGATAAGTGGAGCAGCGGAATATTAGCATAATCCTGCGGGTGCGCGCGCCAAATCAGGCGTGAGAGCAGGATGAGGAAACCGACCCTTCCTAAGACACAAGCTGCAGCATTATACGGAGAGAGAAGAGCGGAACAAGGAATCCAGCTCACTGAAATAAACACCAAAAAATAAAATAAATTAAATTTCTTAAAGCGATACAAAAATAAATGGACAGAGCACAGCATACAGGGCACAGTATTCTCCAGCTCGCGGTGTATGCAGTGCAGCCCACACACAGGACGTCGCTGCTATACACCTGCCAGCATTCAGGATTGGAAAAGCTGTTCACATTTGGGCATGTCGCCCTGAATCACCCCTAACGCTGCCCATATGGCCCAGGACTGTGCCCTTTTAGAGGTCTCAGGTTATTGTTGCACTGTGGATATGAATTCCCAGCCCTCGGAGTCCATTACAGGCTCTTACATTTCTAGGTGTACTGAGCGTAGGAAGCACAAGGTAATAGTGTCATGTGTAACCCTTTCAGCTTTTACTACTAGGCAGGAACTTTAATCTTTCACCATTACTGTGGCTGGGTCCAAACAATCATATTACACCACCAATATAAATATCAGCACCAGTCTGGTGTATTTGCATATTGTAACACACATAAAATAAATATATATATTTTTTTAAATTTTTTTTTTAAGTCAGTGCGCAGATTTTGAAGATTAAACCAAAGACACCTGTCTGAACTCCACTTGCACAACAGGTGAAAGTCTGTTTGGACAATATATAGCAACAGAATGTCCTCTACACGTATCACAGCACTGGCCACCGTAATATTGTAGCCCGGCGTCTTCCCTGTAATTACCCGAATCCAGTCGGGATGTATCTAAAAACAAAACAGAAGAATGCAGGGGCACCACATTGTGCATTAACAAGATCAAATCTATTGGCAAGTAAAAACAAGTAGAGCTTGCGTACCAAGTGGCAGGGGCTTATCTATAATGGGTGCAGGGAACATGGGCCCCTGGGTCCAGGGGGTCTCCGTACCGCACACCAGGCACCCATAATATTACTTACCTCTCCGGAGTCCCAAGTCAGCGCGGGCGTCCAGCGATGTAAAACGACTGGAAAATGTCCGCGGTGGCCATTTTCCCGTCGTTTGCGCATGCGCAGTACAGGGAAAACCTGTGCAGACACTATAGACTCTGGGCACACGCTAGTGCCCAGAGTCTATAACTCCGCCACTGGCCGAGCACAGCTCAGCGCGCTGCCGGCCAAGGAGAGGGCCCGTGTCGGAGACTGCACACGGGCCCCCTCCTCTCTAGAAACGCCCCTGACAAGTGGTTAACCACCGCGGAGTTTGACAGCAAAGTCTCTGCTGTCAAACTCCGTGGTGGTTAATCACTTGTTGTGGTATGCACGGTCGGCTTGTGTTTACTTGCCAATGCAGGATGTGGCGCTCCCGTATTCTTCCGGTTTTTAATATATATATATATATATATATATATATATATATATATATATATACACACATACATATATATACACACACACACACACACACACACACACACACATATATATATATATATATATATATATATATATATATAAATAAAACAAAAAAAGGGTGGAGAAAAGAGCGCCTCCTAGTGCATTAAATATGTAAATGATGTAACCATCACCAAAGATAATCACCCTCTGTGTAGATGGGGGTGTACCTTATATAGTGGAATTCACCACTTATTCAACAGCAAGAACAATCACAATGATTCCTTATTTGTCCAACTTCTGGAAACCCTCAGGCTTTCCCTCCATATAGACCAAAGTGAATCAACACATAGAGAAAAATAGAAAGACCATAGTGTAATTCTATGCACACAAATTTATTCATCCTCCTGATGAAGTCCAAAATCGTTTTAACGGACGAAACGCGTTGAGGTGGTGTGTGGTATGATCCTCTACCAGTGACATTCTTATGCAGATAAGCTTGAACTTTTTATACGGGCATTTTGATATGCTTATTTTCTGTTGAATAAATTTGTGTGTATAGAATTACACTATGGTCTTTCTATTTTTCTCTATGTGTTGATTCACTTTGGTCTATATGGAGGGAAAGCCTGAGGGTTTCCAGAAGTTGGACAAATAAGGAATCATTGTGATTGTTCTTGCTGTTGAATAAGTGGTGAATTCCACTATATAAGGTACACCCCCATCTACACAGAGGGTGATTATCTTTGGTGATGGTTACATCATTTACATATTTAATGCACTAGGAGGCGCTCTTTTCTCCACCCTTTTTTTGTTTTACAGATTTTGACGCTGCTTGGGCAGCAGTATATGGGAGTAGGAGCAGCCACCCTATACGTTTGGGGAGTGCGACTTTTGATGGACTGATATTACTTTGGAATCACATTAACTGTTTCAGGACTCAGCGCCGTGTACTACCCTATTTTTTGAATATATATATATATATATATATATATATATACATACACATACCATACATACCATACATACATACACATATATATATATAGATCTTTACATACGTACGCTGCTGCAAAGTCACATGCTAGTTCTAGTTCATTTTACATCTTGAGATTTTAGCACTGCGCACGCTCCGCAGCCGGTCGCACGTTTCTGGGTGGCAAGAGGGTGTTTGCATGTAGGTGAGGTGTAAGCTCAGCAAGGGCGTGTCGTGGTCCCGTAGTCGGGATAGCGGGTCACACCGAGACCTCACCCTTACGAAACATTAACAAGAGGGTGTAAGGCCATAATATTGGCAGCGATAGGAGGAACCTGGAGGCCGCTCTTAGGACAGCTGTATAGAACTGTGTGCAACAAGTGACCGCACTGCTAGCGACAAGCTTTGCCCCAGGGACAGAGAGGTGACGACATCAAATTGCTGAGGACCCGTCCATGACTGCGGCCAAGTCCCTGGTTCCTGAGGTAACGTGGAATCGTTGCTGTGGAAACACTATAGAGGAAAGTGACATCACCGTATATTCCTGCACAAGCTGTAAGAGTATTCGCAGCGCCAGAAGCAGAAATACGGCGCTTTGTCTTATTATTGCACAGCGGTAACTTCCTGCGCCATTATAGACACTAAAGAGTCCCCCAGAAGCCCCAGCAATAACCCGGGTCCAGCCTGCGGTGTAAATGGGTCTCAAGCTGCTGTGACATGGCTTGAAACCAGTGATCAGTGACCCGGGCTAGACCCAGGTTTTAGGTATAAAAGGGTATTAAATGTCTCCATCGGGCTCCCTGTTACCACGGTTAGGTCTAGACTATACATCGCTAATGGACCTGTGACGTCACACCCACGTGACCCGGCCTAAAAGGGGCTCGCTATGCTCGCCACGCTTCGGGCACGGTGGCTCGCTGCGCTCGCCACAAATATTTGTTCCCCCTCTGTGCCCTAGTGGATGGTAACGCAGGAGCGGTCCAGCCTCCTGCAGCGGTCACGTGGTGGATACGTCACAGAGGTCCTCTAGCCACATAGGAAATAGCAGCAACCCTGTTACCACTCTGCAGCAAGCGGCCATGTCAGGAAGGAGGAGCTTACCTAACACCGCAGACACTGAGTGACTGACTACCTGCCAAACTTGCTTTACAGAAATGATCTGTGTAGATTGGTCGATTCATGCAGAGGAGGTGTGGTCAGTGATGTCACAACAACTAATCAAGAACTGCAGGCTCTCTTTTTGACCTGCGTCAGTTCCATTCCCATCAGGAACACGGTGTACTGTAATAAGGGAATAGGTTATGCAGTGCAATGTCAGGGTAACACTGATCAGCAGATTTACAATTATGTAGGATCTGAAAAATGTACATTTTCATATTGATTGGATTTTAAAATGCATCATGTTAGAAGGTGCACTAGTACATTACTACATTGTAAGTTTTAAAGGGAGAGTATGGGATTGTGATGCGTCCGTCTGTATATAGGTGTACAGAAACTTTGCTCTCATAATATACATTGTATCCCTAACACCCTTTCATGTTATACATTAGTTGCATTGTCCCTTTTGTATAACATGTGAACAGATCACAGCTCTAAATCATTTCTCATTTTGTAGCCAATATACAACACTAAGCCCCTTGACCCACTTTTATGGTCCATAATTATATATATTATATATACACACACTCCAATGTCAACACACTCCTGGTCTTATTAACCCCTGCCATCACCGCAGAAGCCACAGGCATTTATAAAGCTCGACGGTGACCCTTTGACCGGATACATTTAAGCAGAATTCAGCTCATTTCATTCCAGTTATGCGGCTGTTGCAAGTCATGACCGCGTTCCATCAATATAAAACAGCAAATTATATCCGTACCAGGCTCAGACACTTAATCACATTGCAGAAAGGCAGAAACGAAGCAGCTTTAGGGATCCCGCCCGCGGATTGGCAGAGCAGGAAACATATTCTCCGCTGGAAATAACAGCGCTACAAGTGCCTGTTGTGTTTGACAGTTCTGCGTCTGGAAGTGGACGCGTTTCATTTCGGTTTATCCCAACAGGTTTCCGACAAAGACAGCATCTCGTCAAGAGGGCAAACATTGGAGGAAACATTAATGCAAATCATCCGGCGGGCACGCCAGAGTGCCAGACAACATCTAGATCAGGGGATTAGTCTGTGCCCAGAATAAATCACCGCTTATAATGTTGGAATAATTAAGCCCTTAAAGGATTTTGGGAGGCACTTAATATGCAGAAGAGCTGTCATTAAGAGTGTGAAGTCCGTCTCATACCTCCTAAATGTTATACCAGTCCCATGTGTGGCATAGTCAACAGAAAATAATAATGGGTACTCAGAACACTTTGCTTGTGCCCTCTATACATACAGGAACCATGCTGGTGCCCTTGTACTATGTAATGGGGTTCCACACTTCACACGGATATAAAGCAAAGTAGATTTCTATAAAGGGATAGAAACATCTGAGTCTTTAATGACAGACAGGCAGAGGTAAGTGTGGCACTGGTGTGGTGCCAAGTGTGTGCCAGCCTGTTACCGTGCCCATGTGTGACACTAGGCAGGCGTTATACCCGAGGTACACGTGATTACTCCTCACAGGATGATAGGTAATCGGGAAACGTATAGACAAATGTAAATCCAATCTGTGTGATCACAATACGTCACTTTAATACTTCACCAACCACAGAATGAGACCCATCAGGAATTATGCCCCCTTATATCATCCCAGAGCTCCAATGTAAAAGCCTAGGGATGGCCATCGACGATTTTGCAACCATTGATGGTCTATGACCGATGCAAGTGGTTTTGCCATCGATGGTGGCATTCGCGGGGCCTGTCCGATGGCCGAGCTCTAAGCATACACAACACTCTGCCATCGATGTATTAAACGTAGATGGCTCTCTACCGTTTGTTTAAAACCATTGATGGTACAACCTTCGATGGCCATCACTATCCCAGCCTTCTCCTGGAATTACAGCTAAGCTATCCTACATATATACTATACATAAGAAAAGCAAATGTTGCCTGATGTATGGACCGGCTATGTGTTGGCAATGTCTGTGATTGACACCTGCCCATAAATGTATCACATTTACTAGCAACTTAACAAAACCTGTGACTTGCTAGCTGTTACAGAACTACAAGTCCCAGCATGGCATACAGAAAAAGAGAAGATTCCAATTGGGTTGTGTGCGTTATTCTACATATGTGCATACATTGCATGTGGTATGCAGGCAGGCTACATGGTCCTCATATGTTGTATTAGTATAACTGCTGGTACAAATAGACAGTGAAACCACCCAGGACACTCACAATGTATCACGAATACCCAGTAACAACTGTATCATCTTCCTCCCAGAAATACATTGGGATAATAGTTTTGTGGGCACAGGACACACTACCGACACAATGACATGGTAAATACACTCACAGTTCTGGAGCTCAGCTTAGGAGGGTCGGTACCTGCGGCAATAAATAAAATAAGTATATGAGAAATCAGAGTGACGGACAGGAAACGCAGTACAGGAGTTACTATAGTGCAGTATATACTCTTACATGGCAGCATATGGTGTAACTGATCAGTACAGGAGTTACTATAGTGCAGTATATATACTCTTACATGGCAGCATATGGTGTAAGTGAGCAGTACAGGAGTTACTATAGTGCAGTATATACACTCTTACATGGCAGCATATGGTGTAAGTGAGCAGTACAGGAGTTACTATAGTGCAGTATATACACTCTTACATGGCAGCATATGGTGTAAGTGAGCAGTACAGGAGTTACTATAGTGCAGTATATATACTCTTACATGGCAGCATATGGTGTAACTGAGCAGTACAGGAGTTACTATAGTGCAGTATATATACTCTTACATGGCAGCATATGGTGTAAGTGAGCAGTACAGGAGTTACTATAGTGCAGTATATACACTCTTACATGGCAGCATATGGTGTAACTGAGCAGTACAGGAGTTACTATAGTGCAGTATATACACTCTTACATGGCAGCATATGGTGTAACTGAGCAGTACAGGAGTTACTATAGTGCAGTATATACACTTACATGGCAGCATATGGTGTAACTGAGCAGTACAGGAGTTACTATAGTGCAGTATATACACTCTTACATGGCAGCATATGGTGTAACTGAGTAGTACAGGAGTTACTATAGTGCAGTATATACTCTTACATGGCAGCATATGGTGTAACTGAGCAGTACAGGAGTTACTATAGTGCAGTATATACTCTTACATGGCAGCATATGGTGTAACTGAGCAGTACAGGAGTTACTATAGTGCAGTATATATACTCTTACATGGCAGCATATGGTGTAAGTGAGCAGTACAGGAGTTACTATAGTGCAGTATATACACTCTTACATGGCAGCATATGGTGTAAGTGAGCAGTACAGGAGTTACTATAGTGCAGTATATATACTCTTACATGGCAGCATATGGTGTAACTGAGCAGTACAGGAGTTACTATAGTGCAGTATATATACTCTTACATGGCAGCATATGGTGTAAGTGAGCAGTACAGGAGTTACTATAGTGCAGTATATACACTCTTACATGGCAGCATATGGTGTAACTGAGCAGTACAGGAGTTACTATAGTGCAGTATATACACTCTTACATGGCAGCATATGGTGTAACTGAGCAGTACAGGAGTTACTATAGTGCAGTATATACACTTACATGGCAGCATATGGTGTAACTGAGCAGTACAGGAGTTACTATAGTGCAGTATATACACTCTTACATGGCAGCATATGGTGTAACTGAGTAGTACAGGAGTTACTATAGTGCAGTATATACTCTTACATGGCAGCATATGGTGTAACTGAGCAGTACAGGAGTTACTATAGTGCAGTATATACTCTTACATGGCAGCATATGGTGTAACTGAGCAGTACAGGAGTTACTATAGTGCAGTATATACTCTTACATGGCAGCATATGGTGTAACTGAGCAGTACAGGAGTTACTATAGTGCAGTATATATACTCTTACATGGCAGCATATGATGTAACTGAGCAGTACAGGAGTTACTATAGTGCAGTATATATACTCTTACATGGCAGCATATGGTGTAACTGAGCAGTACAGGAGTTACTATAGTGCAGTATATACACTAGTACATGGCAGCATATGGTGTAACTGAGCAGTACAGGAGTTACTATAGTGCAGTATATACTCTTACATGGCAGCATATGGTGTAACTGAGCAGTACAGGAGTTACTATAGTGCAGTATATGGTGTAACTGATCAGCACAGTATATAGCGTTACAGGGCAACATATGGTAAGTATATGGTGTAACTGAGCAGTACAGGAGTTACTATAGTGCAGTATATACACTAGTACATGGCAGCATATGGTGTAACTGAGCAGTACAGGAGTTACTATAGTGCAGTATATGGCGTCACTGATCAGCAGAGTATATAGCGTTAAAGGACAACATATGGTAAGTATATGGTGTAACTGATCAGTACAGTATATAGCGTTACAGGACAACATATGGTAAGAATATAGTGTCACTGATCAGTACAGTATATAGCGTTACAGGACAACATATCAGCACAGTATATAGCGTTACAGGATAACATATGGTAGTATATGGTGTAACTAAGCAGTACAGTATACAGAGCATTATAGGACAATGCACGGCAACATCTGGTTACATTGAGTAGTACTGTAAATACAAAATATAAAAGTATATATAGGCTTACCATATCTTCTCTTTAATTTAGTGACACATATTATACAGGTTCTGTGGCTGAATAACACCAGGTGAAATGGAGACTTGCAGCCAGCCCCAGAACCTGTGTAATTCATAGGTGGCCCTAAGTAAAGAGAAGATATGGCAAACCACGTCTTAAATTAAAGGGATAAGATATATATACACACATATATATATATATATATATATATATACAGTGGCGGAACTCCTGGAGACAGTGGAGTCATTTGCCGCCGGGCGTCAGCCCTGAAGGGGGCACCTGGCTCCATTGTCCCCGGGAGCGGCATGGAGAAGGAGCGCCGCTGATCGGCGCTCCACCTCCATTGGCGTAACTACGGAGGGTGCAAGGGGTGCGGTCGCACCCCTGCACCCTCCATTTGCCGGGCGCCCGCTGAGTGTGTTATCAGCGGGCGCCCGGCTCCTACCCTCCTGGCGGTAGCCGGAGGACGGAGCTCCCTCAGTCTTCCGAGTCCCGCAGTGTACTATGGGAGTGACATCATAACGTCACTCCCATAGTGCCGAGGAGCGGATGCCGGGGACGGAGCTCAGGAGTGAGCTCCGTCTTCTGGGTCCCGCAGAGCACTATGGGAGTGACGTAATGACGTCACTCCCATAGTGCCGAGGAGCAGACACCGGGGATGGCCGGCAGCAGCACTGGAGCGGGGATAAAGGTAAGTTTGTTTTTTTTGTGTGTGTGTGCGCGCGCGGTGGGGGCAATCACTACTGGGGGCAACTACAGGGGCTCACTACTGGGGGCAACTACAGGGGCCTCACTACTGGGGGCAACTACAGGGGCCTCACTACTGGGGGCAACTACAGGGGCCTCACTACTGGGGGCAACTACAGGGGCCTCACTACTGGGGGCAACTACTGGGGGCTCACTACTGGATGTACTGCATAGGGGGACCACTACTGGGGAGCACTACATAGGCGGACCACTACTGGGGGCAACTACAAGGGGCCTCACTACTGGGGGCAACTACAAGGGGCCTCACTACTGGGGGCAACTACAAGGGACCTCACTACTGGGGGCAACTACAAGGGACCTCACTACTGGGGGCAACTACAAGGGGCCTCACTACTGGGGGCAACTACAAGGGGCCTCACTACTGGGGGCAACTACAAGGGGCCTCACTACTGGATGTACTGCATAGGGGGACCATTATTGGGGAGCACTACATAGGCGGACCACTACTGGGGGCATTATATAAATGGAACTGCATAAGGGGGGCAGCGGCAGCTGGGACTGGCACATTTTAGCTTGGGGGGGCACCAACATTTATCTAGCCTCCGGGCACCTGGGATGAAGTTACGCCACTGCATGCATGTATGCGTATATATATATATATATATATATATATATATATATATATATATATATATATATACACACACACATAGTCTGCATTATCCCACTATCTGTGCTATAACCTATTCCCTGTGCAGGTGACTCATGGACAGAAATAGGAAGTGACAGTCACTCATTGGGATTCCGTCCACACTGAGCAATGTATTCACACTCCGCAGATACAGACAGAAAACCCATTGTCATCACAATATTATAGGCCATAATGGAAGATTTTAGGAATTTGTATTCTGCGCCCATTCCGATTTCTCTCGGCAGCTTAGAGGACACAGAGGACGCTGTTTACAGACAGCAGAAAACAAACTGCTCTGTGACCCATTTAAAACCTGTGAACCAGACGGACGCTTTAGATGGAGAGAGCACCCGGAGCCATGAGGACGGCGACTGACAGACGAGGAGGATGTATTTATCTGTCCGGCCTCTAGTTACACATTACGCTTGCTGTGCATCCTGCGCTACAGATGCGTCCTCATACACCGACCCTTTTTGCACCATATGCCGCGAGACACCTGATGCAGCTTGGACGCTTCGCCACGTGCAGAGATTCCTGCACTATTCGTACTTTTTCCTGAAATTAGCGCAGCCGCCTACAAAGCCGCTTATGGTGTACTGGGGTGTGGGTGCTTAGGATTAGTTACGCCAGTTTGCGGAGCCTAGCTGGCGTGAATTCACACTGTGCATACTCCGAAGCGAGCACCCAGATAACAGACGTTCGCAATTTCATCACATCTACACTGTGACCCAAGAGGAGGCACTGAATAGTAACGGGGCGTTCTCACATAGGTAACGCTCAGGACGGTCGTGTACACGTAACTGCAGATTACGCCCGTCTGGTGGCAGGTGCAAGTCCGTGCCGATTATAAACGACTACAGTAGTGGTGAGACCAGTGCTGTGCGGGTGTAGCCGGTGTCACATGGGTGTGACCAGTGCTGTGCGGGTGTGACCAGTGCTGTGCGGGTGTAGCCGGTGTCACGTGGGTGTGACCAGTGCTGTGCGGGTGTAGCCGGTGTGACCAGTGTTGTGTGGGTGTAGCCGGTGTCACGTGGGTGTGACCAGTGCTGTGCGGGTGTAGCCGGTGTGACCAGTGCTGTGTGGGTGTAGCCGATGTCACGTGGGTGGGACCAGTGCTGTGTGGGTGTAGCCGGTGTCACGTGGGTGTGACCAGTGCTGTGTGGGTGTAGCTGGTGTCACGTGGGTGTGACCAGTGCTGTGCGGGTGTGGACAATGCAGTTTGGGCATATACACCCCCAATGTCTCCCTACTTAATAGTAAAATAAATAGAAGGACAATATTAATACTTCTGATTTAAAGCAGATTATGTGGGCAGCTGGTCGACTGTCATCCTCATGCGGTCATGGTGATGGGCCTATTTTTATGTGGAGGCCTGGGGCTGTGTAGTCCCATCTGCCCCCTTGTTATGATGGCCCTGCTTGGGTGTAGATGCTCTGCAGGTCTCTAGAATAGTTAGGAGCCTATGCATTTACAGACCACAGGCACACATCTTATCCTATAGGTCACCGGTACAGAACGTTAATATTGCCTTACTGTATATAACGCTTAGGGGGTGTGCACCGGCCACTTTTTGTGTTTTGGTTTTGGATCTGGATTGGTTTTGCCAAAACCACCCTTCCGTGTTTTGGGTTCTGGGTTTTGTGTTTTGGATCTGTATTTTTAAAAAAAAAAGAATAAAAACAGCTAAAATCACAGAATTTGTGTGTTTTTCTGCTCCTATGCTATTATTAACCTCAATAACCTTAATTTCCACTCATTTCCAGTCTATTCTGAACACCTCACAATAGTGTTTTTTATGTCCAAAAGGCTATGCTAAGCGACACGAGTGGGCGGCACAAACACGTGGCCCATCTAGGAGTGGCACTGCAGTGGCAGACAGGATGGCAGTTTGAAAAACTAGGCCCCAAACGACATAATGCAAAGAAAAAAAAGAGGTGCAAGATGGAATTGTCCTTGGGCCCTCCCACCCACCCTTATGTTATATAAACAGGACATGCACACTTTAACAAACCAATCATTTCAGCACCAGGGTCTGCCACACGACTGTGGCTGAAATGATTGGTTCGCTTGGGCCCCCACAAAACAAGCTGGCAATTAATCTATCCCTGCACAAACTGGCTCTACGGAGGCAAGATGTCGTCCTCATCCACCGATTCCTCACCCTCTTCAGTGTTGTGTACATCCTCATCCTCACAGACTATTAACTCGTCCCCGCTGGAACCACAGGTCGCTCTGTACGTTCTGGAGGCTGGTCTCCCTGGAAGAGTTGGTAATTCATTTTTAGGAACATCATCTTCTCCAAATTTTGTGGAAGCAGCCTCCTACGCCTTTCGCTGACAAGGTTCCCGGCTGCACTAAACACTCTTTCGGAGTACACACTGGAGGGGGGGCAACTCACGTAAAATAGAGCCAGTTTGTACAGGGGCCTCCAAATTGCCTCTTTTTCCTGCCAGTACAGGTACGGACTGTCTGACATGCCTACTTGGATGCTGTCACTGATGTAATCCTCCACCATTCTGTCAATGGTGACAGTATCATATGCAGTGACAGTAGACATGTCAGAAATTGTTGCCAGGTCCTTCAGTCCGGACCAGATGTCCAAACTTGGTCCTGCCTGCCCTGCATCACCGCCAGCGGGTTGCTTAGGATACCTAAGTTTTTTCCTGGCAGCCCCAGTTGCGGGAGAAAATGAAGAAGGAGCTGTTGACGTGTCACGTTCCGCTTCAGCTGACAGTGTTTTCACCAGCAGGTCTTTGCACCTCTGCAGGCTTGTGTAGGCAAGAAAGAGAGACACCACATAGGCTTTAAACCTAGGATCGAGCACGGTGGCCAAAATGTAGTGGTCTGATTTCAACAGATTGACCACCCTGGAATCCTGGCAAAGCGAATGAAGGGCTTCATCCACAAGTCCCACATGCCGAGCAGAATCGCTCCGTCTTAGCTCCTCCTTCACTTTCTCCAGCTGCTTCTGCAAAAGCATGATGAGGTGAATGACCTGACTCAAGCTGGCAGTGTCTGAACTGACTTCACGTGTGGCAAGTTCGAAGGGCTGGAGAACCTTGCACAATACGGAAATCATTCACTGCGCTTCAGTCAGGGGCATACCCCCTCTGCCTATGTCATAGGTGGATGTATAGGCTTGAATGGCCTTTTGCTGCTCCTCCATCCTCTGAAGCATATAGAGGGTTGAGTTGCACCGCGTCACAACCTCTTGCTTCAGGTGATGGCGGGACAGGTTCAAGAGTGTTTGCTGGCGCTCCAGTCTTCGGCACGCAGTCGCTGAATGGCGAAAGTGGCCAGAAATTTTTCGACCCCCCCAAAGCGTCTCCTGCACGCCCCTGTCGCTTTTCAGAAAATTCTGCACCACCAAGTTTATTGTGTGAGCAAAACATGGGACGTGCTGGAATTTGCCCGGATGTAATGCCCGCACAATATTGGTGGCGTTGTCAGATATCACAAATCCCCAGGAGAGTCTAAGTGGGGTAAGCCACTGGGCGATGATTTCCCTCAGTTTCTCTAAGAGGTTGTCGGCGGTGTGCCTCTTACTGAAACCGGTGATACACAGCGTAGCCTGCCTTGGAACGAGCTGGCATTTCTGAGATTACTGGTGATGCTGCTGTTGTTGCTGCATAAGGTGATACATCTACCCAGTGGGCTGTCACAGTCATATAGTCCTTAGTCTGCCCTGTTCCACTTGTCCACATGTCCGTGGTTAAGTGGACATTGGGTACAACCGCATTTTTCAGGACACTGAGGACACTTTTTCTGACGTTTCTGTACAGTCTCGGTATCGCCTGCCTAGTGAAGTGGAATCTAGACGGGATTTGGAACCGGGGACATACTACCTCCATCAATTGTCTAAATCCCACTGCACTAATGGCGGATACCGGACGCACGTCTAACACCAACATAGCAGTCAAGGCCTCAGTTATACGTTTTGCTTCAGGATGAATGCTGTCGTACTTCATCCTCCTCGCTAAGGACTGTTGGAGGGTCAATTGCTTAGTAAAAGTAGTGGTGTTCCTACTTCCTCTCTGGGATGATGAACGACTCCCAGCAGCAGCGGCAGCAGTAGGCGTAGCAATGCAGGATCCTCCGGAGGAATCCCTGATAGGAGAGTCAGTCATGCCAGTGACATGGCCTGCAGGACTACTTCCGATCCTGACTAAGGAGGAAATTGACGAGGAGGGAATTGACGGTGTGGTTTGCAGGCGCTTGGATACAACAGGACAACGGGATTTAGGTGTCCCTGGACTGCTTACGGTCTTAGCCAAAGTTTCTGAACTTGACAGTAACTTTTTATGAACGCGTTGCAGGTGCCGTATAAGGGAGGATGTTCCTAGGTGGTTAATGTCCCTACCTCTACTTATTTCACCTTTACATATGGTACACATGGCAAGACAGTTGTTGTCCGGATTTGGATAGAAATATTGCAAGACCAAAGAGGTGGAATGTTTGGTCTTCTGCCCAGGCATGACCGTGATGGGCTTTTTCATCCCACGGACAACAACTGTCTCCCCCGGAGCCTAATTTAAACAAACCACATAACCATCAGAATCCTCCTCGCCAACTTCCTCCTCAGCGCCAGCTACACCAGTATCCTCATCCTGTTGTACTTCAACAGTGACATCTTCAATTTGCATATCAGCAAGTGGACTGTGGGTGCTCCTTTCAGCACTTGCAGGGGGCGTGCAAATGGTGGAAAGAGCCACCTCTTCCCGTCCAGTGCTAGGAAGGTCAGGCATCGTAACCACCACCACACTTGGACTCTCCTTGGGGATTTGTGATATCTTCTTAGAACGCACAGTTCTTCGCTGTGCTTTTGCCAGCTTAACTCATTGGTTTTTTTTAGCGGGAGGAGGACTTCCATCGTCATGTGAAGCTGAACCACTAGTCATGAACATAGGGAAAGACCTTAGCCGTTCCTTGCCACTCAGTGTCATAAATGGCATATTGGCAAGTTTACGTTTCTCTTCAGATGATTTAAATGTTTTTTTTAAGGTCATTTTTCTGAACTTTGTCATTTGGGATTGTATGTGCCCTCTACTATGACATTGGGCATCGGCCTTGGCAGACGACGTTGATGGCATGTTATCGTCTATGTCATGACTAGTGGCAGCAGCTTCAACACTAGGAGGAAGTGGTTCTTGATCTTTCCCTATGTTATTTTTATCGGAGAGAGTTTGGTCCTCCATTTATGTTATATTGATTTGATATATACGTGCGGCTAAGGCGCACACAAACACAGAAAATATTTTTTTATTTTTGCTGGAGAGTAGTGCACTTTGTGGGTTACACCACCCTTTAAAAAATTAGCCAGCTGGTTCTTTACTTATGGGACACAGGCGCACGCTTGGCACTGCTCCTTTGTTGATGCACGTGCAGCCACAATGCACACAATTCACAAACACAGAAAAAAATTTTTTATTTTGTTTGGAGTGCCCTTTGGGGGGTTACAGCACCCTTTAACGGACAAGCCAGCCGGCCCTTTACTCATGACACAGGCGCACGCTTGGCACTACTTTGTTGATGCACGTGCGGCTACAGTGCACGCAACAGCAGCACAGCACAACACTACACTACACTACACAGCCCAGCCAGCCCTAACTCCCACCCTCCCTCTTCACTGTCCACAGCCGAGTGAGAAAATAGCGCCGACGCGGGTACCTTATATAGGATCCAAAACCCGCGAGACCCGGAAGGCGGGATGATGACGTTTTGCCTCGATTTCAGATCCGAGTCCCTCGGGAAAAGTCGAGCCTGACTCGGATCGGCCTCGGATCGGGGGGGCTCGGATTTCAGAAATCCGAACCCGCTCACCCCTAATAACGCTACAGATGGGGCCAAATTCCATTCAGACTAAACTTTTGGCAACCAATAAGTACGTGAAGATGAGGAACGACTATTACCGCAGGCAGATCTCAGCTGTAACCAAACGTTTTACCGCTTACAGCCCAATCGTCTCATACGTAACGTATATTTAGTGGGGCTGTCTGTAGTCCCATACGGTGGTCTGTGCCCCCGATGCCCCTGTCTATAGATCTCTTGCATCGGCAGAAGCTCACTGTCAGCTTCCAGGGCGGACGCACAGGACGGAGGCTCCCCACCTGCTCCGCCACAGATGCTGCCAGACGGGTGATTTAAATATTTCCCTTTCGGTGATTATAATCAGCGCATCTCATGAATGTTACATTTTCTGTACCGGAATCGCTTATTTTTCTTCAGGACACGTCACTGAAAAGACCAAATCTACATCTGTGTCACAGGCTGAGTCTCCCATATCCAAATATTCCGATATACAGAATATTTTTAGCATGACTGAGATAGTGAAACCTTTGCTCTCTGTTGGTTCAATGTATACAAACTTTGTTTAGAGGCACAAAATTATAAAATATATAGAATAAAATAACCTTCAAGCTCTGTGTATAAGGTGTATATGACACATACATGAATTTCAGGATATAATATTAGGATATAGAATGACCTGCAGGCTGTGTGTATAAGGTGTATATAATGAGCTGCAGGCTGTGTGTGTATAAGGTGTATAGAATGAGCTGCAGGCTGTGTGTGTATAAGGTGTATAGAATGAGCTGCAGGCTGTGTGTGTATAAAGTGTATATAATGACCTGCAGGCTGTGTGTGTATAAGGTGTATATAATGAGCTGCAGGCTGTGTGTATAAGGTGTATAGAATGAGCTGCAGGCTGTGTGTGTATAAGGTGTATAGAATGAGCTGCAGGCTGTGTGTGTATAAGGTGTATATAATGAGCTGCAGGCTGTGTGTGTATAAGGTGTATATAATGACCTGCAGGCTGTGTGTGTATAAGGTGTATATAATGACCTGCAGGCTGTGTGTGTATAAGGTGTATATAATGAGCTGCAGGCTGTGTGTATAAGGTGTATATAATGAGCTGCAGGCTGTGTGTATAAGGTGTCTAGAATGAGCTGCAGGCTGTGTGTGTGTATAAGGTGTATATAATGAGCTGCAGGCTGTGTGTGTATAAGGTGTATATAATGAGCTGCAGGCTGTGTGTGTATAAGGTGTATATAATGACCTGCAGGCTGTGTGTGTGTATAAGGTGTATATAATGACCTGCAGGCTGCGTGTGTATAAGGTGTATATAATGACCTGCAGGCTGTGTGTGTGTGTGTGTGTGTGTGTATAAGGTATACATAATGACCTGCAGGCTGTGTGTGTGTGTATAAGGTGTACATAATGACCTGCAGGCTGTGTGTATAAGGTGTACATAATGAGCTGCAGGCTGTGTGTGTATAAGGTGAATATAATGACCTGCAGGCTGTGTGTGTATAAGGTATATAGAATGAGCTGCAGGCTGTGTGTGTGTATAAGGTGTATAGAATGACCTGCAGGCTGTGTGTGTGTATAAGGTATATATAATGACCTGCAGGCTGTGTGTATAAGGTGTATATAATGAGCTGCAGGCTGTGTGTGTATAAGGTGAATATAATGACCTGCAGGCTGTGTGTGTATAAGGTATATAGAATGAGCTGCAGGCTGTGTGTGTGTATAAGGTGTATAGAATGACCTGCAGGCTGTGTGTGTGTATAAGGTATACATAATGACCTGCAGGCTGTGTGTGTGTATATAAGGTGTATATAATGACCTGCAGGATGCGTGTGTATAAGGTGTATATAATGACCTGCAGGCTGTGTGTATAAGGTGTATATAATGAGCTGCAGGCTGTGTGTGTATAAGGTGTATATAATGACCTGCAGGCTGTGTGTGTATATGGTATATAGAATGAGCTGCAGGCTGTGTGTGTATACGGTGTATATAATGACCTGCAGGCTGTGTGTCTGTGTATAAGGTGTATATAATGACCTGCAGGCTGTGTGTGTGTGTATAAGGTGTATATAATGACCTGCAGGCTGTGTGTATAAGGTGTACATAAGGAGCTGCGGGCTATGTGTGTATAAGTTGTACATAAGGAGCTGCGGGCTATGTGTGTATAAGGTGTACATAATGAGCTGCAGGCTGCGTGTGTATAAGGTGTATATAATGAGCTGCAGGCTGCGTGTGTATAAGGTGTATATAATGACCTGCAGGCTGTGTGTGTATAAGGTGTATATAATGACCTGCAGGCTGTGTGTATAAGGTGTATAGAATGAGCTGCAGGCTGTGTGTATAAGGTGTATATAATGACCTGCAGGCTGTGTGTGTGTATAAGGTGTATATAATGACCTGCAGGCTGTGTGTGTGTATAAGGTGTATATAATGACCTGCAGGCTGTGTGTGTGTATAAGGTGTATATAATGACCTGCAGGCTGCATGTGTATAAGGTGTATATAATGAGCTGCAGGCTGCGTGTGTATAAGGTGTATAGAATGAGCTGCAGGCTGCGTGTGTATAAGGTGTATAGAATGAGCTGCAGGCTGCGTGTGTATAAGGTATATAGAATGAGCTGCAGGCTGTGTGTGTGTGTATAAGGTGTATACAGTGAGCTGCAGGCTGTGTGTGTGTATAATGTGTATAGAATGAGCTGCAGGCTGTGTGTGTATAATGTGTATAGAATGAGCTGCAGGCTGTGTGTGTATAATGTGTATAGAATGAGCTGCAGGCTGTGTGTGTATAAGGTGTATAGAATGACCTGCAGGCTGTGTGTGTATAAGATGTATAGAATGAGCTGCAGGCTGTGTGTATAAGGTGTACATAATGAGCTGCAGGCTGTGTGTGTATAAGGTGTATAGAATGAGCTGCAGGCTGTGTGTATAAGATGTATAGAATGAGCTGCAGGCTGTGTGTATAAGATGTATATAATGAGCTGCAGGCTGTGTGTATAAGATGTATAAAATGAGCTGCAGGCTGTGTGTGTGTATAAGGTGTATAGAATGAGCTGCAGGCTGTGTGTGTATAAGGTGTATAGAATGAGCTGCAGGCTGTGTGTGTATAAGGTGTATAGAATGAGCTGCAGGCTGTGTGTGTATAAGTTGTATAGAATGAGCTGCAGGCTGTGTGTATAAGGTGTATATAATGACCTGCAGGCTGTGTGTATATAAGGTGTAGAGAATGACCTGCAGGCTGTGTGTGTATATAAGGTGTATAGAATGACCTGCAGGCTGTGTGTATAAGGTGTATAGAATGACCTGCAGGCTGTGTGTATAAGATGTATATAATGAGCTGCAGGCTGTGTGTGTATAAGGTGTACATAATGAGCTGCAGGCTGTGTGTGTATAAGGTGTATAGAATGACCTGCAGGCTGTGTGTGTATAAGGTGTATAGAATGACCTGCAGGCTGTGTGTGTATAAGATGTATAGAATGAGCTGCAGGCTGTGTGTATAAGGTGTACAGAATGAGCTGCAGGCTGTGTGTGTATAAGGTGTATAGAATGAGCTGCAGGCTGTGTGTATAAGGTGTATATAATGAGCTGCAGGCTGTGTGTGTATAAGGTGAATATAATGACCTGCAGGCTGTGTGTGTATAAGGTATATATAATGAGCTGCAGGCTGTGTGTGTATAAGGTGTACATAATGAGCTGCAGGCTGTGTGTGTATAAGGTGAATATAATGACCTGCAGGCTGTGTGTGTATAAGGTATATAGAATGAGCTGCAGGCTGTGTGTGTGTGTATAAGGTGTATAGAATGACCTGCAGGCTGTGTGTGTGTATAAGGTATATATAATGACCTGCAGGCTGTGTGTATAAGGTGTATATAATGAGCTGCAGGCTGTGTGTGTATAAGGTGAATATAATGACCTGCAGGCTGTGTGTGTATAAGGTATATAGAATGAGCTGCAGGCTGTGTGTGTGTATAAGGTGTATAGAATGACCTGCAGGCTGTGTGTGTGTATAAGGTATACATAATGACCTGCAGGCTGTGTGTGTGTATATAAGGTGTATATAATGACCTGCAGGATGCGTGTGTATAAGGTGTATATAATGACCTGCAGGCTGTGTGTATAAGGTGTATATAATGAGCTGCAGGCTGTGTGTGTATAAGGTGTATATAATGACCTGCAGGCTGTGTGTGTATATGGTATATAGAATGAGCTGCAGGCTGTGTGTGTATACGGTGTATATAATGACCTGCAGGCTGTGTGTGTGTGTATAAGGTGTATATAATGACCTGCAGGCTGTGTGTGTATAAAGTGTATATAATGACCTGCAGGCTGTGTGTGTATAAAGTGTATATAATGACCTGCAGGCTGTGTGTGTATAAGGTGTATATAATGACCTGCAGGCTGTGTGTATAAGGTGTATATAATGAGCTGCAGGCTGTGTGTGTATAAGGTGTATAGAATGAGCTGCAGGCTGTGTGTGTATAAGGTGTATATAATGAGCTGCAGGCTGTGTGTGTATAAGGTGTATATAATGAGCTGCAGGCTGTGTGTATAAGGTATATATAATGAGCTGCAGGCTGTGTGTATAAGGTGTATAGAATGAGCTGCAGGCTGTGTGTGTATAAGTTGTATAGAATGAGCTGCAGGCTGTGTGTATAAGGTGTATATAATGACCTGCAGGCTGTGTGTGTATAAGTTGTATAGAATGAGCTGCAGGCTGTGTGTATAAGGTGTATATAATGACCTGCAGGCTGTGTGTGTATAAGGTGTATAGAATGACCTGCAGGCTGTGTGTGTGTATAAGGTGTATACAATGACCTGCAGGCTGTGTGTGTATAAGATGTATAGAATGAGCTGCAGGCTGTGTGTATAAGGTGTACATAAGGAGCTGCGGGCTATGTGTGTATAAGGTGTACATAATGAGCTGCAGGCTGCATGTGTATAAGGTGTATATAATGAGCTGCAGGCTGCGTGTGTATAAGGTGTATATAATGACCTGCAGGCTGTGTGTGTATAAGGTGTATATAATGACCTGCAGGCTGTGTGTATAAGGTGTATAGAATGAGCTGCAGGCTGTGTGTGTGTATAAGGTGTATATAATGACCTGCAGGCTGTGTGTGTGTATAAGGTGTATATAATGACCTGCAGGCTGTGTGTGTGTATAAGGTGTATATAATGACCTGCAGGCTGTGTGTATAAGGTGTACATAAGGAGCTGCAGGCTGCATGTGTATAAGGTGTATATAATGAGCTGCAGGCTGCGTGTGTATAAGGTGTATAGAATGAGCTGCAGGCTGCGTGTGTATAAGGTATATAGAATGAGCTGCAGGCTGTGTGTGTGTATAAGGTGTATATAATGAGCTGCAGGCTGTGTGTGTATAAGGTGTATAGAATGAGCTGCAGGCTGTGTGTGTGTATAAGGTGTATAGAATGAGCTGCAGGCTGTGTGTGTATAATGTGTATAGAATGAGCTGCAGGCTGTGTGTGTACAAAGTGTATAGAATGAGCTGCAGGCTGTGTGTGTACAATGTGTATAGAATGAGCTGCAGGCTGTGTGTGTATAAGGTGTATAGAATGAGCTGCAGGCTGTGTGTGTATAAGATGTATAGAATGAGCTGCAGGCTGTGTGTATAAGGTGTACATAATGAGCTGCAGGCTGTGTGTATAAGATGTATATAATGAGCTGCAGGCTGTGTGTATAAGATGTATATAATGAGCTGCAGGCTGTGTGTGTGTATAAGGTGTATATAATGAGCTGCAGGCTGTGTGTGTATAAGGTGTATAGAATGAGCTGCAGGCTGTGTGTGTATAAGGTGTATAGAATGAGCTGCAGGCTGTGTGTGTATAAGTTGTATAGAATGAGCTGCAGGCTGTGTGTATAAGGTGTATATAATGACCTGCAGGCTGTGTGTGTATAAGTTGTATAGAATGAGCTGCAGGCTGTGTGTATAAGGTGTATATAATGACCTGCAGGCTGTGTGTGTATAAGGTGTATATAATGAGCTGCAGGCTGTGTGTGTATAAGGTGTATACAATGACCTGCAGGCTGTGTGTGTATAAGATGTATAGAATGAGCTGCAGGCTGTGTGTATAAGGTGTACATAATGAGCTGCAGGCTGTGTGGGTATAAGGTGTATAGAATGAGCTGCAGGCTGTGTGTGTGTGTGTGTGTGTGTGTGTATATAAGGTGTATAGAATGACCTGCAGGCTGTGTGTATAAGGTGTATATAATGACCTGCAGGCTGTGTGTATAAGATGTATATAATGAGCTGCAGGCTGTGTGTGTATAAGGTGTACATAATGAGCTGCAGGCTGTGTGTGTATAAGGTGTATAGAATGAGCTGCAGGCTGTGTGTGTGTGTATAAGGTGTATAGAATGACCTGCAGGCTGTGTGTATAAGGTGTACATAATGAGCTGCAGGCTGTGTGTGTGTATAAGGTGTATATAATGACCTGCAGGCTGTGTGTGTATGTATAAGGTGTATAGAATGACCTGCAGGCTGTGTGTGTGTATAAGGTGTATAGAATGACCTGCAGGCTGTGTGTATAAGGTGTATAGAATGACCTGCAGGCTGTGTGTGTATAAGGTGTATAGAATGACCTGCAGGCTGTGTGTGTATAAGGTATATAGAATGAGCTGCAGGCTGTGTGTGTGTATAAGGTGTATAGAATGAGCTGCAGGCTGTGTGTGTATAAGGTGTATAGAATGAGCTGCAGGCTGTGTGTGTATATAAGGTATATAGAATGAGCTGCAGGCTGTGTGTGTGTATAAGGTGTATAGAATGAGCTGCAGGCTGTGTGTGTGTATAAGGTGTATATAATGACCTGCAGGCTGTGTGTGTATAAGATGTATATAATGAGCTGCAGGCTGTGTGTGTGTATAAGGTGTATAGAAGGAGCTGCAGGCTGTGTGTGTGTGTATAAGGTGTATATAATGACCTGCAGGCTGTGTGTGTGTGTATAAGGTGTATATAATGACCTGCAGGCTGTGTGTGTATAAGGTGTATATAATGACCTGCAGGCTGTGTGTGTATAAGGTGTATATAATGACCTGCAGGCTGTGTGTATAAGGTGTATATAATGAGCTGCAGGCTGTGTGTGTATAAGGTGTATAGAATGACCTGCAGGCTGTGTGTGTGTATAAGGTGTATAGAATGACCTGCAGGCTGTGTGTGTATAAGGTGTATAGAATGAGCTGCAGGCTGTGTGTCTGTATAAGGTGTATAGAATGAGCTGCAGGCTGTGTGTATAAGGTGTATATAATGACTTGCAGGCTGTGTATATAAGGTGTATATAGTGACCTGCAGGCTGTGTGTGTGTGTGTATAAGGTGTATATAATGTCCTGCAGGCTGCGTGTGTATAATGTGTATAGAATGAGCTGCAGGCTGTGTGTATAAGGTGTATAGAATGAGCTGCAGGCTGTGTGTATAAGGTGTATATCAAGACCTGCAGGCTGTGTGTATAAAGAACATAAATGCATCCTGTTTTTAGATTTTGTCCCATTCCCAAGATATCTCATTATGATATGCTAATATTCCAAAATACAGAATATTTCGATATCCAAAACACCCCTGGTCCCAAGCATTTTGGATATCGGAGACTCAACCTGTATTACAATGATTAGTGAGGACCCTCTCCTGCCGCATGATTACTGGGACTTTGAATTAAACATTTTTTTTTCATATGTCCGTCCTATTCAGAGTCACAGCTTGTTCAGATCGGTCTTTCCATGAAACAGGGCGCTTCACGGTGGGAGCTAGGTGGTGGAAAAGCGATGGCACAGGACCGCCTGGGCTTTTGGGAGTGTCGTGGGCATCAAAAGCTCTGTGCGTACAGGTGAGGTCGCCTGCTCCCCACAGATGTCTTGTCCCTAGAATGGGTCTGGCGCAAGCGAAGATACTGATGACGATTTGGAGGCCAGCGTAAAATCAATGGTCACGTGTTTCTGCTGGCAGGCGTACCATCCCCGGCATTGGTTGAACGGACACTGGCATTCGCATAATATAGTAAATCAGGATTCCGCGTGTAACGTGTCACCACTAGATATGGTGATTGCCTACTTTATTACAATATTGGAGATAATGGGCGTTATTCATCCCGGGTCACCTGTGCTAAGGACATCTAGCCGACACGCTCACAATCACTTATTATTACTGATGGATGTACAAGCACAGGGAGAGTCAGGAGCCGGCTGGGATGATTGCCAAGAACCATTATTACCCGGAAAAGGAATCAATCAGCAAACAATAAAAGTATTATTTCTCTAAGTGGGAAATTCACAGGGCACGACACCGATGTACTAAGCCTTGTAGAGAGATAAAGTATCAGCCAATCAGCTCCTATCAGTTTACATGCTGTAATTTCAAAATGACAGTTAGGAGCTAATTGGTTGGTACTTTCTCTCTCTTCAAGGCTTAAGGCCCCCATGCATGGTGCGATATAGCAGCCGATCCGACGGATTGGAATGCTATCGCTGCTATATCGTTCCATGTGCAGGTATATCGGCCAGTGTGCGCGCTCCTGTGGGATCGTACATCGCTACTCCAGATCTTTCTGCATGTTCAGTTGATCTGGGGGAGAGATGTGCGATCCCATGCAGAGCTATGCGGGTGGGGGAGGGGGGTACCGGCATATCTGGCAGTCGGCCACCCGATCGCTCCGTGTGTGGGGACCGCCCGATATGTCAGCCATCGGATTGGTCGTCGCATCGCCAGGTGCATATCGCACCATGTATGGGGGCCTTTAAGTGCATCTCCCCCAACTCCACAGAGCCCCCTCAGTTCCTCTCTGATTGGCTGCTGGGTACGGTCAGCATTTTCTATCTTGTTGACTACGATCTTGGAAATGCAGGTAACGGCACACCAACTCGCCCCCTTTACGCCCCGATTTCACCCCAAATGATGGATTTTTCGCAAGCAGCGCTATAGTGCTATCGTACATGCGGCATATTTGCGCACTTACTCGCAGGGCGAGAAGGGTGGCGGCCAATTGAATTGACCCCTAATTATAGATGTCATTTGTCTAGTAATCTCTAGGTCTGTCTGTCTGACATTACCCAGTTTTGTTCTATTAATGTTTCCAATTGTGAAGCGCAACGGAATATGTTGCGCTATACAAGAAACTGTTAATAAATAATTAATAATAATAAATAGTAATCCTTCCTCTCCCCCCATCTATGTGACCACGTTTATTTCTTCTTAGTCAGATTAGCGATACCGGAGTTTCGTTACTTTGGTGAGCGTTTAGGAATTTTCTACCTTCCTCCCGGCCTCCGATCTAACAGAGCATTCCTGTACACGCTCTGTGGGTGATGCAGAGTACAATGCATGCCCATTTGCAGAGCATATTATGCATATTTAAAAAGAACGTGCGCAAATGCAGAGCGAGACGCATCCCGAATGGATCTACCCTTATGATCAGTGATGCACAAGTGGGGTGGTAAGAGGTGTTCTCTCCTAGGCAATTTACAGTAAGAGCGTGTAAATGTCAATGGGCCGAATTAAATTGTTTTGAGCCCCCTTCGCGCCCGATGGAGCTATTCAAATTGTTGCTCCTGTCGGGTGCGATCAGCTGCCAGCACTCCATTTCAGCTCGCAACCCCAGCGGGGCGCGAGCTGAAATGTGCGAAACGTGACCTGTTTGGGCGCCCAAACATCACTTTTCGCGGTCGCACCCAGCACTTTGGTCGGGGGTAGCTGCTTTACGCGGCTAAACCCGACCACTTTGGGCGCGATCAGTGCGAAAAACGGCAGCAATTGAATAGCGGCCCGCGATCTCCTGTCACTTTAGAGTGGAGATCCGGATCGCGTAAACAATTGAGTTCCGCCCAATGTGTTCGCTGCAACCCCTGATACGTCTGACAGTAGGCCTATGCTCTGTTTCGTTTGCCACAGGTTACTATTCCCAATCGAAGTCCCCGTGGATAGTAACTGTTGACGTACATCCGCTGAAGGGGATCTATCCCCAACTGTAGGCCTATCTGTTGCAGGTGACAGACTGGTGCAAAGATCTGTTGGGAACTCCCAAAAAAGCCGCTACCAGCACTAGGCTTTGAGAGGTTGGGCAGCAGAGAACACGCCATAACGTCTGCCAGAATTACCCTGCTCAGCGCGGGGCGGAAATATTATTCTTAGGACCCTCATGAAAGCTATCACATCTAGTACTTTATTTATTGCATTATAGGCTGTTACAAATACATTTGGCCTCTTCCATTTGTCACAAACTTATCAGCAATTAAGAGTTAATCAGTGGAATCATGTTAAGTAAAGTGGGTGGTGGGCAGTTGTAGGGGTGCCAAGACCTGTCCCCACTAATAACATTGCCACTCTTTGTACACATCCTGTGAGATCTGTGACTGGGGACGGAATCTGCCGTTACACATTATACCGATGGAGTCAAACAGGTTCCAGGCGCCTGACTCTGCAGCACGCTCGGGGCCGAGGCCGGCTTCCTGCTGAGGTAATTTGTTGGTTGTCTTTGGTGCGCAGATGTGTTGTGCCAGAGGCTGGACACCAAAAGCCGCCATCAATCTCACAGTCACCGGGAGCCTTGTTTTAGCAAAACAAACTTCTTCCATTAGGAGTATGTTCAGGTTAAGGAGAATTTTGTTCACTGCACCAGTTAAGTCTAATTTTCTGTTTGGACAATGGCAAATAATGAATGAAAATACAATTAGTCCGCTGAACACTGTAAATGTATTAGTATTTTTTTACACGTACAGGGATACAGGGATCAGTGATTAGATTAGAGATCTATAAAGGTGATCGGTGGTCAGATCACTCCGAAATGAGCATTGCGAGCCTCCTCAGTCGTACTAGGCCCAGCGTAACTGTGCTGACGGAGGGGGTTCTGCATTTTAGAAGATGGACAGTCCTTAAAGCTCACCTAGATTAAGGACCTCATCCAGACCCGGTCGCAAGCACCGATGTGCTCGCAACTGGGCCAATGGGTAGCCCTGCGCACGCGCAAGCCCCGAAGCGAGAGAGAAACTCTCTCTTGCTCTGGAGCTCGCTAAAAAAAGGGGCGGCTGTCGATGTTGATCCTTTAGGGAACGCCTACCGTTTTGTGGGCGGCCGCACTGACATCGGCAGTGATGTCAGTGGGGAGCTTCCTGCTCCATCAGAGCAGAAAGCTCCTTGGGGCTTGCGGTTGCCTAGACCCAACCTTAGGGTCTTGTCGCAAGCCCCAATGGTTGCGATGGTGGATCACTGCATTTAGTTTAAGGTTGTCCCATAACGTCAGACAGACGGATCTCGCGGAGAGTGGACGAAGCATACCCGTACAGGACATCCTTATATAAGAAGATGGCGTAACTTCTATTAGGTCGATTTCATGTCTTTGTTACATGGAAATATTATTGCAAGCCAACCTGAGCTCCCACCAGCACGCGCACGGCGCAGGGTATCTGCGCCCAAATTCAATTTTCGGAATCTGTACTATGACGTCTCCCCTAGGAAATATGCAGCAACCGTAATCTCAATGAGCGCTGGGACCTGGGGGGAAAAGCCAGCTAATGAGGTTTCTTTTAGAGATCGTAATAATAATATGAATGTTGAAATCTATCATACATAGCGGCAGATCATGTAATCCAATTTCCTCACAGGCCGAGTGTTCCCAGCTCAGCATCAGCACGTATCTGTTCAATCAGGGCTTCATATTGTTTTAAATTAAAAAGCAATTATTCTTTCTGGAGACAGTGAATCAGGGGTTATTCACATTTGTCTCATATACATGTTGGTGCTATATACAGTCTTACGCTGGCTGATCCAACATGACTACATTGATTCTAGACTAGGATAGGACTAATGTATGGTACCCCAATACAGAGTCTTACCCTGAACCAGCCTCTGCCACCTTGACTCAGCCTGTGCCACCTCAAAACCTATCCAGTGCCTGCCAACAAGAGGTCGTGACCCTGACCCAACCTGTGTCACCCCAAAACCGATCCAGTGCCTCCCACCCCGAATCAGAGTCTGTAACCCTGACTCAGTGCCTCGGACACCGTGGCAACATTGAAACAAGAGTGAGAGGACCTAAAGTCATCAGGTAGGTACAATCAGGTTTCTAAAGAAAGGCAATGTCATAAACCTAAATTATAATAATCCAAACTAAAGTAATCTATAACTCCTAGGGGAGTGCGCAGAAACAGGGGCAATTAGAGGTTGGTCTGAGAGTATCCCGGCTTCATACCCGGGGGTATGCAACGATTTGAGAGGTCACTGGGTGACAATTAATCATTAAAACTTTTTGTAGGGAAGACCCTAATAAGTCCCTCTTAAAGACAAAGAAAAAAAGAGCTTTCGCTTTGAAAACCTCTAACGATGGTGGTCGGACTTATAGCCAAGTCTGCAGAATACTTTCAGAGATCATTAATAATGACCGTCTATACCCCTGTGGCATTCAGATGTGTGCTGGTGATGCTCAAACCAGGTCTCCATTTGAACATAAGTGTTTATATATATATATATATATATATATATATATATATATATATATGTGTTTGGCTTGTTGAATGGCAAACACGTAATTATGTGGAAATTAGATTCTGGTCAAACATAAACTGTTCCGTAGTCGCCGTATCCACCAGTGATTAGTATGGATAATGCCCGTCCTTCTCCAGGCAATGAATGGATAAGAGGCATGACCATTTTGAAGATCAAGGTTACCTGTCAGAGCTAGATAGGGTGAATGATGACTATTAATGTCATGGCACCATGGAGAAACAATGCGAGTCAAGCGACTGTATAGGTGTAAAAAAAAAAAAATTGCGAGCCTGACATCCTTCAAGAACGTGAGATTAGGGTAATCAATGGCACATCTGGAAGAGGGTTGATGGAGTTTAAGCAATGCAATTCTTGGGGTAAGTTTACTAAAGTGAGAGTTTGTAGAAGTGGAGATGTTGCCCATAGCAACCAGATTCTAGCTATTATCTTCCAGAAGGTGCTAGTTAAATGTTAAAGTAGAATCTGATTGGATGCGATGGGCAACATTTCCACTTTTAAAAACTTCTGACTTTAGTAACTATACCCCTCTATTCTGAACGTTCAAAATGGCCGATCGCTCAGTTTTCATCCTTGGGAGATAACAAAAGGGGCAAAATTTGTAAAGGGATATAAAAGTATTGGGAAGGGGGTACTTTTATTTAAATTAGTCCATCCCAAATACAGTATGTGAGGGAAGAATGTTTCCACCCTCTGTCTTCTCAATAACAAACTTAGGCCCTCATTCAGAGCCGCTCGTTAGCGGCAGTACGCTCGTTCCGAGCGATGTTTGCACATCTGCGCATGCGTACGCTTTTTAGTACGCATGCGCGAACCAGTCAGTGCGGCCGAAAATCGTTTGTACGCTATATAGCGAGTGCCTGCTATTTTGAGTGACAGAATGAGGCGTATGTGGGTGGTAACAGGGGAAGGTGCTTGAAAATGGGGAGTGCAGATCCGAACGAAGGCGTGCTTAAAGGTCAAAACGGGCGTTTTATGGGTGTGTATATTTAAAACAGCAGCGTCATTGACCACGTCACTGGGTTATTTTAGAGCCAGAACTGCTCGCAAATTTGTGGTAGCAAACACCAACCACAAGAATAGCGAGCAGTTCATACGCTGGTCGATGTACTCGATTAATCTAATAAATAGCGGACATGACGTAGGATGCGTGCGGCCAGGGGGCGTTTTTAACAAATAAACGAGCGTATGTTTTGCTCGTTCGTTCAGACTTAGAGGTGTGAACAGACTGCAATGTGCGTACGGATCATTTGAATAGCCACCCCTTGTTTTTAAACGAACGACCGCAAATAGCGTCCGGCTCTGAATGAGGGCCTTAATTCCATGTAGATTAAGGCCCTGATTCAGAGCCGGACGCTCTGACCAGAGCGCTCGCTCTGAATCAGGGCCCTCCTCCATTAATATGGAGCGTCCTCCTGGACGCTCGTATAGCTGTGGGTCACCACCCACAGCATATACGAGCGTGCAGGATGATGGTCGCGATGGTCTTGACCATCGCCACTGCGAGCAACAGCCTGCGGTTGAGGTTTTCAACTGCAAGGCCAGGAGTGATTTTGGCTCTATCAGAGTGATCTATCTAGTGATGTCAGTGGGGCCGGCTTCAGACGGTAGGCGTTCCCTTGGGAACGCCTCCGTCTGGCAGGCACGCCCACCAAAGGGGGCGTGCTGTCAGTCAACATTGACAGCACGCCCCCTTTGATGAGACACTCCGAGCGAAGGAAAGTCCTTCGCTCGGCGCGTCTCGCGCATGCGCACGACGGAGCTCCCTCCGTCGTGCGCATGCGCAGTGCAGACCATCGACCCACTTGCGAGCGGACAGCCGCTCGCGAGTGGGTCTGAATGAGGGCCCAAGTGTGTAGAAATGATGGATATATTTGGGGAACGATTTATCAGTCCACGTCAGGTCAAATCCTCTACTCCAGAGAGGGTTAGAGCCCATCCCCAACGACATGGCCTGAGATTCCGACTAACTATAAATCCAGAGCCAGTTCTGCATTCGGCTATCCTCCCAAGCCCTGACCTGAAATTCAGCTGCAAGTCAGAAAATTAACAGGAGGTCATCGGCCCATAACCCACTTTTAGAGGGAAAATGAATCCTTTCTGTAAAGGTCCTTTATATTTACTTCAGCAGCCGCCTGGTTTACGCGCCAGAGGTAAAATAATATCACATTGATGGAACTCAACAGCGCCTCCAAACGCCACATCATCATAAAACCGGTCAGAATGCTCCTGTGCCATCATAAGGCATTATAGCTGACGTACACATCAAGGCCAGATCTGCAGGTTTTAGAATAAATCAGTTAGGGTTAGGTTTAGTGACCCCCGGGGGGACTTAGGGTTTGCCCCCCCGGGAGGGTTAAAGTAGGGGAAGGGGGGGGTTAGGGTTAGGCAGCCCTACGGGAGGGTTAGGTTTAGGCACTAATGGGGGGGGGGATTTTAGGGTTAGGCACCACTAGGGGAGGGTTAGGGTAGGGAGAGGACACCGGCATTACATACTGATTCCTTACAGACTGTATGTGGGGGCATCACAGTGCGACCCGTGAGGGGTATCACAGTGCGTCCGGATGTGTGCAGGCCACATTGGCAGCCAGCTGCATTTTATAGTCTTTACTTAAGAGAATGGCGAGAACCCAGGGATAATAGCTTTAAACAGACTATGAAGTCTCTCTGTTCCCTAATCACTGTAATAACAATAGTATGAGCTGGGTCTATAGGAAAGTTCCAATCCTATAAAGTGTTAATGTTGCAATACCATACAATTTTCTGCAATATTGACAAGACAAATAACTAGCGGTGCTGGGTATTTAGCACACGGCCAGCGCCAGATTACCTTCCCCATCAGAGGAGTGTACAGTCAGAGCTAGGCCTCTACCTATAATGTACTTAGGGCGGTGTAATTAATATACCGCAGCCCGTGATGGGCATCAGGGGGGAACGGAGCACAGCTGCTGTGTGAGCTGCTCTCTGCCGAAATCCGCCTCTTACAAATGATGCTCGGAATATGCTCCATCTGTTTCCCACATGGGGGCCTGCACCGAGGACCGGCTCACACGCATTGGTACCGGGACAGATGTATGTAGTATGTAAGGATGCTCACATACATGTAGCCTAGAGGGACACACACAGACACACGTGTAGACTGTAAGGATGCACACATAAATTTATGTAGAATATAAGGATAACATGCACTAATGTGAAAGGTTACTTATTACCAGACATTTATATAGCGCACACACATATTCCGCAGAGCTGTACAGAGAATATTTGGTCATTCACTTCAGCCCTGCACCAGTGGAGCTTACACTCTATATTCCCTACCACATGGGAATGCACATACACACTAGTAGTATTTTCAGTTAGAAGCCAATTATCCTAACAGTATGTTTTTGAAGGAAACCAGAGCACCGAGAGGAAACCCACGCAAACATGGAGAGAACATACAAACTCAACACAGATAAGACTGGAGAGAATCAAAGCCAAGATCTCAAAGTGAAGCAAGCTCACCATTGCGCCATCATACTGCCCCCAAGGATGCGCACGCACATACGTAGCCTATAAGGACGCACATACACAGAATATATAGGGACACATACAGTATGTAGTATATAGGGATGGACACTATATAAAAGGATGTATAGACACATACACACTATGTACTGCATTATACACACACAGGGGAAAATAGTGAAATTTAGCGGGGTAACTTATGCTCCACCGTCATGGTGGACTTCATGCTGTGGTAGTGGGCGTGGCTATTGCTTTAGGTAGGGTTAGGCCACTGTACACCCTTCCTATGCAGAGCAATGCAGCATAAAGTGGGACATATAGCCTAACTGTCCCTGCAGCTGGATATATAGCCTAACTGTCCCTGCAGCTGGATATATAGCCTAACTGTCCCTGCAGCTGGATATATAGCCTAACTGTCCCTGCAGCTGGATATATAGCCTAACTGTCCCTGCAGCTGGATATATAGCCTAACTGTCCCTGCAGCTGGATATATAGCCTAACTGTCCCTGCAGCTGGATATATAGCCTAACTGTCCCTGCAGCTGGAGCAAAGTCCTGACTGTCCCTGCAGCTGGAGCAAAGTCCTGACTGTGCAGGACAGTATACAGGGCTCTGCGCTCTCTGACCAGCGGTCACCATCTGCTGCTGCCTTCCATGCTTGGAAAAGGGATATGTATGTAGTATTTGGGATGCAGTCACCATATCGACAGTCAGAGGGGGCGTTTCAATTGTGGTGTGCGCCCCCGCTGGCCGTCTATAGTAATGGTCATCTATCAGAGCAATTCAACGGTTTCTCTGATAGACGCCCATTAGCAACGGCAGTGCCATTTTTTTCTCGCAGCCTCCGGAGGTGCGAGAAAAAAAAATGTGTCTATAGTCCCGCGGTGGCCATTTTCCAGGCGTTTTATGCAGAGCTGCAACAGCTGACGCAGGACGTCGGAGAGGTGAGTATTAGAAAACATGGGTGCAGGGTGTGCGGTGTGCCCCCCCCAGTATAGATACACCCCTGCTAACCGTCCAGATTTTAAGGATATCCATGGTTGAGAACAGATGGTTAAGTCAAAAGACTGAGGTATTAAGTCACCTGTGCCCAAGCAGGGTTATCCTTAAAACCTGGACCGTTAGGGTGCCTTGAGGACTCCTGCATATTATTCACCCCCGGGTAAGCCGAGCAACAAATGAACACACGAAGCTGCCATAGCGAGTTACTGCAACCTCTGCAAATTGAGATGAAACCCCCGAGTGAAAGACGGCGTGACAGATCTCCAAAATGGGGACTAGCTCACTCCAAGTGGGAGCCCCTCCAAATAACGCAGTACGTTGTGTGGCAGCAATATACAGGGGGGGGGGGGGGTCCTGCCATTAATATTGTATACTCTTCTCATACACTGAAGCTGGCCACACACTAGACCAACTTACATCCAACTAGTTGATTGGTGGGAATGAAAATCTGGTAAGGTATGAAAATCAGCAATTTGCTCCCAAACACCGGAAAATGGACAAAGGGCCTGATTAAGAGCCGCTCGTAAGCGGCCGCTCGTTCGCTCCGAGTGATGTTTGCCCAACTGCGCATGCGTACGGATCGTAATACGCATGCACAAACCAGTCAGTGCGGCTGAAAATAGTTTGTTCGCTAAATAGCGAATGCCTGCTATTTTGAGTGACAGGAGGAGGCGTATATGGGTGGTAACAGGGGAAGGTGCTTGAAAACAGGGAGTGGAGATCCGAACGCAGGCGTGCTTAAAGGTCAAAACGGGCGTTTTATGGGTGTGCATAATTAATACAGCAGCGTCATTGACCACGTCACTGGGTTATTTTAAAGCCAGAACTGCTCGCAAGATTGTGGTAGCAAAAACCAACCACAAGAATAGCGAGCAGTTCATACGCTGGTCGATGTACTCGATTAATCTAATAAATAGCGGACATGACGTAGGATGCGAGCGGCCAGGGGGCGTATTTTTTCAAAAAACGACCGCAAGTTTTGTTCGCTCGTTCAGACAGAGGTGTGAACAGACCGCAAAGAGCGAACGGTTGATTTGAATAGCCACCCCTATTTTCTGGACGAGCGAGCGCTAATTGCGTCCGGCTCTGAATCAGGCCCAAAAACTGTTTGAACAAATTGTTTAGATCAAACATTTAACAAACTTGTCCGACGTCATTTTCATCTGTATTCTGGCATTTAGGAGCAAATTGCTGATCATCATTTTCATCCTATAGGTTACCAGATTTTCATTCCAACCAATCAACTAGTTGGATGGTTGGATGAAAGTTGGTCTAGTGTGTGGCCAGCTTTAGACTCACACCCAGTTTCCTCCATAGCTGGATAATGTAGGGGGCAGGTGTGCGCTCTGATTGGCTGAGTGATGCCGCTCAGCCAATCAGAGAACAGCAGAGGCTGACGAGGCAGAACCCCCCTCTTTGCTAACTGGTTGTTTGTGGGGAGCGTCTGACAGAGCAGGGAGAGGACTGGGATGAAGCACCTCTAGATACTTGCCTGATGATAGCGCCAGTCCTGCATACAGTGACTGGTTTACTACAAGCTATTTGTATCTATGCTAGGTGCAAAGAAGAAGGCTCCCAACATGCGTATATACGTTTACGCACCAGTCTGCATGGGCAACATTTCCATGGATGCATTTCCTGAGCGTCACCTGGCGATATGTCCCTTCACAACCCCGCTTTGCCTCTCCGAACAGAACCGTAGATACGATCAAAACACATTCCCCCTATTTTCGTTCGCCTACTTTTTGGATCGTACACAGCACAAATTCCCAGAGGATACATGCTCAGGAAATGGGCGCACTTCTGACTTTCCAGAAGGCACAAAAAATTTGTAATAAATAATAAAAAAAAAAAACCTAACTGAAATGCTCACTACAGGAAATGATACCTGTAAATATAGAACAGAAATGACCATAATTATTAATTTTTGTGCCTCTTAGGGTCTCTGACAGTATTTGATTTCCCAGTTTCCCAATCGGAGTCGCGGTTGACACCAATTGTTCTATTCGGTGAAACCCTGCCAGGACAGCTTGTACCGGATTATTCAGAGCTACATGTGTAGGGAGTCTACATCAGGGGATTCGCCACTACTGCTTCTCTGACGCAAATTAAACTCATTTGCATAAAATTCAGAATTCCGCTTTAAAAAATGTCCCTTAGCGCACAACCCCCCCCCCCCATGCTGACACTGCATGAACCTGGGGAGAGTGGTAGGAAATTAAATTTCTAAGAAAGTAAAAATAATCCTGCACATAACAGTGCCCTGATGGGCTGTACAAAGTCTTTTGCTGAGCTCATGTACTTGTTATAATTGTTACGCTGTTCCCGGGAAGCGCTCGTCCCAGCTGCCTCAGTTATTGTTGCGGAAAGACAGTAAAACTGATGAGATAATTGTTCTGTCGTTTACTCCTGGTCGTCATTCCTTTATTTAGCCTCTGCAGTGTAAATAAATCTCCGGAATAATAGGAATACGCGGCGGTAGGAGGCAAAGGGCATCCTGCGTCTTTTCCGGATAATTGGATCAGAAACTACGATGGAGCATTTGTTGTCTGCTGGCGGTTTAATGGGTGCATGATTACGCTGCGAGGACTGGGAGGAACTAGAGACTGCAACATGTATTTACTGCAGGCTGCAAATGACTTTGCCATGAAAAACAACAGGCACGTCATTTACGCTGAGCAGGATGCCGCGCAGTGCGTCTGTACATGCAGACCCTCGCTTACGTTCATGGAGCAGCGCATGTGTGTCACTACGCGCATGTCCATCTGTGCGTTCAATGGGAGCCATCACTGTGCATTGGGCGATCGGACTCCGCCGTACGTGATCTGGGAAAACGTTGCCACTATAAAGGGCTGACAAACAGTTTGTAACCAACTAGGTACTGTTATTTACAGACATTTTTGCCCGTGTTATATTTTTAGTCAATGCTTCAGGTTTGAAAGACTGAACTTTTACCGTGGCGTTCTCTGGATCCCGAGACAGCTGTAATCCACATTTTATTTAGAGTATTATTGATCTCCTAGACTGATAACAAGGATTTGCTCGTAGTTATCATGAAAACAGCGTTTCCTATAGTTACCACATTACTGCAGGCGGTATGCAATCGGGAAGCCGACTGCCTAAATACCGGCGCCCGCATTTCCCCGACGCCGGGAGACCGGCGCCCGGCATTCCGATCGTAGTGATGCCGGGCGCCGCGAGCGGACAGCCGCGGGAGGGGGGGGGGGAGGATTAGGTATAGGGGTCCCGGGGGGAACTTAGGTTTAGGCACCCCCCGGGAGGGTTAGGGTTAGGCTAGGGGGAGGGAGGGTTAGGCACCCCCGGGGGGGACTTGGGGTTAGGCACCCCCCCGGGGGACTTGTTTAGGCAGCGGGGAAGGGGGTGGTTAGGGTTAGGCACTTGGGGGGCAAGTTAGGGTTAGGCACCTCTAAGGAGGGTTAGGGGGGTTAGGTTAGTAGATACTCACCTATCCACGATCGGGATTTCCAGCGCTGTCGGGCTTCTGCTGCTTCGAACTCTGCTCATGTCGGGCTGCCGCTGACGGGAATCGAACCGCCATGCGGCCGGCGGTATTTCATACCCATTCCCTGCAGGCAACATGGCTGCCATATATTTGGCTGAAAAGCTCTTTATCACGAGGACAGTTGGGCAATATACGATTGGGATGCAGTCAGGAAACAGATGGTCGAAATACCGACCGCCGGCTTCCATACTGTCAAATCCTGGCGAGGTGCTAATGACAGATGTTGAAATCCCGACGCCTGTCATTAGACCAATGCCGGGAGCCCGATGCCCGGCATAGCGAACGAAGGTAAGCCGGGTGCGGACAGTCACGCGGGCGAGGGTATAGGGCTCCCCGGGGGCCTTAGGGTTAGGCACCCCCCGGGAGGGTTAGGCTAGGGGAAGGGGGGGTAAGGTTTAGGCACTAGGGAGGGAGGTTAGGCACCTTTAAAGGAGGGTTTGGGGGGGGGAGTAGGGTTAGTAAATACTTACCTTTAGAGCAGTCAGGATCTTCACTGCTGCCGGTCTTCCGCCTTCGGGAATTGGTCCGGCGGTATTTCATACCGATCCAGGAAGCAAATGGTTGGAATGCATACCGATCCCCATACGATTACAAGGATGAATGACGATAGGCTGAAAGCGATGCTGATCTGTTTCCCATACACATATAGGAGGAATTTTACTGCCATATTTGCTTTAGGTGTTAGACACGTGGATGTCCCATAGGTGGGGTACAGTAAATAGGACTCAACTGTTCACTATAGAAGTTTCATAGCTGCTTCATCGCCCATAATGTCCGGGGCACGGCCTCTCAGACTCCAGAGAGAGCAGGTCATTCTCATGTGAGCACTTACCTGCTCTAATGTGGCCGGGGCCAGGACACAAACTGACCCAGCTCCAATTGAACGCTCTTGGTCTAGGTCTAGGTCACCTGCGGCTGGACTGTATGGCAGTGCCCGAGCGGCTCTCTGCATTATACATCTGTCTCTATGATCCTGGCGATATACCCATTCATTCAGAACAGAAAGGGAACCTCTGCTGCCATAAACTGTCATGCCATGAGGGTGTTCAGACGGTTCCAAGCATGTGGATTGGTGGATAGCACCAGCGTTCCCCAGACTTTGACTGGTGTAAAGTGATGTACAATGCTATTGTAGACCAGCAATCTGATTGGTGGATTGCCCTGGCCATTCACCAGTGGTGAATGGCCAGGGCAATCCACCAATTAGATTGCTGGTCTACAATAGCATTGTACATCACTTTACTAGGGTGGTCTCTGCAATGACTACTAGTCAGATGGGGCTGCATTGTATTTGTTTATAGCGCTTTCACATAATTGTTTTCATACATTTCATAGGCCATGCACCCACATTAGACATCACACACCCATCTTTTAGGCCAAAAGTTGCCAGACCCCTCTCCCCCCTGAATAATTGACATGAAATAATAACCAATATGTATATACATAAAGTGTTACTAAACCATGTGTATCAGGCAGACAGGGGAGGTGCTTCTCTATCTTACAGCACTGTAAGCCAGCAGAGTGTTGCTCTGAGAAACGTGCTATGTGGATGGGTGGATTTGTACACTGGGGCAAGCCAGAAATGTCACAGCAGCTTAACTAACTGAAATGTCAATTTTTCATACTGCAACAGATACAGTTAGGGCAACATACTGAGGATTTGCAACATGTGTGAGAGGTTATATTCTTACATTTTTCTTCTTATACAAGTTACATTTGATCGCTGAGGAAACACAACCAATGAATATGTGAGGCTCTGAAAGAAGACAAACTAACAAAGTTAGTGCTTGCTGTGTCCTCATTGTCTGTTGATGAATAGCAGTTAGATAACCGCGTATTGTTCCTAGAACACAGCTCTTTGCAGAAACCTAGACTTGTTCTCGCTGGGAAGCAGTGAGCAAAGGACGCATTGAAATAAAAGCTTTTTATGGAGGAAAGGCAGCTCTGGCAATTGGTTTCACAGGACAGATACCTAGTAGAGAATGAGAGGCTGTGCTCAGGGGCCACCCTCTCAGCGCAATGCACCCCAAAGAGGATCCTAGAGTCTGGCCACTCAGTGGAGGGTTGGCCTTCAAGCAACTATTGAGGGTCTCATGGTGAAGGCAAATGGTTTTCGACTGATAACCATCGATCTTGAACATTGGCGACAGACGTTGCGATGATGGTAGGCAGCCATCATAGATGGTTTTCCAATGGACAACACTATCTCAGGGTTTTTAAGATACACAACAATGTCAGCAATATAACAATTTTCCTGTAATAAAGTCATGCAAGGAGGTAAAATACTAGAGTGCATTTTGTCATTGTTTGGTCACAGGAATGTCGGCGTTCTCCCATAGTAATTTCATTGAGGTGATAGTGTGCCATTTTGAGAATATTCTTCAAGTAGCAGCTATGATAACTTAATAGTAGCAGAAAGCCAGGCATAACGGCGGCTACAGATTCCGTGGACTAGTTATCAGTCTTCTACCACAATTACTGAGCATCTGCTCGCCCGGACTGGGGTCATTATCAGAGAGGAGAGGAAAATAAATAGCGCTGGCTGATTTATCCACACTTACACACACAGCACATCTGGCAGAGTTTACATCCGCTGTGTGTAATTACACCACATAGGGTCTCCCGTCTGGCTAACACAAAGCCTCTTATTCTTAATTTACAGTGCAGGCGATTGTACAGACCAGGTGCAAACAAAAACTTTCCTATAAGAGAGCACAGACTCTTCCTTGTCCCACAGAAAAGTTATGGTGTGGAATTATCCAATTTTTTACCTCTATAAAATATAATATAACAACATATGTAATATTGGCAGGTAAGCTTAGTCGTCATATCTTCTTACCTAATTCAGTAAGATACACCTACATCCAGTAACTCTCCTTTATATATTATACAATACTTAGGGTACTGTACTGCCAGACCTGGGCGCTTCCCCCCCAAATAGGCATAATTTATTATACATGGCCTGATTGAGAGATGTACACAAACTGCATGGTCTAATGATCGGCGCATGCGCAGGATCTGTACTGCACGTGCCGATCACCGACGGCGGTCGCAGTCTCCCCTAAGTCGCAGCGTGATTGACATGCTGTAGCTGTTTGGGGTGGGGACAGGGCAGGGCTGCGCTGCCTACTTTCCAAGAAAACAGGGCATGTCGGACCAGTTTTATGGGATCGCCGAGACCAGTGTCTGCTGATGCAGATCTACTGGCCTTGGAAGCGGGCAGGAGGTGGCCATTCTGAGTGCGCTTAGGATTACTCGATGGTCGCAATGTCGATATGATCCTGTGCCTTCCAATCTGCCTGGAGGCTACTTTTTCCTTTAGATGCTTCCAGCAGTATTAGCACATATACACACAGCGGCTAATTCCAAATGCGCAGCTGCTGTGTGCACAGCGTACATCCCTGTATCCGGGCCATAGTTAGATTTCCCTTTCCAGCCAATCCTAGACTAACGTCAACATGACCCCTCAGTCCCCGACCTGTAAACTATAGTACCTCCCCCTCTCAGTCTCCGACCTGTAAACTACAGAACCCCTCCCCTCTCAGTCCCCGACCTGTAAACTACAGTACCCCCCCCTCTCAGTCCCCGACCTGTAAACTACAGTACCTTCACCTCTCAGTCCCCTACGTGTAAACTACAGTACCTCCTCTCCCTCTCAGTCCCGACCTGTAAACTACAGTACCTCCTCCCCCCTCAGTCCCCGACCTGTAAACTACAGTACCTCCTCCCCCTCTGTCCCCGACCTGTAAACTACAGTACCTCCTCCCCCTCTCAGTCCCCGACCTGTAAACTACAGTGCCCTCTCAGTCACCATCTGTAAACTACAGTACCTCCTCCCCCCCAGTCCCCGACCTGTAAACTACAGTACCTCCTCCCCCTCAGTCCCCGACCTGTAAACTACAGTACCTCCTCCCCCCCTCAGTCCCCATCTGTAAACTACAGTACCCCCCCTCAGTCCCCACCTGTAAACTACAGTACCGCCCCATCTCAGTCCCCTACTTGTACACTACAGTGCCCTCTCAGTCCCCATCTGTAAACCATTGTACATAGCTCCCTACCTGTAAACTTTTAGTATCTGTAAAGGAAGAAAAGTAAAAAAAAAAAAAAAAAAGTGTAGAGTTGCTCTCAGATCTGAGAGTAAATTGTACGACCAGAATTCTATTCTTGCTGGTTCCCAGCATCAAGATATAACTACAATCCTCATCGTGCGCGCAGTATTATATCAGCAACATGGAGCATAACATTTTTATAATAAGAGCATCGCTTGAGACGTTTCAGATTATATTTTTCCTAATTAAAATTAGAATATTTATGAATAAAATAACAACAACAAAACCTGTGTGATCAGCGCTGGTATGAATGGTATCACAGGAATAATCAGGAGGCCTCTCTGCATTATTTGCCATGCAAAACCAATTAGTAGAAAATCTTCCAGGCAGTGCGCTGCTCCCCGTCTCCAATTATACTAATCAGAAACTAAACCTTTATTCTCGTCACTTAGAACGGGTCTGATAGAGGTGTTACAGGCTATAGAGTCTGGCTTACTTTATGGTGTAACTTTCCTAAGCCAAAATCCCCAAGATCTACAGGGGTATGAAGAGCATTGTGAATGTGACCACATGACCTCGTCCCGTCAGACGATCACAGATATGTGGGGTTACCTGCTCACTGGGTGGAGTCAGTAACAGGCGCTTGATTGGTTAACTGATCCAGGGTGGTCTTACCCCCCTGTGGTATTGTGTATTGGAACCAGATAAAAGAAGAGCCCTGAGTGTGTGTATCCTTCTGTACACCAAGGATTTTACTTCTGTACACCAGGATACCCCCAAACAGCATCTGCAAAAGGTGAAGGGTCTTTTTCAAGACATGTTGCCATGAAGAGGACTCATCCACTGTATGCTGTGACCAACAGAATAGAGCAAACGCTGTTCCATTATTTGGCTGTTCTGGATTGAGCCCAGTGTCTCCAAGCTACAGTCCTCTGCCAGCTACCCCTGCAGAGACTGGTCCATGGTGATGGACAGTGGGAATCAGTCAACACCAACAAGGAGGTGTTGCAGCAGTGTCCATGCAGACCCAGAAGTAGATTCCAGATGCAGATGGTAGGAGCCTGCCCAGCGCTGTCTTAACAGCATGGGCAAAGCAATGCACTGGGGCCCCTACCCACCCATTCACGGGAATGCAAATGTAAGTGGCCAATAAAATGAAACCTTTAGATATATTGGTACTTTAACAAAATCAATGCTTAAACATAAAAAAACATGATGTAAAGCGAAGATTACGGATTCTACATCCCTCTTCTCTTCTCCAGCTCGCAGAGCAATTCCTGCACTTCAACGTAATTCACAAACAGTGCGGCTGGGGACCATCATTCTCTGACCTATGCCACACACATGTAGATGCCCTCTGGCCCAGCTTGCCCCTGCTCGTAGGCCCCTAGAATCGTGGGGCCATGGGTAGCTGCTGTTCAAAGTGCCAGTGTAGGAACTTGGTGGTGATAGTGAGTTACCTGCCCACCTGGAATCAGTAATAGGTGGCTACTGATGGTAAGAGGGAATGCCTAATATCCCAAGATCGAGTCAAGGGATCAAAAATCTGTGATCGCCCGGCGGAGCGAGGTCATCTGGTCACAAACATCTATGAAATCATCGCTGGCTGGAGGGGAAAAACAAGCAGAGACCCCAACCTGTTTTTTTTTTTTTTTAATTCTAACCAGCACATCGTAATGGAAAAGCGAGGGTGGATAAAACATACAGGTGTGGCTAGTCTCATGCACTGCAGGTGGGGCTAGTCTCATGCACTGCAGGTGGGGCTTGCCTCATGCACTGCAGGTGGGGCTTGCCTCATGCACTGCAGGTGGGGCTTGCCTCATGCACTGCAGGTGGGGCTTGTCTCATGCACTGCAGGTGGGGCTTGTCTCATGCACTGCAGGTGGGGCTTGTCTCATGCACTGCAGGTGGGGCTTGTCTCATGCACTGCAGGTGGGGCTTGTCTCATGCACTGCAGGTGGGGCTTGTCTCATGCACTGCAGGTGGGGCTTGTCTCATGCACTGCAGGTGGGGCTTGTCTCATGCACTGCAGGTGGGGCTTGTCTCATGCACTGCAGGTGGGGCTTGTCTCATGCACTGCAGGTGGGGCTTGTCTCATGCACTGCAGGTGGGGCTTGTCTCATGCAGGTGCGGCTTGTCTACTGCACTGCAGGTGCGGCTTGTCTACTGCACTGCAGGTGCGGCTTGTCTACTGCACTGCAGGTGCGGCTTGTCTACTGCAGGTGCGGCTTGTCTCATGCACTGCAGGTGCGGCTTGTCTCATGCACTGCAGGTGCGGCTTGTCTCATGCAGGTGTGGCTTGTCTCATGTACTGCAGGTGTGGCTTTTCTCATGCAGGTGTGGCTTGTTTCATGTACTGCAGGTGTGGCTTGTCTCATGCACTGCAGGTGTGGCTTGTCTCATGCACTGCAGGTGCGGCTTGTCTACTGCAGGTGCGGCTTGTCTCATGCACTGCAGGTGCGGCTTGTCTCATGCACTGCAGGTGCGGCTTGTCTCATGCACTGCAGGTGTGGCTTGTCTCATGCAGGTGTGGCTTGTCTCATGCACTGCAGGTGTGGCTTGTCTCATGCACTGCAGGTGTGGCTTGTCTCATGCACTGCAGGTGTGGCTTGTCTCATGCACTGCAGGTGTGGCTTGTCTCATGCACTGCAGGTGTGGCTTGTCTCATGCACTGCAGGTGTGGCTTGTCTCATGCACTGCAGGTGTGGCTTGTCTCATGCACTGCAGGTGTGGCTTGTCTCATGCACTGCAGGTGTGGCTTGTCTCATGCACTGCAGGTGTGGCTTGTCTCATGCACTGCAGGTGTGGCTTGTCTCATGCACTGCAGGTGTGGCTTGTCTCATGCACTGCAGGTGTGGCTTGTCTCATGCACTGCAGGTGTGGCTTGTCTCATGCACTGCAGGTGTGGCTTGTCTCATGCACTGCAGGTGTGGCTTGTCTCATGCACTGCAGGTGTGGCTTGTCTCATGCACTGCAGGTGTGGCTTGTCTCATGCACTGCAGGTGTGGCTTGTCTCATGCACTGCAGGTGTGGCTTGTCTCATGCACTGCAGGTGTGGCTTGTCTCATGCACTGCAGGTGTGGCTTGTCTCATGCACTGCAGGTGTGGCTTGTCTCATGCACTGCAGGTGTGGCTTGTCTCATGCACTGCAGGTGTGGCTTGTCTCATGCACTGCAGGTGTGGCTTGTCTCATGCACTGCAGGTGTGGCTTGTCTCATGCACTGCAGGTGTGGCTTGTCTCATGCACTGCAGGTGTGGCTTGTCTCATGCACTGCAGGTGTGGCTTGTCTCATGCACTGCAGGTGTGGCTTGTCTCATGCACTGCAGGTGTGGCTTGTCTCATGCACTGCAGGTGTGGCTTGTCTCATGTACTGCAGGTGTGGCTTGTCTCATGTACTGCAGGTGTGGCTTGTCTCATGTACTGCAGGTGTGGCTTATTTAACCAATTCATTATATAAATGTTATTCAACATGCACCCCTCCAGCTACTGTGGAACTACACACCCCAGCATGCCCTTCCCTAGTTTTGCTATTAGGGCATGCTAAGGTGTGTAGTTCCACACAGTGGTGTCACCCAGTATGGTAACTCATGGTGTCACCCATACTTACCTACTTTTCAAATCTCTCCTCTGGGACAAGCCCATATGAGAGAATGCCGGCTGACTGGAGGTGGGGGCGGGGCCAAGCACTACACGCCATTAGGCCCTGCTCCTCATGGGGTATACAGCGATTTGAGGCTTGGTTATGATTTTGATTGAAACAAGTCATGTTGGCCCCGTCCCTTCCCAGTTTACCAGCGATTTGCAGCATTAACCTCCCCATAGTGCCCACTTTGTTAGGAAATGGGCACTGGATGCGGGAGGACCGCCTACTCTTCTGGAGGTGCAGGGGAATCCAGGTGTCTCTGGGAGAGCAGGTGTCTATGGTGTCACCCTCCTGTATCAGACCATACGGAATTCTTAATGATGTTTGTACTAAATGTACTTTTTTTTTGTACTAATGTTACTCGTAAATCCCATATATCACTGTATGTCATGGCAATAGTAGTGACAAACAACTAGCAATATTAAAATTATACATTTAAATGACAATATCATAAACACTTGTATTTACATACAGTAGTAGCATGCAGGGGCGTCAGAACGATTCTATGTTGAGGGGCAACGGAGGAGGAGGTGTAATGTGCAGGGTTTTAACATAAAGACCACACATTACACTTTCTCCTCCATGCGGTGCAGGGGCTGTGTACCCCATTACTATAAAGCACAGCCCCTGGCAGTCTGCAGCCATCGCTCCTTTTGAAATATTTCAGCAGGGGGAGAGCCCCGCCTTGCACCCCCCACCCCGGAATTTGGGCCAACTGTACAGTCCTCCTTGAGCACTGATCCTCACGGGGGCTTATTTTTCTATGCATGTACTCCGCTAGTACATCAGTGTGGAAAGGGGACCTAGGGGGTCCCAATAGCAAAATTTTCATGGGCCCCCCTAGGACTACAGTAGTACACCACTGATCTAAGACCATACTTGCCTACTTTTGAAAAAGCATGTCAGGGAGAGTGTGAAAGCAGCATCTATGAGCGCTGCGGTAAAGTGGGCGTGTACTGCTACATCTGAGAGGCGTGTCATACATGTGATGGGCGTGTACTGCTACATCTGAGAGGCGTGTCATACATGTGATGGGCGTGTACTGCTACATCTGAGAGGCGTGTCATACATGTGATGGGCGTGTACTGCTACATCTGAGGGGCGTGTCATACATGTGATGGGCGTGTACTGCTACATCTGAGGGGCGTGTCATAAAACTGACTTACATTCAAATGTAAATGAGCCCTAAAGCAGTTACTAAGGGAATTAATATGATTTACCACCGGCCGCACAGTTCAAATCCTGACAGCTGAAGCCCGGCAGGAGTGAAAATCCCAAAGCTACAAAACGCAAGTATAACTAATCTTTTTTTAACCCCTAACCCTAACCCTCCTTTAGGGGTTCCCTAACCTACACCCCCCCTTCCCCGCAGCCTAAACCCAAGTCTCCCCAGGGGGGGGGGGGTGCCTAACCCTAACTTCCCCATGGGGGTGCCTAACCCTAACCTCCCCTTCCCCTAGCCTCCTGCAAGGGAGCTCCTAGAGCTATTCGATTCAGCGCAATGTTTTCTCGGACGGGAAGTAAAGTGGGAGAATGTCTGCTCTTTCAACTTAACCTGGCTGTTTAGTCGGAGAATGCTGGTTCACGAGACTAAAATGCCGGCCGCGAGGCTAATTTCCGGCTTAGCTCGGCGCTAACAGCCTCGCGGCCGGCACTTTAGTCGGAGAATGACAATCAGGGAGAGTTGGTAACCATGTCTAAGACACACAGAAAAATTTGGCAAAACTAAATGTTTCCTTTGTTTTTATTGTTTGGAAAACAATTTTGTGCTCGTTTCACCCTTCCCCGTCTCACTGGTCACCAGAGGGACTGCGCCAATTCACCAAACCCAAGCACGTCTCTCTGGCAGGAAGAGATGGTGAATTGCACCAGGAAAACATTCCCCAGGGTCACACTGAGCGGCAGCTGGCACTTATTGGCTGTGTGCAGAGGCCATTAATTACATCCAGCAAATGCCTGATTACAGATTCCCTCATCAGACGGTTCTGCGTGAAGCGAGATAAACACAAATAGTTTGATTGTGGTAATTACAGGTCATATTTTAGAGGTAATACAAACCTGGCAGTTGTACAGCTCGTATCAGATCTGATTAACTAAATGTAAGTGGTGCATGAACAGAGGGGTTATAAATGGCATTAAAAATAGGACTTCAGTCTCCACTAAAACTTATCATAGATCTTTTATTTTTTCCCCCAACTTGCAAGAAAGTGCCCACAAGATCCCAGCAGTCTGCTCAATACTCTCCCCCAGCACAGTCACCACATGGCATAGACTCTGTGCCTTCCTGCTCCAACATTACTAGCTTGTTCATTTAGGGGGAGGGGTGTTTATAATCACTCTCTTTCAGGTAATCCACAGAAAAACTCTGTGCTTCTGTCACTAACTAAATCTCAGTTTATTACTTCCTCCTCATATTATACCACCTGTTACATGCAGCCCCGTCCTTCCTGCTGCCTCCATTCCCCTCCTCACATCATGCCACTGCCCCTGTCACATTCAGCCCTGTCCTCACTGACACATCACTCATCTCCTGATATACTCTGTGCTGCTGGGGGACCCTGCTCCTCCCACTATATAACTCTCAGTCTGTGACTTCCTGCTGCCTCCATTCCCCTCCTCACATCATGTCACTGCCCCTGTCACATGCAGCTCTGTCCTCACTGACACATCGCTAATCTCCTGATATACTCTGTGCTGCTGGGGGCATACATGCCTACTCTCCCGGAAGTTGCGGGAGTTCTTTAAACCTAAACTAAAAGTTTATCCCTCCAGGAGAAGAGTCTTATCTGCAGCCATCGCTTTCTCTGCCCTCCCAGCTCAGCGCTTGCAGTGTGCATCTTCCAGACACATCGCATTTAGAATTCCAGTGCGGCTCTATGTCTGGGAACTCACAGGATAGAAAATAGTTGATTTGCTTCAGCAGACTGTCAGATCAATCTGTTATCAAAAGTTAAAGTCATCTCACGACAGGGGGCTCATTACACTCTGCGTGCACTCAGCTGGATGACTCTGATGAATGGTAGGGCGCAGATTGTTAGCACAGCAATCTGGAAGATAGGAGGAGGGGGTACAGAAACTTGGCTCGGTCCAGCACACTTTGGTTCCCCTGCTCCTTACGCAGTGTCAAAATCACCTCGGTGGTTGAAGAGACATCAGCTGGCTAGAGATAAACATCTAACAGTTATAAGTAGAGATGTGCGGGTTTGGTTTTATTCGGTTCTTATCGCCAAATAAGCGCAACTTTACATTAGTTCGGATTTATCATATTGACTATCCAAAAACACGCGGGAGCCAGGTAGCCAATATGATGCCGTTTATGAGAACCGAACATATCCGAACCGCACATCTCTATAGGCATAGTATGTGAGCTTGGGTTTTCTTGCCTCCTCGTAATGACAGAGTAACGATTTCTGCCTCGCAACATTTTGCAATACAATGTAACGGAACTGTTAATAGGCAATATGGCGCTGAGCCATTCTATCGTGTTTTATCCCAGCTTGTAAGAAGACATGCGACAATTAGATCTGGAGGCAATGGGACGTAAGCATAGTTAAATGCAAGTTGCCGTAATTGCACCCACAAAAGTGCGATGGGAAACTAATTGCAGTTCTGACCACACTGCCCCTTGCCTACACGCAAATGCCACCCAGTTACGTCCCGCCAGACTCATCCATATTTGCGTACACCCGTCTCCGGAGCACGCACAATGCAAATACGAGCATTCCTGTCCTGCGTTTAGCTCTGGATGAGCCCCAATACATGGAACAGTTTTATTACCTAACAGGAGCTTCAGTACATGGAGGACACTGGTCACAGAGTGGAGAGGGCGATACATAGCCACTATGCTATGGCATCATTATGAGGGCAGCAGTGGCTGCTCAGGCCGGGTACCAAGAGACCCAATCAGTGCCCAGTTAGGCCATGTACGTGACGGTCCTCAAAGTGCGAAGTAACACGGCCTTGGCGGAACACAACAGCGTAAAGTCTTCTGCAGATATGAGAGACTGTATGGAAAACACCAGCGTCTTCTTCACTGGGGCAGCGGGTTGCCCCAGTCTATCTAAAATTTGGATAGATCCCTTGGCGGTGGCGACGTCCAGTGTCCCAGAAATCAGGGGTGCGTTGGCCCCGTTTCCTGGGGATGCAGGGGCCGGTGTCTACATCTTCCAACACATTTTCACTGGCCCTGGGATGCGTGAATTTACTCAGATGGCCAATGTTCAAACAAGTGACGCGAAGGCAGTGTCCTCGGACGCAACAGTGGATCACAGAAGCCAGCAGGAGGAGTCTAGTTACACAACACGCCTTCTGCGGCATTAGCTTATTATCACAGAGCTGTTGCGTAGAAAATCACAGCGACCGAGCAATAAGGTGCATCTCTGAACCAGGCCCTTTGTGCAGCCGCCTCCATGCTGTGAAATGAAGTTCAGCTCCATACGCCTTGCAGTGTGAAGGCGCGCCGATTAGCGTGCAGTCGCTACTACACTCGTTGGCTCTGCGCATCCACACGCAGTAATGGCACAGTCTATGACCAGCATCAATGGCAGCCCGAATTCAGCCTTCGCGACTCCGCCATTATTTAGAGATTTATGTTTCATATGAAAAATTAAAACAAGCTTTCGGTAGAAATTGTAAAACCTGATCAGGAAGCAGCGGGGAGCGAGCAACGTTCCGGTACTCCAGAAAAAGGCACCAGATAGATACACCCTGCTAGAGGTTCAGCTAACCAATAGTTACACATAGAATAGAGGCTTTAAAAGTACAACCTTTGGGTCTATCTTGCACATTTGACCCAAGACAAAAAAAAAAAAAAAAAAAAAATTCAGAAAGATAGAATTATCCTTTAATAAAGAAGTGCGATCTCTGGCATGTGCCAGAGAAACAGACAGCCACAAGCCTGTACGCAACTAACGGCCACGACCAGCAAAGGCCATTCTTAGTGTAGGACTATGTAAGCAGCAGAACAGAGCCATAACTAGACTTTTTGGTGTGGTGGGCCAGAAAGAGCTTTGATGCGGCGGGCCCCCCCCCCACCCATTTTCAAAGAGGGACATAGGATGCAAACCCAAAATGTTCTCAAATATTGTAGGGCAGATAGCTCCATGTGTAAGGTGTCTGATTGCCATGTGAGAGGTGATAGGTTTGAGTCCTGGGTATAACGGTATTTTGAAATGTGTGTGTAAATAAAAGAGGATGAGGTGCTGGGGGAGGTGGCCAGATGGAGGGGGAGTCAGCCAGGGAGGAGATGCCGGGGATAAAAGAAGAAGCTACAAGTGAGATGATTGTAAATAGATAATTGACCGGCCCGAACAGCGTCCCCCTGTCCTGCAGCAGAATATTACATTAGTGAGAAGTGGTACTGTGCAGTGAGGTGGCCTCTACAAAACCAATTGCAACGGATACTGGGAAATAGAAGTGATATTGAGGTAGATGTATGAAACCTAGAAGCGGTATCAGCGCACGTTATGTGCGCTGATACCGCTACTCCCCGAAGTATGATGGGGGGTCTGGGCGGTAAATGACATGTCATTATCGGCGCTATCTGCAAGATGGCATCGCCGAGCGGCAGGGCCACGTACGAACGGTAATATCGCATGACCGTTCGGCGGGCTGTAGCTGACGTTATCGACAGCTACAGCCTGGCACTAGCCTATCACAACTGCAGGGACAGCGCTGCCCCTACTGGGGCTGCTGCCAGCTCCAAGGCTGCACACGGGGATCTCGCGATACTTGCGAGATCCTGCGCATGCTCAGCGGAGCCGGCCGGGACAGAGACACAGCGCATCAGCACTAGGCTGATGCGCTGCTGTCTCTAGCGGGTAGCGCCAAAGGGGGGAGTTAACGCTCCCCCCCTCCGGCCAATGAGATGTTCTTACATCTCATCGGTAGTGCTTCCTGCTTCGCCTCGGTAAAGAGGCGAAGCAGGAAGCGGTATAGCGGCACGTTAAGCATGTTATCATACATCTACCCCATTGTGCTGTTGACTGTATACACAGACTGGAACATATACTGAGAATTACATCTGGTATATGGATCAAGAGAGAAGTGGTACTGTGTTTTAGAGTGCAGTCACTGACTAGAACATATAGGGCCTGTTGCTCAGTAAGACTTAGCTGCATCTTTTGCCGGTCACACGTCTGCAACTTTCCGCAAATGCCACTGCAAAGCCCGCCCCTGGTGTACAGCCGTGTGTGCGAATGTGAGGGAGGACTGAGACGCCCGCTGTCAGCCTCCATAGATGCTGGAATACCGCTCGCTGCACCTTTAGACCCCGTCATCGAAACTTGTACCAGCCCTATGGCAGGTGCAGTTTCTCCGTCCGAGTATGGCGTCCTATGTAAGTGTCTGTGCAACAGTGTATGCCGCCGCTATCACTGACGCCCACCACGCTCCCATGAGAAGGACCATCTCCTTGTGTCCGCAAAGCCACCTCCCTGTCACCGCCTGGTAACAGAGACCGCACGTCTCAATCTTAACTCCGACTTCTGTGCGCACATCGGAGCTTTTCCTGGGATAAAGTATCGGGCGCGTGCCCGCTTTATCCCTGTATTCAATTTGGAGCCGGCAAAAACAGGAGCCTGCGGAAAGGTAAGTATCGGGAAAAATAGGGGAATTCTTTGAAATTGAATACGGGGATAATTGAAACATGCGAAAATTACATCATCGGCAAAACGATAATTTATCGCCGATTACGACTTTTCGCATACAAATTGACTAACCCCCATAGACTGGAACTGATACTGAGCATTACATCCGGGACACAGAACACAAGAAGTGATACTGTGCAGTATACAAACTGGAACAGATACTGAGAATCACATCTGGGACACAGAACACAAGAAGTGGTACTGTGCAATATACACAGACTGGAACAGATACTGAGAATTACATCTGATTTACATAACATGAGAAGTGGTACTGTGCAATATACACAGTCTGGAACATATATTGAGAATCATATGTAGTATACAGAACATGAGAAGTGGTACTGGGGAAGATGTATGAAGCTGTGGAAAGTGATAAAGTGCAGAGTGATAAATAACCAACCAATCCGCTCCCACCTGTCATTTTTCAAACACAGCCTGTAACATGACAGTTGTGAGCTGATTGGTTGGTCGTTTATCACTCTGCACTTTATCACTTTCCAGAGCTTCATACATTTGCCCCACTGTGCAATATACACAGTCTGGAACATATATTGAGAAACATATATAGTATACAGAACAAGATAAGTGGTAATGTGCTGTAGACAGTATCCACGATCTAGAACAGATTCTGATAATTCAATATATTATACAAATGATACTGTGCTGTACACTGTAATCACTGTACATACAGAGACTAGGACATATACTGAGAAAAACAAGACATCGTACCGAGCAGTAGGACTATAATACCCCTTTTCCACCTAAATTCCGGGTCTGACCCGGAGTTGGAACAAAGGGCCTGATTCAGAGCCGGACGCTATTTGCGGTCGTTCGTTCTGAAAAATGGGCTGGCTATTCAAATGAACCGTTCGCTCTTTGCGGTCTGTTGCCGCCTCTATGTCTGAACGAGCGAACAAAACTTGCGGTCGTTTTTTTGGAAACTATGCCCCCTGGCCGCTCGCATCTTACATCATGTCCGCTATTTATTAGATTAATCGAGTACATCAACCAGCGTATGAACTGCTCGCTATTCTTGTGGTTGGTTTTTTCTACCGCAATCATGCGAGCAGTTCTGACTATAAAATAACCCAGTGACGTGGTCAATGACGCTGCTGTTTTAATTATGCACACCCATAAAACGCCCGTTTTGACCTTTAAGCACGCCTGCGTTCTGATCTCCACTCCCCGTTTTCAAGCACCTTCCCCTGTTACCACCCACATATGCCTCCTCCTGTCACTCAAAATAGCAGGCATTCGCTATTTAGCGAACAAACGATTTTCGGCCGAACTAACTGGTTCGCGCATGCGTATTACGATCCGTACGCATGCGCAGTTGGGCAAACATCGCTCGGAACGAACGAGCGGCTCTGAATCAGGCCCAAAGTTCCTATCCGGATCAGATCCGGAATTTTGCCGGCGCCGACTCGGGATATTCCTGAGTCAGCGCCGCTCACACCGCAGTCGGGTCTGCATAGACCCGGCTTTTGCGGAGTGAAAGTGGTCGCTTGGAGATGACGTCATCTCCAAGCGCCACTGAAGCCGGACCAATCGGCCGGCTAGCAGCGCACTCCAGGTCATCGTGACCCGGAGTGCACTGTTCTCATAGCAGGGTTTCACATGGGCTACGCCCATGTTAAACCCTGCTAGTCACCTGGGTTGGATTGCCGGGTCACTCGACCCGGCGATCCAACCCTCTGCCCTTTTACACCAGGGAGCTGCCCGGGTTAACCCTTCAAAAACCCGGGTTTTAGTTCCGGTGTAAAAGGGGTATTATACAGATCCCAATATATTCCTCATATACATAGACCTGCCATATCATCCCTCTTATTTATTCGGGACACATGTGAATGACACAGGTTCTGTGGATGATTAACACCAGGTGAAATGGAGACTTGCAGTCAGACAGCCCTAGAACCTGTCTCATTCACATATGTCCCTAATTAGAGGGATGATAAGACAAACCTACCATGCATCTCCAATGCATTCCAAACACCCTGACAAGAAGGGCCAGGTAACTACCCCTTAAAGCACCGGAAAGAGCGCAAGTTCTGCAGCATCACTGGTATGACGCTACGAGGCTAAAGCCATATTTATTTCTTGAGTATCACGTCTTTCCTATTCACATGTCCTCAAGGCTTAACGACACCAAAGTCAGCGCCCCCCACTGGCCGCGCATGTACAAAGCAGCTGCCCTGCAAAATGTACATTTTATGGGGGGTATTTATCAAAGCTGGGAGAGAGATATAAATTGTAAAAAATAAAAATTACCAACCAATCAGCTCCTAACTATCATTTTATAAACACATCCTGCAAAATGTAAATTGGGAGCTGATTGGTTGGTATTTTCTCTCTCTCCCAGCTTTGATAAATACCCCCGTATATGTGGTGTCAAATTATATTCCAGCAATCTCAGTGGCCATTTTTTTCCCCTGAAAGTCTGATGTTCCTTCCATGAGTAACCATTATAACCTGCAGGAGGCGCTGTTGCCGTGACCCATCAAGAAACCAGAACATTCTATATACAACATGCACAAAATAACTAGGGTTTAACGTTTTAACACTGTGAGGTAACATTATCATATTGTAAACTAAACCAGACAGAGGGACCTATGTATCAAAGACTGGAGAGAGTGAAAATTGTGAGAGATAAAGCACTAACCAATCAGCTTCTAACTTACATTTTATAGGCTGTGTTTGAAAAATGACAGTTAGGAGCTGATTGGTTAATACTTTTTCTCTCTCCTCAAGCTTTAGGGGCCTATGTATCAAAGCTTGATGTGAGATAAAATTGTGACATATATATCACCAACCAATCAGCTCCAAACTATCATTTCTTAAACACAGCCTGCAAAATGTAAGTTGGAAGCTGATTGGTTGGTGATCTATATCTCACATCAAGCTTTGATACAAGTACATAGACCCCAGATAAATGAGTGTAAATCACCATGCTGGATACTTGCACCTCACAATTCACTGGTAATTTATAATATAGAAACAGATGGATAAGTTCTCAGTAACTGCAATGTAAGAAAAGCTGCCATACAGAGAGAGGAGTCACTGTGAGATACACACTGGGGCCATCAGCTTGGTGGGGGGGGGAGTTAGACCACAATATCCAATGTATGAAAACTTTTACATAACTGTCTGAGGGACAGAGACTGTATATTACTATCTCTTACCTTTAGGGATGAGCTGTAAATGGAGATTTGTACTGTGCAGGTCCCCGTAGGAGACCGGTTCCTGTGTGAAGTTGCTGAGACTGAGCAGCAGATAATTAGCAGCCTGATTATAAACACCTGTGATTGTGCAGGTATCCTGCTCTGATGGGAATCATTTGATGTTTCATCGGAAACATCGTTCGTTGTTCAACCCTGCAATGTTTAGGATCCAATGTTTCATCACCATCACAAGATTTCTCCCCCGATGTTTTTCCCTGTTTTTATTTTTTTTTGTGACGCTGTGTGACGCTGTGGGGTGCTGTCACTGCTGTGTGACGCTGTGTGGTGCTGTCACTGCTGTGTGACGCTGTGTGGTGGTACTGTCACTGCTGTGTGACGCTGTGTGGTGCTGTCACTGCTGTGTGACGCTGTGTGGTGCTGTCACTGCTGTGTGGTGGTACTGTCACTGCTGTGTGACGCTGTGTGGTGCTGTCACTGCTGTGTGACGCTGTGTGGTGCTGTCACTGCTCTGTGACGCTGTGTGGTGCTGTCACTGCTGTGTGGTGCTGTCACTGCTGTGTGACGCTGTGTGGTGCTGTCACTGCTCTGTGACGCTGTGTGTGCTGTCACTGCTGTGTGACGCTGTGTGGTGCTGTCACTGCTGTGTGACGCTGTGTGTGCTGTCACTGCTGTGTGACGCTGTGTGGTGCTGTCACTGCTGTGTGACGCTGTGTGGTGGTACTGTCACTGCTGTGTGACGCTGTGTGGTGCTGTCACTGCTGTGTGACGCTGTGTGGTGCTGTCACTGCTGTGTGACGCTGTGTGGTGGTACTGTCACTGCTGTGTGACGCTGTGTGGTGCTGTCACTGCTGTGTGACGCTGTGTGGTGCTGTCACTGCTCTGTGACGCTGTGTGGTGCTGTCACTGCTGTGTGGTGCTGTCACTGCTGTGTGACGCTGTGTGGTGCTGTCACTGCTCTGTGACGCTGTGTGTGCTGTCACTGCTGTGTGACGCTGTGTGGTGCTGTCACTGCTGTGTGACGCTGTGTGTGCTGTCACTGCTGTGTGACGCTGTGTGGTGCTGTCACTGCTGTGTGACGCTGTGTGGTGCTGTCACTGCTGTGTGACGCTGTGTGGTGCTGTCACTGCTGTGTGACGCTGTGTGGTGGTGCTGTCACTGCTGTGTGACGCTGTGTGGTGGTGCTGTCACTGCTGTGTGGTGGTGCTGTCACTGCTGTGTGACGCTGTGTGTGCTGTCACTGCTGTGTGACGCTGTGTGGTGCTGTCACTGCTCTGTGACGCTGTGTGGTGCTGTCACTGCTGTGTGACGCTGTGTGTGCTGTCACTGCTGTGTGACGCTGTGTGGTGCTGTCACTGCTCTGTGACGCTGTGTGGTGCTGTCACTGCTGTGTGACGCTGTGTGGTGCTGTCACTGCTGTGTGACGCTGTGTGGTGGTGCTGTCACTGCTGTGTGACGCTGTGTGGTGCTGTCACTGCTGTGTGACGCTGTGTGTGCTGTCACTGCTGTGTGACGCTGTGTGGTGCTGTCACTGCTCTGTGACGCTGTGTGGTGCTGTCACTGCTGTGTGACGCTGTGTGGTGGTACTGTCACTGCTGTGTGACGCTGTGTGGTGCTGTCACTGCTGTGTGACGCTGTGTGGTGGTACTGTCACTGCTGTGTGACGCTGTGTGGTGCTGTCACTGCTCTGTGACACTGTATGGTGCTGTCACTGCTGTGTGGTGCTGTCACTGCTCTGTGACACTGTGTGGTGCTGTCACTGCTCTGTGATGCTGTGTGGTGCTGTCACTGCTGTGTGACGCTGTGTGGTGGTATTGTCACTGCTGTGTGACACTGTGAATAGAGTACAAACCCCTGACTGGGCTATGGCTGCTGTGTGACGCTGTGTGGTGCTGTCACTGCTGTGTGACGCTGTGTGGTGCTGTCACTGCTGTGTGACGCTGTGTGGTGCTGTCACTGCTCTGTGACGCTGTGTGGTGGTGCTGTCACTGCTGTGTGACACTGTGTGGTGCTGTCACTGCTCTGTGACACTGTGTGGTGCTGTCACTGCTGTGTGACACTGTGTGGTGCTGTCACTGCTCTGTGACGCTGTGTGGTGCTGTCACTGCTCTGTGACGCTGTGTGGTGCTGTCACTGCTGTGTGACGCTGTGAATAGAGTACAAACCCCTGACTGGGCTATGGCTGCTGTGTGCAAGCTGCTACAGAGGGTGGTGGCTGACAGAGTGAAAGACACTCTGGTCAGCCAATTAGCAGGCAGGACATAGGACTGTCCCACCCCCGGCTCACTGTCACTGGTGCTGCTCTCACTGAGCCCTGGTTGGCTGTTGGGGTGTCTGGCTGCTGCAGCTATTGGTAACTGAGCTGTCAGTCACAGTGTCACTGTCAGGCACTCACTGCATGTGCAGGACAGACCCAGCGGTGCCTCAGTGTCTGGAGTGACAGCATTGGTGAGGAGCTGAGAGACAGAGAGTGTGTGTGTGTGTGTGTGATGATATAGACAGAGACTTACACTGAGAGTGGAGAAGAGACAGAGAGAAAAAAATTAAAGAGGAGGCTCAGAATGAAAGAGTAAAGTCTGGAATAATGGACAACAAGAGAAATTAAATTAAGAAAGGGAAGAGAGTGAAGGTGCGTATCCACTAAACGACCTTACTGAGCGATTGCACCATTACAACATCGTAATCGGCCGCAAATTGGGCATTTAAATGTAAAAAATGACCAGCGATGCGCGCTCCCACTTGACTTCTATCATCGCCCGAACATGCTGGTAAACCTGATGACGTCGTCAGGTTGACCATGTGCGGGGATGATTGATGTGCCTACACTGAATGCTCAGTCGCTCAGTGTAGGCACTGCATCCCTTAGAGACAACGGCACGATTACGATGTCGTAATCCTGCCGTCGTCCCGGGATCTAGTAGTGGATACGCAGGGGCGCCGAGAGGGGGGGGAGCGGGTACAGTTTGCCCGGGCTTCCAGAGGGGCCTGGGTCTGGCGCCCCCCCTCTCACTTCCGCCCTCCCTCTGCAGTAGCCCAGCACACAGCGCGTGCTGGGCTGCAGCGGGAGATTGCTTGCGGCTGCTATGTAGCAGCCACAGCAATCTTCTATGCCTGAAGGGGGGAGCGATCACACTGATTGCGCCCCCCACTGGCTTTGCGTCGGGCTGAGGGGCTCACAGCGCCCCCTCCCCGGCGCTGCAAAACTTTTTTTTTCAAGGGGGCATGGCCACGCCTTCTGAAATTAGGCCACGCCCCCTCTTTACCGGGACCCGGCGTGGCTCTCTACGCCCCTGTGGATACGCACCTTAAGACACCTTCAATAACAAGTTTGATTTACCACAAAACCTTATACTTCTAAAACTGCATGCAGCCTTATAATTTTTGCACCATTTGTGTGTGTGTGTATGTATATATATATATATATAACACACAAACGAGATCAGCGGCACTCCGGTTCCATTAGCACACAGGCGCAGGTCCTAAATTCAACGTTTCGATGCATTTATTCACATCGTCATCAGGATACAAACAATTGCAAAAAGACACTTATACACCATCACCAGACACCACGTGCACCCCCACAGCTTCCGGGTTCCGGTCACTGAGGGCGCCCACAGATGACGTCATCATGCACGGCCCGTTGCCGTGGTAACAATAAACACTACAAGTTAAAACCAAAGTAAGAGCGTGTGTAAACTCCATATATTAAATGCAATATAGCATATTACATATTTAATGCGAGCAGCAGAATCTGATCAGCAATATATACAGGGTTGTAGTAGTCACTATATCAAACATACATGTCCCTTATAGGCAGCCAACCACATTATACATAGAGATCATAGATAGAAGCCAATGTTGTTTAATTATGACAAAATTCCCTCAGTAATGCAGTACATAATCATCGTTGGACATTAGTCGCAAACCCATGCAAATTATATGAAGCAAAATAGACCAAGGCTATCATTCAAACCCTTAGGGTTTAATGTGCCTAGTCTATGAATCCACCGTGACTCACACTGTAGTAACCTACGTGATCTATTGCCGCCCCTCACCATCGGTGGCACATGGTCAATAATCATATATCGGAGCGTGGATAAACCATGTCCTGCTACAGCGAAGTGTCGTGCCACAGGTTGGTCCCTAGACCCCAAGGCAATAGCCGCCCTGATCGCAAAGCGGTGAACCGCCATGCGTTCGCGGAGTGTACGTTCAGTTTTTCCAACATAACTTAACCCGCATGGACATGTGATCAAATAGATCACAAACTTGGTAGTACACGATAATCGATGGAAAATCTTATATCTTGTTCCTTTATGCGGGTGGGAAAAACTGTCGCTCGTGATTAAATACCTACAGGTCAAACAATTAAGGCATTTGAAGCATCCCTTTTTTGTCTTAAAAAGTGTTTATCTTCTCCAATTACACATTCGCTGATGTCAGCCTTAACAACCCATCACGTATGTTCTTTCCACGCGAATAACAAGACATAAGTCCAATGTCCGTTAAATTCAACTCACTATCCTCCTGAACAATATTCCATGTCGTTTAGAAATGGAATGAATACTGCCACTAGATGTATTAAAATGGTTAGTCCAATAGATACACTCCTTCTTAGACCTAATTGTTTTAGATCCAAGTAGTTGTTCTCTAGGCATTTTCAAAGCTCGATTTTTAGCTTTAATCAATAGCTCCCTGTCATATCCCCTAGCTCGAAAATCATCAATCATTCTATTGATATTCTGTTGTGCAACGCTCTCATCGCTACAAATACGTCTTGCTCTCAAGAATTGGGAATATGGCAGGCTATATTTGGAGTGTTTGGGGTGAAAACTATTCGCATGGAGAAACGTATTCCTATCTGTGGGTTTACGGTAAAGTGATGTACACAATTTGCCATGATTATTCTGTATCTCTACATCCAAAAATGTTACCCGTTCGTCATCAATGCAAATACTCAGTTTAATAAGGCTACCTGATGCATTGTGATTATTAATCACATTATCAAGATGATACCTAGTGCCTGTCCAAATAAAAAAAATATCATCGATGTATCTAGTGTAGAAATGAATCCACCTAGATACATCAATTGTAGAAAAGAATATATCCTTTTCAGCCATAAACGTATATGCATTGGCATACGCGGGGGCCATATTAGACCCCATCGCGCAGCCGCTGCATTGTAAGTATACCTTCCCGTCAAACATAAAATAGTTATGCGTCAATACAATCCTTAGCATCTCAATCACCAATTTAATATCAGGTCCCTTATACAATGGGTTGCCATCCAATAGATGGAATACAGCATCCAATCCTTCATCGTTTGGTATGACAGTGTAAAGACTCGAAACATCGGCACTAGACAATAAACTGTGTGGTGGGATGTCACCAATCTCCACAAATTTCTTCAAAAAAGAGGTAGTGTCTAAAAGATAATCAGGATGACCAACCACACAGGGTTGTAATAAGGAATCAAGATATACAGACGTCGGCTGGAACAACGACCCCCTCGCCGACATGATCGGTCGGCCAGGGGGGTTGTCCAGACCTTTATGCACCTTAGGCAAGGTATATAATAAAGGCATGAGAGGAAACTTTGGTAACAAGGCATCACATAATTCCTGAGTGATTACTCCTTCAGATACTGCCCCTTCCAGGCAATGTTGTAGTACACCTTTAAAGCGAAAAGTCGGATCAACATCATGGGGTACATACACAGTATTATCGGATAACTGACGTAATACTACTTTACGATAATCACCTACATCTTGTATAACAATTGACCCGCCCTTATCGGCGGGCCGAATTACAATTTCAGAATTGGAAGACAGTTGTTTTAATGCTTGAAACTCTTCCCTATTCAAATGATGCTGTACATGTACCCTTTGAGATGTAATTTTACTAACATCCTTATCTAGCATGTTCATGTACGTTTTAATCGATGAATTAGTTGATACCGGATCAAACAAAGATTTGTTATTAAGTTTTCTTACATTCTGAGGTATATCAATTGATTTGGATTCAACCTTCTTAGATTTAGACCCTCTAAAGTATTCGTGTCCGTAAGTTGATACTTGGACAAATTAAATATTATCGCCTTCTCTGTATTGGAGGTCTGCCCAATCTCCTTTTTTCTCCTCCGCGTCCACTGCCTACCACGCCGCGAATGTTTTCTCCTCGACCCCCGGCTTGAAGTCGGGTACATACGCCTAAAGGGGCACGTGCGGGTATATCATTGGTATTATTGACATTGTCAGAGTCACTAGTAGTGCCAGCTGCATCAGAATCCGGAAAGTAAACCCACAGATAGGAATACGTTTCTCCAAGCGAATAGTTTTCACCCCAAACACTCCAAATATAGCCTGCCATATTCCCAATTCTTAAGAGCAAGACGTATTTGTAGCGATGAGAGCGTTGCACAACAGAATATCAATAGAATGATTGATAATTTTCGAGCTAGGGGATATGACAGGGAACTATTGATTAAAGCTAAAAATCGAGCTTTGAAAATGCCTAGAGAACAACTACTTGGATCTAAAACAATTAGGTCTAAGAAGGAGTGTATCTATTGGACTAACCATTTTAATACATCTAGTGGCAGTATTCATTCCATTTCTAAACGACATTGGAATATTGTTCAGGAGGATAGTGAGTTGAATTTAACGGACATTGGACTTATGTCTTGTTATTCGCGTGGAAAGAACATACGTGATTGGGTTGTTAAGGCTGACATCAGCGAATGTGTAGTTGGAGAAGATAAACACTTTTTAAGACAAAAAAGGGATGCTTCAAATGCCTTAATTGTTTGACCTGTAGGTATTAAATCACGGGCGACACTTTTTCCCACCCGCATAAAGGAACAAGATATAAGATTTTACATCGATTATCGTGTACTACCAAGTTTGTGATCTATTTGATCACATGTCCATGCGGGTTAAGTTATGTTGGAAAAACTGAACGTACACTCCGCGAACGCATGGCGGTTCACCGCTCCGCGATCAGGGCGGCTATTGCCTTGGGGTCTAGTGACCAACCTGTGGCACGACACTTCGCTGTAGCAGGACATGGTTTATCCACGCTCCGATATATGATTATTGACCATGTGCCACCGATGGTGAGGGGCGGCAATAGATCACGTAGGTTACTACAGTGTGAGTCACGGTGGATTCATAGACTAGGCACATTAAACCCTAAGGGTTTGAATGATAGCCTTGGTCTATTTTGCTTCATATAATTTGCATGGGTTTGCGACTAATGTCTAACGATGATTATGTACTGCATTACTGAGGGAATTTTGACATAATTAAACAACATTGGCTTCTATCTATGATCTCTATGTATAATGTGGTTGGCTGCCTATAAGGGACATGTATGTTTGATATAGTGACTACTACAACCCTGTATATATTGCTGATCAGATTCTGCTGCTCGCATTAAATATGTAATATGCTATATTGCATTTAATATATGGAGTTCACACACGCTCTTACTTTGGTTTTAACTTGTAGTGTTTATTGTTACCACGGCAACGGGCCGTGCATGATGACGTCATCTGTGGGCGCCCTCAGTGACCGGAACCCGGAAGCTGTGGGGGTGCACGTGGTGTCTGGCGATGGTGTATAAGTGTCTTTTTGCAATTGTTTGTATCCTGATGACGATGTGAATAAATGCATCGAAACGTTGAATTTGGGACCTGCGCCTGTGTGCTAATGGAACCGGAGTGCCGCTGATCTCGTTTGTATATTTGCCGCTACGTTGTAGCATGCTTTCAGAGGGCAACCGGGACTTTGCATAATTTTTTAGTGGGAGTGCCATCCTAACGTTGGTTATATATATATATATATATATATATATATATATATATATGTGGTCACACTTGCTAGGGCACCCTGTTTTTCAAATGTAAGACAAACTTTTTTCTTTTTCCAGGTGCTTAGTAACTGATAGCCCTGGGTGTGGTCCTGTCTCTTTAAGGCAGGACCCAGTTTCATGTTTAAAATGTATGCAGCTTGAGCCAAAGATGGCAGATCAAGTTCATTTATCTGAGAATCAGTGTAGGGACTGGCCGGATGGGAGTGACCGTGAAGTGGTGCCAGCTTAACAAATTATTGCAATATTTTGGAACCAACATTCCCTATGTTCAAAGGAGTTGCAGTTTGAAAAGCATGTGAGTGCCGAGTTTGTATGATAATAAATAAATAAATATATATATATACACACACTGCTTGCCTCCATGAAGGTAGACATATAGGGGAATTCAATATGGAGCGAAAACTCAGATTTTGCGTTAATATCGCACCTATGACATCATTATCGCAGGTTTTAGTTTTACACCGTATTCAATTTCAAAGACTTTTCGCAGGTTCGAAAAGTCTTTGAAAAAAAACGGGGATAACTTTTCACCACTGAATAGGTGGCGAAAAAAAGTGCAGAATTGGGGTTTAGGGGTGCAGGCCTAAAAAAAATAGCCTGCACCCCTGGGAATGACATTTTAAAAAGAACTGTGTCAAAAAATAAAAAAATACAAATAGGGACACCCCAAAAAATTAACTTAAAAATTGGGGTGAAAATATAAATAAATGGTAAAAAGTGTTTAAAATTTAGGGAAATAGGTTCAGGGCTATTGCGCAAGTATGCGACAGGTGTATTCTAGAATAGATTATTAGCGACAGGTGTATTCTAGAATAGATTATTAGCAGCAGGTGTATTCTAGAATAGATTATTAGCGACAGGTGTATTCTAGAATAGATTATTAGCGACAGGTGTATTCTAGAATAGATTATTAGCAGCAGGTGTATTCTAGAATAGATTATTAGCGGCAGATGTTTTCTAGAATAGATTATTAGCGGCAGGTGTATTCTAGAATAGATTATTAGCGGCAGATGTTTTCTAGAATAGATTATTAGCGGCAGGTGTATTCTAGAATAGATTACTAGCGGCAGGTGTATTCTAGAATAGATTATTAGCGGCAGGTGTATTCTAGAATAGATTATTAGCGGCAGATGTATTCTAGAATAGATTATTAGCGGCAGGTGTATTCTAGAATAGATTATTAGCGGCAGGTGTATTCTAGAATAGATTATTAGCGGCAGATGTTTTCTAGAATAGATTATTAGCGGCAGGTGTATTCTAGAATAGATTATTAGCGGCAGATGTTTTCTAGAATAGATTATTAGCGGCAGGTGTATTCTAGAATAGATTATTAGCGGCAGATGTTTTCTAGAATAGATTATTAGCGGCAGATGTTTTCTAGAATAGATTATTAGCGGCAGGTGTATTCTAGAATAGATTATTAGCGGCAGATGTTTTCTAGAATAGATTATTAGCGGCAGATGTATTCTAGAATAGATTAATAGCGGCAGATGTTTTCTAGAATAGATTATTAGCGGCAGGTGTATTCTAGAATAGATTATTAGCGGCAGGTGTATTCTAGAATAGATTATTAGCGGCAGGTGTATTCTAGAATAGATTATTAGCGGCAGGTGTATTCTAGAATAGGCTATTAGCGGCAGGTGTATTCTAGAATAGATTATTAGCGGCAGGTGTATTCTAGAATAGATTATTAGCGGCAGGTGTATTCTAGAATAGATTATTAGCGGCAGGTGTATTCTAGAATAGATTATTAGCGGCAGGTGTATTCTAGAATAGGCTATTAGCGGCAGGTGCATATTTGCTGAATTTTTAAAAACTTATTTTAGGGACATAAAAATATGTTAGTACCCATTTTCATGTACCCAAAATTTGATGGGACCACTTAAAAAAACGAAAAAAAATAACCTAAGTGCTCTTCTGCAACACTTCTTCAATGTCGGGAAAAAAACACCTGCTGCGGCTATTTAAATCCCAGACTTTCATTTGCAGGCTAAAACGGGGGTACTCATAGTGATCCCCCATGTTTTTACAACTTTAGGGGGGTCCTACAATTTTTCCCAAGAAAATTTCGTAGTTTATCGTAAATCCCACTTTGCCAGGTCCCGTTTTCGTAGATTTTATATTGAATACGGGGATAAAGCGGGCGTGCGCCCGATACTTTATCCCTGAAAAATGTCCAATGTGGAGCGAAAAGTCCAGCATGGACTTTTCGCTCCCATATTGAACTCCCCTAATAGTCTAAGAATTATTTTAAAAGTGTACTAGTCTATTATATATTTTAGTATACAGGGCCTGATTCAGAGCTGAACGCTCTGACCAGAGCGCTCGCTCTGAATCAGTGCCCTCCTACCTGAAAATGGAGCGGCCTCCTGGCCGCTCGCATAGCTGTGGGTGACCACCCACAGCATATGCGAGCGGCCAAAAAGATGGTCGCGATGGTCTTTGACCATCGCGACCATCGGGCTTGCGATGAGACCCTGCGTTAGGGTCTCGCTGCCGCAAGCCCAGGAGTGATTTTGGCTCTATCAGAGCCACTAGTGATGTCAGTGGGGCCGGCTTCAAGCCGTAGGCGTTCCCATGGGAACGCCTCCGTCTGGCAGCCACGCCCACCAAAGGGGGCGTGCTGTCAATCAACATCGACAGCACGCCCCCTTTGGTGCGAGACCCGGAGCGACGGAGAGCCCGTCGCCATCCGGGTCTCGCGCATGCGCACGATGGAGCTCCCTCCATTGTGCGCATGCGCAGTGGGGCAACATCGACTCGCTTGCGAGCGTCCTTTGCTCGCGAGCGGGTCTGAATGACCCCCACAGTTTGCTTAAAAAAACCAAATACATTGGAAAACATCGGTTACAGAGAACCAATGTTTGTATCTAAATAATGTCTTGTATTCAATGTTAAAAACATTGGTACTTCCAATGTTTTCTTTCGATGTCCCATCCTACATCCTCTGTGTGCAAACCTATAGTATGGGATAGCTGTATCTTTATACATGTTACCAAACAAAGAAAACAAACAGTTTTCTGTACAGATGCAGATTACTTTCTAAGGGGCCTATGTATCAAGCTGATTTTTTTTTTTTTTTTACATAAAATGATGCAGGAACTGCAGTTTCTGCATCATTTTATCTATTGTTGCTATGTACTAGTAGCAGAATGCAGGAGATGTCACTTCAGATCGCAGCCCCCATTGTTTTCAATGGGGACTACGATCTAACCCCAATGTACTAAACTCCAATGGTGTCAACTACTATAAGCCTATGGGGGCTCCGTGGGCAGGAGAGAGATCTTTCGATATCTCCCCCGCAGTCCCTGGCCGGCCCCAGAAGCTTCCCCCAGGGAAATCTTTCACTTCTGTGATAGACTTATGCAAAATGCCGGGGAAATAACTCATGGGGACAGCAATTACAACAACCGTAGTACATAGCCAGGATATTTTGATTAAAAATTTAAATATCCCGATTACCGCGATTATTAGTACTGGGGTCTAGTAATCATCACTCAATTTCTACAAAAGCTGGTGAAAATTACCATGTTTACTTTTGGAGAAATTAAGTTTTGGGGCCATTCATCATAAAGGTAACACAGGAGATATCTCCTGCTTACCTTTCTCTCCCGAATGGCCCGCTGTCCCCATACACTAGTATCACAGATATCTCCTGCTTACCTTCCTCTCCCGGAATGGCCGCTGTCCTCATACACTAGTATCACAGATATCTCCTGTTACCTTTCTCTCCCGGAATGTCCCGCTGTCCTCATACACTAGTATCACAGATATTTCCTGCTTACCTTCCTCTCCCGGAATGGCCCGCTGTCCCCATACACTAGTATCACAGATATCTCCTGCTTACATTCCTCTCCCGGAATGGCCCGCTGTCCCCATACACTGGTATCACAGATATCTCCTGCTTACCTTCCTCTCCCGGAATGGCCCGCTGTCCCCATACACTGGTATCACAGATATCTCCTGCTTACCTTCCTCTCCCGGAATGGCCCGCTGTCCCCATACACTAGTATCACAGATATCTCCTGCTTACCTTTCTCTCCCGGAATGGCCCGCCGTCCCCATACACTAGTATCACAGATATCTCCTGCTTACATTCCTCTCCCGGAATGTCCTGCTGTCCCCATACACTAGTATCACAGATATCTCCTGCTTACCTTCCTCTCCCGGAATGTTCCGCTGTCCCCATACACTAGTATCACAGATATCTCCTGCTTACCTTTCTCTCCCGTAATGGCCGCTGTCCCCATTCACTAGTATCACAGATATCTCCTGCTTACCTTCCTCTCCCGGAATGGCCGATGTCCCCATACACTAGTATCACATATCTCCTGCTTACCTTCCTCTCCCGGAATGGCCCGCTGTCCCCATACACTAGTATCACAGATATCTCCTGCTTACCTTTCTCTCCCGGAATGGCCCGCTGTCCCCATACACTAGTATCACAGATATCTCCTGCTTACCTTCCTCTCCCGGAATGTTCCGCTGTCCCCATACACTAGTATCACAGATATCTCCTGCTTACCTTTCTCTCCCGGAATGGCCCGCTGTCCCCATAGACTAGTATCACAGATATCCCCTGCTTACCTTCCTCTCCCGGAATGGCCGCTGTCCCCATACACTAGTATCACATATCTCCTGCTTACCTTCCTCTCCCGGAATGGCCCGCTGTCCCCATACACTAGTATCACAGATATCTCCTGCTTACCTTCCTCTCCCGGAATGGCCCGCTGTCCCCATACACTAGTATCACAGATATCTCCTGCTTACCTTCCTCTCCTGGAATGACCGCTGTCCCCATACACTAGTATAGGGACCTAAATTCATCAAGCTCCTACGGGAGCATTCGCCATCTTCAGGTTGGATTCTTTTGGATCCCTCCGCCCCTGTTCGGCTCTTGACGCTGGGGCTCTGTGCGCCTGTGTAAACTCTAGTTCATTTAGGTGCTATAGCACTGGCAAGTCAGAGTCGGCAGTGCTAAGTTTCACATTCGGAAAAAAATACCTTAAATTCGGATCAGCTGTCTCCGCGCTAGAGCAATGATGAATTGCTCCGTCGCTCGCCACAATAATTAACATAATGAATAGACCCCTTACTGTGTGCATTATCCTTTTTTGCCCTATAGAATCTGTGCGAATAAAGCTGCGTACACACGTAAGATATTCTGTCCAACCATCCAACTAGATGATTGGTTGGAATGAAAATCTGGTAACATATGGGAGTAACTGATGATCAGCAATTTGCTCCTAAATGCCAGAAAACAGATGAAAATGACGTCAGACAAGTTTGTTAAATGTTTGATCTAAACAATTTGTTCAAACAACAGTTTTTGTCCATTTTCCGGCGTTTGGGAGCAAATTGCTGATTGTCATTTACTTTCATTCCTTACCAGATTTTCATTCCAACCAATCAACAAGTTGGATGGTTGGACAGAAAATCTTTATGTGTGTATGCAGCTTCATACCACGAAAAGCCCTATTGGCGCCTAACACAGCTATCACCGGTGATAGCCCCCCGCTGGTGGTAAGATTTTCTGCCAACACTTATATCTATCACTGCAAAACCTCTTCTGTTCCTACCTTCCTGTTACAAGAAAACAAACACTGAGGGGGGGGGGATATAATTTTTCAAAGCTCGGAGACAGATAACATTGTGAGAGATAAAGTATATGTTTAAAAAATTCCAGTTAGGAGCTGATTGGTTGGTACTTTATCTGTAACAATTTTCTCTCTCTCCAAGTTTTGGTGCATACACACACAACGATTTTGTTACCAACGATTTTATGAACAATTTTCTGTCAGATTTTTTTTTAAAGTGTAATGAACGATTTTTGTAACTTCCTTTAATGAAAATGGTTCAGTTGGTCAGTCAGAATGAACTACAAACAGGAACGCGCATGAACGATAATCGTTCATCGATATAACTCAGAAACTGAACGATTTTTTCAACGATTGAACGATAACGACGTCGTTAGAGTTAAATCGTTACGTGTGTACGCACCTATGAGAAATGAGCACCTAGAAATATGTCGGACAGTTATTCGCAGTTGTGCAAATGGTATGCGAGTGTCAAGCAGTGCCATAGATGGGAGTAGAGACGATGACTGGAGTGGGGCGATGGATGCCAACCACGTCCTAAGGACATACTTGCCTGCCCCCCCTTGAACCTGCGCCCCCCCACGAGCCCCTGGAAGAGGTGGCACCTCTCCTGTATCCTGCCCACTTCCTAATGAACTGGGCAGAATGGGGTGAATCTTACCCGAAATCCGCGGTCTGTTGGGAAAGGCCTAATGATGAAATAGTCCGGCCCCGCCCCCCGGCATTGCTCATCTGCTTATTCTCTCAGGGCTTCTCCCAGAGAGGCCATTTAAAAAGTAGGTAAGTGTGCCTAAGGAGCTCACACAGGTGGGTATGGGAGCTACCTGGGCAGTGACTGTGCCACCCCCTTGGCTATGCGTCCTGGGCAGCACAACCCTCATCACTGCCCAGGTCTCACGTCCATCAATAGAACAGAGAGGAACCTGTGTAACGTTATCACTTTGTACATTTGTGACAGTCGCTGGTAGCAGAGATACACAAGGAAGCCGTTCCTGAGCCTCCCCTGGTCTGTGGCTATTACAAGGCACCGGCCACTTTGTGTATAATTTCCAGTTACCATGCAGCGTCATGAATACACTGTCTGGGAGCTGCTCTGCCCCCATCACATCTCTTACTGCAGATCTTCTAATACAAATGTATTTGGTAAAGACACAGGACGGGAAATCAGAATACGTCTGCCGTTCAGTCAGCTAAGAAATAAGATGATTACATTCTTATACTTCCAGTCCCTGATATAAACATAACTACAGCATCATCTTCTGAGAGTAAATGATAAAAAAAAAAGACCCATCTAGGCCACCATAGGGCTTCTCGTCCTGTCCTAACTATGGCCAATCAGGAGATGAATATTTACCGCACTCATCTGAGCTTTTGTGTTGCCCTCATAGGCACCTTGGACCTCATTCAGACCCGGTCACAAGCGCTGATCGCTCGCAACCGGGTCGATGTTTAGGCCCTGCGCGCGCGCAGCGGCCGCACTTCACATGCGCAAGCCCCGGAGCGATAGAGAAATTCTCTCGCTCCGGAGCTCACTGCAAAGGGGTCGGCTGTCGATGGTGATCGACAGCTCTACCCGTTTTGTAAGCGTGGTTGGGGGGTGGTTTCACAAACGGAGGCGTTCCTTAAGGAACGCCTGACGTTTTGTGGGCGGCCGCACTGACTTCAGCAGTGATGTCAGTGGGGAGCTTTCTGCTCAATCAGAGCAGGAAGCTCCCTGGGGCTTGCGGTTGCCGAGACCCAACCTTAGGGTCTCTTTGCAAGCCCCGATGGTCGCGATGGTCTTGACCATCGCGACCATTAACCTGGTTGGTCGCTAAAGCTGTCTTGCGACCGCCTATGCATTAGGGCCCTTGTCTGTATATTACACTCATCACCCCACACCAGTCACCACACTAATATTAATAACCCCAACACTTGCTAATATAAATTCTGTGTGTGTTACCGCTGGTGTATGGGTGACTCGCCCACTGGTAGGAGGAATGGTCACCCACTACCAGAGCCAGCGAGTAGGGACTGGTGCTGGGTGATAATAATCCATTATTATATATTACAGACTATTACTTACAACATACTATTATATAGTACAGTTCTGTAATCTTACTACAACTAAACATGAAAGAATACTGTCTTATTTTATAAGTGCTGTCTATAATTCTATACTGGGAAAGGATAAACAATATAGTGTAATCCACAGGTTCTCAAACTCGGTCCTCAGGAACCCCAAACAGTGCATGTTTTCCAGGTCTCCTCACAGAAATAATTAGCTCCACCTGTGAATCTTTTAAAACATGTCAGTGAGTAATGAGTACACCTGTGCTCCTGCTGAGTGACCTGGGTAACGTGACCTGTGTGGGGTCCTGAAGACCGAGTTTGAGAACCATTGCTGTAATCTGTAGTGATCGGGATCCTCTCACCTCTCTTCTGTATCTTAGGCTCCCATTTATCAAAGGGAATTTGAGGTAAATTCTCCGAAAACACCTGTTTTCGGGGGTTTACCTCAGATACTAAGTATCCCCCGAATGTATGAAGGAGGGACCGCTGTACATATCTCCGATACCTGCTGCGATTCCTCCATTGCCGCCGGCAGCCGCCTCCCCCATAGCTTTCTATGGGGGATGCGATGCTGCCAAATGTATCAATATCCGGAATGCGAAGCATTCCCGATATTGGCCCCAGCAGCTAACGCCATCTAAAGATAGCGTTAGCCGCTGTAGCCTATGGGGACTTACCGCATGTCAGCCGGCGGAGGGATCTCCCAGATCCCTCCACCGGCAATGGGAGCCGCTCATGTGCAGTACGCGGGACTGCGCATGCGCAACAGTCTCCGGCCACATTGCAGGAACGGGCTCCGAAACCCTGCATGTGCCGGGTCATACATTGGGCCGCTTTGATCGCATTTTGCAATGCGATCATGGGCAGTACTGCATGCCCTGATCACATTGCAAAATGCGATCATTAATAAATGGGCCCCACTGTATGTTCCTGTACAGTTATCATGGTATAATATATATGTCCCCTTATTGTACAGCACTGCAGTGTATGATGGTGATATAGTGTAATCTGTAGTGACCTCTCACCTCCTGTATCACTGTATGTTCCTGTACTGTTATCATGGTATAATCTATATGCCCCCTTATTGTACAGCACTGCAGTATATGATGGTGATATAGTGTAATCTGTAGTGACCTCTCACCTTCTGTATCACTGTATGTTCCTGTACTGTTATCATGGTATAATCTATATGCCCCCTTATTGTACAGCACTGCAGTATATGATGGTGATATAGTGTAATCTGTAGTGACCTCTCACCTTCTGTATCACTGTATGTTCCTGTACTGTTATCATGGTATAATCTATATGTCCCCTTATTGTACAGCTCTGCAGTATATGATGGTGATATAGTGTAATCTGTAGTGACCTCTCACCTTCTGTATCACTGTATGTTCCTGTACTGTTATCATGGTATAATCTATATGTCCCCTTATTGTACAGCGCTGCAGTATATGATGTGATATAGTGTAATCTGTAGTGACCTCTCACCTTCTGTATCACTGTATGTTCCTGTACTGTTATCATGGTATAATATATATGTCCCCTTATTGTACAGCGCTGCAGTATATGATGGTGATATAGTGTAATCTGTAGTGACCTCTCACCTTCTGTATCACTGTATGTTCCTGTACTGTTATCATGGTATAATGTATATGTCCCCTTATTGTACAGCGCTGCAGTATATGATGGTGATATAGTGTAATCTGTAGTGACCTCTCACCTTCTGTATCACTGTATGTTCCTGTACTGTTATCATGGTATAATCTATATGTCCCCTTATTGTACAGCACTGCAGTATATGATGGTGATATAGTGTAATCTGTAGTGACCTCTCACCTCCTGTATCACTGTATGTTCCTGTACTGTTATCATGGTATAATCTATGTGTCCCCTTATTGTACAGCACTGCAGTATATGATGGTGATATAGTGTAATCTGTAGTGAGCGGGGTCCTCTCACCTTCTGTATCACTGTATGTTCCTGTACTGTTATCATGGTATAATCTATATGTCCCCTTATTGTACAGCACTGCAGTATATGATGGTGATATAGTGTAATCTGTAGTGACCTCTCACCTTCTGTATCACTGTATGTTCCTGTACTGTTATCATGGTATAATCTATATGTCCCCTTATTGTACAGCACTGCAGTATATGATGGTGATATAGTGTAATCTGTAGTGACCTCTCACCTTCTGTATCACTGTATGTACCTGTACTGTTATCATGGTATAATCTATATGTCCCCTTATTGTACAGCGCTGCAGTATATGATGGTGATATAGTGTAATCTGTAGTGAGCGGGGTCCTCTCACCTTCTGTATCACTGTATGTTCCTGTACTGTTATCATGGTATAATCTATATGTCCCCTTATTGTACAGCGCTGCAGTATATGATGGTGATATAGTGTAATCTGTAGTGACCTCTCACCTTCTGTATCACTGTATGTACCTGTACTGTTATCATGGTATAATCTATATGTCCCCTTATTGTACAGCGCTGCAGTATATGATGTGATATAGTGTAATCTGTAGTGACCTCTCACCTTCTGTATCACTGTATGTTCCTGTACTGTTATCATGGTATAATCTATATGTCCCCTTATTGTACAGCACTGCAGTATATGATGTGATATAGTGTAATCTGTAGTGACCTCTCACCTTCTGTATCACTGTATGTTCCTGTACTGTTATCATGGTATAATCTATATGTCCCCTTATTGTACATGGTGATATAGTGCAATCTGTAGTGATCTCTCACCTTCTGTATCACTGTATGTTCCTGTACTGTTATCATGGTATAATCTATATGTCCCCTTATTGTACAGCACTGCAGTATATGATGGTGATATAGTGTAATCTGTAGTGACCTCTCACCTTCTGTATCACTGTATGTTCCTGTACTGTTATCATGGTATAATCTATATGTCCCCTTATTGTACAGCGCTGCAGTATATGATGGTGATAGTGTAATCTGTAGTGACCTCTCACCTTCTGTATCACTGTATGTTCCTGTACTGTTATCATGGTATAATCTATATGTCCCCTTATTGTACAGCGCTGCAGTATATGATGGTGATAGTGTAATCTGTAGTGACCTCTCACCTTCTGTATCACTGTATGTTCCTGTACTGTTATCATGGTATAATCTATATGTCCCCTTATTGTACAGCGCTGCAGTATATGATGGTGATATAGTGTAATCTGTAGTGACCTCTCACCTTCTGTATCACTGTATGTTCCTGTACTGTTATCATGGTATAATATATATGTCCCCTTATTGTACAGCGCTGCAGTATATGATGGTGATATAGTGTAATCTGTAGTGACCTCTCACCTTCTGTATCACTGTATGTTCCTGTACTGTTATCATGGTATAATCTATATGTCCCCTTATTGTACAGCGCTGCAGTATATGATGGTGATATAGTGTAATCTGTAGTGACCTCTCACCTTCTGTATCACTGTATGTTCCTGTACTGTTATCATGGTATAATATATATGTCCCCTTATTGTACAGCACTGCAGTATATGATGGTGATATAGTGTAATCTGTAGTGACCTCTCACCTTCTGTATCACTGTATGTTCCTGTACTGTTATCATGGTATAATATATATGTCCCCTTATTGTACAGCGCTGCAGTATATGATGGTGATATAGTGTAATCTGTAGTGACCTCTCACCTCCTGTATCACTGTATGTTCCTGTATTGTTATCATGCTATAATCTATATGTCCCCTTATTGTACAGCACTGCAGTATATGATGGTGATATAGTGTAATCTGTAGTGACCTCTCACCTTCTGTATCACTGTATATTCCTGTACTGTTATCATGGTATAATCTATATGTCCCCTTATTGTACAGCACTGCAGTATATGATGGTGATATAGTGTAATCTGTAGTGACCTCTCACCTTCTGTATCACTGTATGTTCCTGTACTGTTATCATCTATATGTCCCCTTATTGTACAGCACTGCAGTATATGATGGTGATATAGTGTAATCTGTAGTGACCTCTCATCTTCTGTATCACTGTATGTTCCTGTACTGTTATCATGGTATAATCTATATGTCCCCTTATTGTACAGCGCTGCAGTATATGATGGTGATATAGTGTAATCTGTAGTGACCTCTCACCTTCTGTATCACTGTATGTTCCTGTACTGTTATCATGGTATAATATATATGTCCCCTTATTGTACAGCGCTGCAGTATATGATGGTGATATAGTGTAATCTGTAGTGACCTCTCACCTTCTGTATCACTGTATGTTCCTGTACTGTTATCATGGTATAATATATGTCCCCTTATTGTACATCGCTGCAGTATATGATGGTGATATATATATATATATATATATATATAATATATATATATATATATGTATATAATAAAATGATAACCAAACAAATAGTTTTGAATGGCAGTAACAGACCTCACTCTTATATCTGTGACCCTTCTTGTGAAGAGAGTTCTGTCTGCTATGAGATATTATCCTGAAAGAAGCTGCAATCAGTGTCGGATAATGACAGCAATAGCCAGCTTTCATAATCAGACTTATCAGGACAGGAATGTGCTGAACGCTTGATTAGACAGCTCCTGGATTACAGCGCAAATCTCTCTTGTCATAGCCACAATTTAAGATATCGAGTCAGTCACCACATATCAATGAAATTGGGTTATGTTTGCAGGTTCATCAATAACTTTGAATCATGCGTCTCTCACGGCTGCTAAAATATTACCTCTGCTGCTATATCTCTCAGTTATTTCATCAGGGCCTCCACGAGAACATCTCTCCCGCTACCCAGGCTGGGGCCCGTCTCGTGTGAACGCCGACTTCAGTAAAAAGCCCCATTTGTCATTGGAGTAATTATATCAGATGAGGGCGTGTGGTCTCCTACAGACAGTAGGATGGACAGTAAGACGATGGACAGATCTACTGTAAGAATCCGGTTATAGATGGGGATAATACTGAACGTTTCCTCCTAGGAAGACAGCTGGATGTGATCTCCTTACACTACACACAGACTTTTGATACGATCCAAATATGACTGATACCTAAATTAAAAAGTGTTAAGGAAATGGAACCTCAGGAGCCTATGCGTTAATAATTGCGGCAGCGCTGCGATTACTATTAGCCTTCATCGTCACAGACTTTTTCATTTTTAACTAAAGTACCCCAGCTATGTACTAAAATGAACGGGGTTGCGATGACTGCGAGTTACATCCCAGTCACACTGTAGAGGGATCTGTCACACTTCCAAAAGACGTCTGCTCGGAATCTTACCCAGCGTCAGTTACATGAGCTGCTCGTAGGCTGGGGGAGAAGGATCCTGAGATCCCTCTCCTGGGAGAATGTTTCCATAGACCTAAAGCCGTTACCACCATATGAGCAGGGCGTTAAGCAACTCAGAAAAGCTGTTTTGTTTTTTTTGGAGCTTGGTACATAGGGGTCATAACAAAGTTCATGTAATAAGCATCTATTCTTACATATGATATTAATAAACAGTTATTTTGTAATGACCTGCTGAACGGCTCTAATTTTATTAATGGGGAGACCACGATGATCTCTTTAAAGAGCCTGAGCCAGATGCAGCAGTGGTTTCAGACACGGTGGCGCATGGTTTTCGCCTGCGCATGCTTGGGAGTGCATCGCACATGTGTCACGATTTTGTTCGTACAGAGTTGCAGAACAAATATAGATGCATGGTGGCAGAACTGTATGGTGTGTTCCTGGGTGGTGAAAAGACGAACATATCTGCGTCCAAATAAGAATCGGGCCTAAAGTGGCTGAAACTGGGCTCATCAGTACCAATTATATGATCATATGAACTGTGTTGATTTCAGCTCACATTCATGCAAATTACACAATTACGTAATAAAAAAAAAAACATGTAACGTATAAATATATACTATATCAGCAATAATCCGTATAGTGGGAGAAACGCAGAGTGCGCAGTGACTACACACAATGGCCAGACAAATTCACGGAACTCTCCGTAAGGGAACGCGGTCCCTGCAGGCCAGGAGCCAGTACAATATATCATTTTACAGAGATGAAAGACTAATACCTGTTTTTTTCTGATATTCTTACAGATTCGAATATAAAAAAAGATTTCTTATTAAGAAAATGTGATTGGGAAAATGTCAGGAATATAAAGAATACAAACTGCGCACAGTATGTTTCCCTCTTACTCGTATCCCACCAAGACAAAGTCGACTGGAAATAATGAACTCAGCTCTGTACAGCACAATGCGGAATACAGAGCAGGGAAACTGTGCTTAAAGGGAAATCGGCACAATCTGCAAGTACTGGAGAAGAATTTAAATTCACCCTGAAAATGATATACTACTGTGATTGTAAATGTGTCACCGGATATTAGTTAGATCTGGGGTTGGTGATTTAGCCAAGGGTCAGAGAGACAGAGGTCAGGAATCAGAGGAGAAGACTGCCAGAAAGCCAGGGGTCAAGCCACATGTCATTAGGCCATTCCTTGATGCAGGTATACACGGATGACATGATCAACGGGCAGCAGGTAGTTAACTGAGCCTGTGGTTCACTGTGCAGTTGGCCGTTCAAGTATCAGATTTCTCCTCTTCATAGGCATGAAACACCCTGTGCCTGCAGCATTGGAGCATCTGCACCATATCGGAGAACTGTGATCCCAAACAGTGATCCCTGCGATCAGTGATCCCTGCATGATAACTATGAGGCCTTCAGGGCATATGAAACCTGCAGAGCAGGGTCAGTCAGGGATTGCACCTGTACAGAACAGGGCACCTTCATTGGCCGGAGAAGTGACATCCTCTGTGTATAATTATCTGTCCACTCTCAGAGTCAAGTAAACTGTATTTTACTTAACAGGACACCTACAAAAAAATGGGCAAGAGAAGCGACTGTTCTGGTTGGGTTCTTTCCAGTGATCCAGAAATGGAGATACTGGAATGTCAGAGGCTCCAGGATTCACCTGTTACTTTACGGTCAATGTTGCTTTGGCCTATAAACAAACATCTTTCCTTGGAGACAATTTAGTGCACATTGGATGAGAGCTGCCATGAATACTGTAGAGGAGAGTACCCTGACTCAGCTGCCCTGCATACTGGAGAGAGGAGAGTGCCCTGACTCAGCTGCCCTGCATACTGGAGAGGAGAGTGCCCTGACTCAGCTGCCCTGCATACTGGAGAGAGGAGTAACCTGACTCAGCTGCCCTGCATACTGGAGAGAGGAGTAACCTGACTCAGCTACCCTGCATACTGGAGAGGAATAACCTGACTCAGCTGCCCTGCATACTGGAGAGAGGAGTAACCTGACTCAGCTGCCCTGCATACTGGAGAGGAGTAAGCTGACTCAGATGCCCTGCATACTGGAGAGAGGAGTAACCTGACTCAGCTGCCCTGCATACTGGAGAGAGGAGTAACCTGACTCAGCTGCCCTGCATACTGGAGAGAGGAGTAACCTGACTCGGCTGCCCTGCATGCTGGAGAAGAGTAACCTGACTCAGCTGCCCTGCATACTGGAGAGGAGAGTAACCTGACTCGGCTGCCCTGCATACTGGAGAGAGGAGTAACCTGACTCGGCTGCCCTGCACGCTGGAGAGGAGTAACCTGACTCAGCTGCCCTGCATACTGGAGAGGAGAGTAACCTGTCTCAGCTGCCCTGCATGCTGGAGAAAGGAGTAACCTGACTCGGCTGCCCTGCATGCTGGAGAGAGGAGTAACCTGACTCGGCTGCCCTGTATGCTGGAGAGAGGAGTAACCTGACTCGGCTGCCCTGCATGCTGGAGAGAGGAGTAACCTGACTCGGCTGCCCTGCATGCTGGAGAGAGGAGTAACCTGACTCGGCTGCCCTGTATGCTGGAGAGAGGAGTAACCTGACTCGGCTGCCCTGCATGCTGGAGAGAGGAGTAACCTGACTCGGCTGCCCTGCATACTGGAGAGGGGAGTAACCTGACTCGGCTGCCCTGCATACTCTAGAGAGGAGTAACCTGACTCGGCTGCCCTGCATGCTGGAGAGAGGAGTAACCTGACTCGGCTGCCCTGCATACTGGAGAGAGGAGTAACCTGACTTAGCTGCCCTGCATACTGGAGAGAGGAGTAACCTGACTCAGATGCCCTGCATACTGGAGAGAGGAGTAACCTGACTTAGCTGCCCTGTATACTGGAGAGAGGAATAACCTGACTTAGCTGCCCTGTATACTGGAGAGAGCAGAGCACCCTGACTCGGCTGCCCTGCATACTGGAGAGGAGAGTAACCTGACTCAGCTGCCCTGCATACTGGAGAGAGGAGTAACCTGACTCGGCTGCCCTGCATGCTGGAGAGGAGTAACCTGAATCAGCTGCCCTGCATACTGGAGAGGAGAGTAACCTGTCTCAGCTGCCCTGTATGCTGGAGAGAGGAGTAACCTGACTCGGCTGCCCTGCATGCTGGAGAGAGGAGTAACCTAACTCGGCTGCCCTGCATGCTGGAGAGGGGAGTAACCTGACTCGGCTGCCCTTCATACTCTAGAGAGGAGTAACCTGACTCGGCTGCCCTGCATGCTGGAGAGAGGAGTAACCTGACTCGGCTGCCCTGCATGCTGGAGAGAGGAGTAACCTGACTCGGCTGCCCGGTATACTGGAGAGAGGAGTAACCTGACTTAGCTGCCCTGTATACTGGAGAGAGAAATAACCTGACTTAGCTGCCCTGTATACTGGAGAGAGGAGTAACCTGACTCGGCTGCCCTGCATACTGGAGAGAGGAGTAACCTGACTCGGCTGCCCTTCATACTCTAGAGAGGAGTAACCTGACTCGGCTGCCCTGTATACTGGAGAGAGGAGTAACCTGACTCGGCTGCCCTGTATACTGGAGAGAGGAGTAACCTGACTTGGCTGCCCTGTATACTGGAGAGAGGAATAACCTGACTCGGCTGCCCTGCATGCTGGAGAGAGGAGTAACCTGACTCGGCTGCCCTGTATGCTGGAGAGAGGAGTAACCTGACTTAGCTGCCCTGTATACTGGAGAGAGGAGTAACCTGACTTAGCTGCCCTGTATACTGGAGAGAGGAATAACCTGACTTAGCTGCCCTGTATACTGGAGAGAGGAGTAACCTGACTCGGCTGCCCTGCATACTGGAGAGAGGAGTAACCTGACTCGGCTGCCCTTCATACTCTAGAGAGGAGTAACCTGACTCGGCTGCCCTGTATACTGGAGAGAGGAGTAACCTGACTCGGCTGCCCTGTATACTGGAGAGAGGAGTAACCTGACTTAGCTGCCCTGTATACTGGAGAGAGGAATAACCTGACTTAGCTGCCCTGTATACTGGAGAGAGGAGTAACCTGACTCAGCTGCCCTGCATACTGGAGAGAGGAGTAACCTGACTCAGCTGTCCTGCATACTGGAGAGAGGAGTAACCTGACTCTGCTGCCCTGCATACTGGAGAGAGGAGTAACCTGACTCGGCTGCCCTGCATGCTGGAGAGAGGAGTAACCTGACTCGGCTGCCCTGCATACTGGAGAGGGGAGTAACCTGACTCAGCTGCCCTTCATACTCTAGAGAGGAGTAACCTGACTCGGCTGCCCTGCATGCTGGAGAGAGGAGTAACCTGACTCTGCTGCCCTGCATACTGGAGAGAGGAGTAACCTGACTCGGCTGCCCTGCATACTGGAAAGAGGAGTAACCTGACTCGGCTGCCCTGCATGCTGGAGAGGGGAGTAACCTGACTCGGCTGCCCTGCATGCTGGAGAGGGGAGTAACCTGACTCGGCTGCCCTGCATGCTGGAGAGAGGAGTAACCTGACTCGGCTGCCCTGCATGCTGGAGAGAGGAGTAACCTGACTCGGCTGCCCTGCATGATGGAGAGAGGAGTAACCTGACTCGGCTGCCCTGCATGCTGGAGAGAGGAGTAACCTGACTCGGCTGCCCTGCATGCTGGAGAGGGGAGTAACCTGACTCAGCTGCCCTTCATACTCTAGAGAGGAGTAACCTGACTCAGCTGCCCTGCATGCTGGAGAGAGGAGTAACCTGACTCGGCTGCCCTGCATACTGGAGAGAGTAACCTGACTCTGCTGCCCTGCATGCTGGAGAGAGGAGTAACCTGACTCGGCTGCCCTGTATACTGGAGAGAGGAGTAACCTGACTCAGCTGCCCTGCATACTGGAGAGAGGAGTAACCTGACTCGGCTGCCCTGCATGCTGGAGAGAGGAGTAACCTGACTCGGCTGCCCTGCATGCTGGAGAGAAGAGTAACCTGACTCGGCTGCCCTGCATGCTGGAGAGAGGAGTAGCCTGACTCGGCTGCCCTGCATGCTGGAGAGAGGAGTAACCTGACTCAGCTGCCCTGCATGCTGGAGAGAGGAGTAACCTGACTCGGCTGCCCTGCATGCTGGAGAGAGGAGTAACCTGACTCGGCTGCCCTGCATGCTGGAGAGAGGAGTAACCTGACTCGGCTGCCCTGCATGCTGGAGAGAGGAGTAACCTGACTCGGCTGCACTGCATGCTGGAGAGAGGAGTAACCTGACTCGGCTGCCCTGCATGCTGGAGAGAGGAGTAACCTGACTCGGCTGCTCTGTATACTGGAGAGCACCCTGACTTTGATGCACTGCATACTGGAGAGCAGAGTACCATAACTCAACTACCCTGCATACCGGAGAGCGGAAAGTACCCTGTATACTGGAGAGAGCAGAGCACCCTGACTCGGCTGCCCTGTATACTGGAGAGAGCAGAGCACCCTGACTCAGCTGCCCTGCATACAGGAGAGAGCAGAGCACCCTGACTCAGCTGCCCTGTATACAGGAGAGAGCAGAGCACCCTGACTCAGCTGCCCTGTATACAGGAGAGAGCAGAGCACCCTGACTCAGCTGCCCTGTATACAGGAGAGAGCAGAGCACCCTGACTCAGCTGCCCTGTATACAGGAGAGAGCAGAGCACCCTGACTCAGCTGCCCTGTATACTGGAGAGAGACTGGATATAGGTTTTTGAGATAACCTTTATCTATAGGTTATTATACAATTAGAATACTACTACTCCATTTATGTAAACCACACAACATATTCTAGATTATCTTCTTGTCATCTCCATGGTAGTTGAGTGTTCAGGCCGCCTACAAAGAATAGTGCATGTGGCAATGACCAAATGCTGATTATCAGAAAGACAGAGCATTAAACGTCGGTATTACCTGTCACTATGAAGCTGGACAACATCTTAAAGGTATAGTTTATTTCTACTTTCAGACATGCAGGGAAACTGTAAATGGGATAATATCTAGCGACGGGTAATGCTGCCTGTGACAGCTGCAAAGAGCATTGAAATTCATAACGTCTGAAGTCCAATTCCAGCAGAAGTCAGTGTAGGACATCAATCATAAATGAAAGAAACAGTGAGCTATTTTCTGGGAGCACGGTGCCAATCACAAGAGAAATGTCACACGTCAGACAATGAGAACTTGCTATTTTTCAAATGTATTACAAATTTACAATGGAAGTGTAAAGAGACCGAGCCCTCCGGCTTCATCGGCTCTGACAGGAGCGATACTTTGTCCTTAGTGCTGCAGCCTAAGCAGGGCAGGCGAGGGGGGCTAGGGGGCAGACTAACCTGCTGATTACATCAGCACTACAGGGCTTCACAATGGACGACTCCATACATATCCAGATTCATTTTCTAGACTGTACGAGTTATTATTCTATTCATCAGTCTGCATAATGTTACCATTATCCCTGATCTATCTCCCAGACGTCTCCTGGTGGGGGATGGGAGTAGTAGCTGCCGGAGAGAGGCTGAGTGCCATGACGCAGGTGACAATCTTCAGGTATCCGAATAGCATCTAAGCACAGAAGTACAGAATGTGTGTGTGGAATAAAACCTATATAACATATAAACAATGTCAGTAGGAGAACTGTACATCCTTTTCATTGAGCGTTCAGGCTGTTTACTAGCCACTTATATATATTGCGAAGTCACTGACTCGGATCCATACACAAACTGCTCAGTTAGTGGTGGAATATGTTATAAACTTATCAGAAAGATTTTTTGCACTGTTCTCACTCTGCAGGAAAGGGCCAAGTGCAAAAGTAATCCTGGTCTTGTCCAACACCTGCAAAATTCAGGCATGATACTGTGACTGATGTGGACTGGTCTTGCTTCTGCCATAAAGCTGCTTAAATAGGCCTGAACCTGTGGTAACAGGCCACATGTCATTAGCCCATTCCTTCATGCAGGTCTACACAGATGAAATGATCACTGGGCAGCGGGTCCTGAACACAGCCTGAGGCTCAGGGCCTGATTCAGAGCCGCTCGTAAGCGGCCGCTCGTTCGCTCCGAGCGATGTTCGCACATCTGCGCATGCGTATGGGTCGTAATGCGCATGCGCCAACCAGTCATTGCGGTCGGAAATCGAGTGCTCGCAAAATAGCGAGTGCCTGCTAATTTGAGTGACAGGATGAGGCGTTTGTGGGTGGTAACAGGGGAAGGTGCTTGAAAATGCGGAGTGGTGATCCGAATGCAGGCGTGCCAAACGGTCAAAACGAGCGTTTTAAGGGTGTGCATAATTAACAAAGCAGCGTCATCGACCACGTCACTTGGTTGTTTCTTAGCCTGAACTGTTCGCATGATTGCCGTAGGAAAATCCAACCACAAGCACTGCGAGCAGTTCAGACGCCTTTCAATGTACTCGATTAATCAAATAAATAGCGGAGATGACGTAGGATGCGAGCGGCCAGGGGGCGTCTCTACAAAATAGCGAGCGCATGTTTCGTTCGCTCGCTCAGACATAGAGGCGTCAACAGACCGAGCGCTCAATTTAAATATCCGGCCCCTTTTTCTGAACGAGCGAGCGCAAATAGCGTCCGGCTCTGAATCAGGCCCTCAGTGTGCAGAGGCTGCCTGAGACTAACGGTGCATACACACGATCAGATTTCCTGTCAGATCTGAACGATAACGATTGTAAAAATCATTCAATCATTCATATCTGTAAGAAAATCTGACATGTGTGACTGCAACGATGAACGATGCGCGTTCCCGCAGGTCAGATAACGATATCTAGCATCTGATGTGTTTGCAGTCAGATTTGGACGATTCCATTCACTTTAATACTGTCTGAAATCGTTCAAATCGTTGGTAAAATTGTTCAAGGGCCATATTCAATATGGGGCGAAAAGTCAGTTATCGGCAATAATTTATCGCTGATGACGTCATTTTCGCCTATTTCCAATATCCCCGTATTCAATTTCATTGACTTTTCGTCTGTGCGAAGAGTCAATGTAAAAAAAACGGGGATCATTTTTCGCTTGCCTTTAGCAGGCGAAAAAAAGGGCAGAATTGGGGTTTAGGGGTGCAGGCTTAAAAAAAAAAGTAGCCTGCACCCCTGGGAATGGTCCCTAAAAATAATCTGTGTGTAAAAAAATAAAAAATAAAGACATCCCAAAAAATTAAAATTTGGGGGGTTTAAAAAAAAAATAAAAAATAGGGATCGCACTTCTAAATTAGCGGAATGGAGTCCAGAGGGGTTCCCTTATATGCGGCAGGTGTTTTCTTCATTACGGGAGTAGCGGCAGGTACATTTGTGCAGAATTTTTTAAAATAATTTAAGGGACTTAAAGATATGCTTGCACCCATTTTCAAGTACCCCAAATTTGATGGGCATAGTTATTTTCCCCAAAAAAACTTCTAAATGCTCTTCTGCATCACCATCTTCCAAGCCGCAATTATGCACCTGCCGCGGCTATTTAAAAACAGACTTTCTTCAGCAGGCAAAAACGGGGGTACCCAGAGTGATCCCCCATGTATGGACATCTTTAGGGGGGCCTAGGATTATTTCCCGAAACTTCCCGTGTTTTTTTTTTTTTTCGCGGATCCAAGTTTCGCCTGTTCCCGATTTCGCCTACATTGAAATTGAGTACAGGGAATAGCAGGCACGCGTGCGATACTTTTCCGCCTGGAAAACAGGCGAAGGAGGCAAAGTCCAGCAGGTGAAAAGTGTGGACTTTTCGCCCCAAATTGTTCAATCATTCAAATTGTTTGTAAAATCATTCATCTGACATATCTGACCGTGTGTATGCACCATCAGAGTTGGTCGTTCAAGTTCTAGATTTCTCCTAATCCTCAGCATGAAAAACCCTGTGCCGGCAGCATTGGGCCATGTGCATAATCAGTGTCACAGAAATGGTGTGATGCCAAATAGTGATCCCTGCGTGATAACTACGAGGCCTTCATGCAGTGGTGTATCTATAATGGGGGCAGTGCGTGCGGGGCACACGGGCCCCCCGGGGGGCCCGCACCGCACACATAGCACCCATATTATGTTAGACTTGCCTGTCCGTTGTCCCACATTGGGTGTCTGCGCTGCTCAGAACACCGGAAAATGGCCACCGCGGCCATTTTCCGGCGTTCTGCGCCTAGACTCCAGGCACATTCTAGTGCCCGGAGTCTACTAAGGCTCCGGTGGCTGGCTAGCCGCGTCAGTCTGCTGCGGGCCACCGGGGAGAGAGGAGGGGGCCCCGCACGGGGAGTGCACACAGGCTCCCTCCTCTCTTAAGACGCCCCTGCCTTCAGGCATATGAAACCTGCAGAGCAGCGTAAGTCAGATCAGTACAGGACAGGGAACCTTTACCGGAGAAGTGACGTCCTCTGTACCGAATTCTCTCCACTGTCAGAGCTAAGTACACTGTATTCCCCTCACCAGGGGTGTAGTAGGTTCAAATCCCGACAGCGGCAGCCCGGCAAGGGTGAAGATCCCGATCGTCCCTAAGGTAAGTATCGCTAACCTAATTCTACCCACTAACCCTCCCTTAGGGGTGCCTAACCATAACCTCCCCCCAAGTGCCTAACTCTAACCCCCCCTTCCCTGCTGCCTAAACCCAAGTCCCCCAGGGGGGGTGCCTAACCTTAACCACCCCTTCTCCTAGCCTAAACCTAACCCTCCCGGGGAGGGGGGTGCCTAACCCTAAGTCCCCCTGGGAGCCCTAAACCTAACACTCCCGGCGGCTGTCCGCGCCCGGCTTACCTTCATTCGGTACGGCGTATGGTTAATGACAGGCTTCGAGTTTTCGCCGCCTGTCATTAGTATCACGCCGGGATTAGAGAGTCTGGAAGCCGGCGGTCGGCATTTAGACGTCGGCTTCCAGGCTACATCCCCTCACCAGGACTCCCACAAAAAAGGTGCAACATTGACTGTTCTGGTTATTATACAATATAATATATTTTCATTGCTTAGATCTTATGAATTGAAGCAATGAATGCAATCTTTTTATTAATTAGTTTACAAAACCTTGAGATTACTACTTAGAAGTGGGTGAGGGATCCTGGCGGTCAGAATCCCGACAGGGTTAGGATAACAACACCTGTCTGCAAGTATCCTGCCCCTCCCTCCCTGCACCCTAACCACCCCCCAAAGAGCCTAACCCTCCCCCTAGTGCCGGCATTCTGGGCTGCTGGCACCCCAACAGCCGGGATTTCAGCTAGAGGTGGGAGAGTCATTAAACGTGTAGCGGGTACAGAGTAATGGATCATTTTCTCAGTTCCCTCGTTCCTCATCCCACATGCAGCTTCCTGGGAGTCACTTCATCTCGTACAGTTACATCACAGAGAAGGGGTAGGCAGAGTGCAGCACGTCAGCTGCTGTGGAACTATACATACCAGCATGCCCTGCCACAGATTTGCCATTCGAGCATGCTACAACTGTGGCATGTCATGCTGGTATGTATAGTTCCACAGCAGCTGCTTCCCCAGGCATAGAGTAAAAGAAAGCTTTGAGGAGATATTTGCGGCCAGACAATGGGGATATTCTGGGCATGCCGGCCCTTTGTCACCTCCATGGTAGTGAATGTAGTGCAGTGTCATCCTCAGACGTGGTAGTGAATGTGGTGCAGTGTCATCCTCAGAGGTGGTAGTGAATGTGGTGCAGTGTCATCCTCAGACGTGGTAGTGAATGTGGTGCAGTGTCATCCTCAGATGTAGTAGTGAATGTGGTGCAGTGTCATCCTCAGACATGGTAGTGAAAGTGGTGCAGTGTCATCCTCAGAGGTGGTAGTGAATGTGGTGCAGTGTAATCCTCAGAGGTGGTAGTGAATGTGGTGCAGTGTCATCCTCAGAGGTGGTAGTGAATGTAGCGCAGCTTCATCCTCAGACGTGGTAGTGAATGTAGCGCAGCGTCATCCTCAGACGTGGTGGTGAATGTAGCGCAGTGTCATCCTCAGACGTGGTAGTGAATGTAGTGCAGTGTCATACTCAGACGTGGTAGTGAATGTAGCGCAGTGTCATCCTCAGACGTGGTAGTGAATGTAGTGCAGTGTCATCCTCAGACGTGGTAGTGAATGTAGTGCAGTGTCATCAGACGTGGTAGTGAATGTAGTGCAGTGTCATCCTCAGACGTGGTAGTGAATGTAGCGCAGTGTCATCCTCAGACATGGTAGTGAATGTGGTGCAGTGTCATCCTCAGAGGTGGTAGTGAATGTGGCGCAGTGTCATCCTCAGACGTGGTAGTGAATGTAGCGCAGTGTCATCCTCAGACGTGGTAGTGAATGTAGCGCAGTGTCAATCTCAGACGTGGTAGTGAATGTAGCGCAGTGTCATCCTCAGATGTGGTAGTGAATGTAGCGCAGTGTCATCCTCAGACGTGGTAGTGAATGTAGCGCAGTGTCATCCTCAGACGTGGTAGTGAATGTAGCGCAGTGTCATCCTCGGACGTGGTAGTGAATGTAGTGCAGTTTCATCCTCAGACGTGGTAGTGAATGTGGCGCAGTGTCATCCTCAGACGTGGTAGTGAATGTAGTGCAGTTTCATAGAACTGTTTTTTTAAAGTTTGCGTAGTATGAGAAGATTAATGCCAGAAATATTCCACTTTCCCCCCAAAGTTTCCACTGTCGTTCAGTCTTTACAATCAAATATGTATAGTTTATAAACCAGCACAGATTGTAATTTCACGGTTTCCTGCTGATCCCCTCTAGGACATCACAATGAATCGAGAACTACAAACATAAGTAATGACACTTTTTACCGTTTCATATCCGATACACAAACTGCCCAGAGGACGCGGCTGCTGCCAGGACGCGGCTGCTTGACTTTTATCACCCTCTACAAATGAAAAAATAAGATGCTCAAAACTATATAATACCAGCTAACATCTCTAACTGGGCTCCGTATAACAGAAACCAACACTGGAGCTGTGAGTTTGCAAAATATCACTTTAAGGGGCCTATGTATCAAAGCTAGAGGTGACATAAAATTGTGAAATATAGATCACCAACCAATCAGCTCCAAACTATCATTTCTTCAACACAGCCTGCAAAATGTAAGTTAGAAGCTGACTGGTTGGTGATATATAGCTCACAATTTTATCTCACATCCAGCTTTGATACATATGCCCCTAAATGTAAGCTGTTGTTCTGATACTGACCCCCAACTGTCACTACGCAATTACAGCACAGACATAAACAACTGGGAATAACTGGAAGCCATCACCAGACACTAAAATAAAATTAGGATTGTAAACGGAAAAAGGAACCGAAATATAAAAGGAGAAAGTCACAGGTGGTGAGGTCATAAAGAACGGGAGAAAACTTTAGTTTAACGTGACTTACTTTTTCAATAGACTGTATTCATTTTGCCGACAAACGAGAGGTAGGGATAAGGGGGCAACCATTGTCTATGAGTAAGCATTCTAATATTACCATGCTAAATACAGCAGCTATGCAAAATTTCCATTAATATTACAGACCTTGGGTCTTAGGGGGTCATTCAGACCCGCTTGTGAGCGGCAGTACGCTCGCAAGCGGGTCGATGTTCCCCCACTGCGCATGCGCACGATGGAGGGAGCTCCGTCGTGCGCATGCGCGAGACCCGGCGAGCGACGGGCTCTCCATCGTTCTGGGTCTCGCACCAAAGGTGGCGTGCTGTCGATGTTGATTGACAGCACGCCCCCTTTGGTGGGCGTGCCGGGGGCGTGCCTGCCAGACGGAGGCGTTCCCATGGGAACGCCTACCGTCTGAAGCCGGCCCCATTGACATCACTAGTGATGTCAGTGGGAGTGATTTTGGCTCTGATAGAGCCAAAATCACTCTAGGGCTTGCGGCAGCGAGACCCTACCGCAGGGTCTCCGTCGCAAGCCCGATGGTCGCGATGGTCTTGTCCATCGCGACCATCATCATGGACGCTCGCATAAGCTGTGGGTGGTCACCCACAGCTATGCGAGCGTCCAGGAGGACGCTCCATTTTCATGGAGGAGGGCCCTGATTCAGAGCGAGCGCTCTGGTCAGAGGAGGGCCCTGATTCAAGACCATCGCGACCACCATCATGGACGCTCGCATAAGCTGTGGGTGGTAACCCACAGCAATGCAGGCGTCCATGAGGACGCTCCTAAAACAGGTAGGAGGGCCCTGATTCAGAGCGAGCGCTCTGGTCAGAGCGTTCAGCTCTGAATCAGGCCCTTATTCCGCTTAGGACAGAATTGCATTGGTGCACTCAAGCAGCTTAGTAATTCCATCCTTGCAATTATGGTAATGCAGCAGGGGCCATCACGCTTCCTAGATCCATGACTTTTCCGAGCTGCGTTGTACAACGCAGCATTGGATAATCTGTGAGAACATTGGCCAGCTAAGTGACCCATGGGATTCTGCACGCCGGCCACCGCAGATAAGAGAAAGAGGCCAGGAAATCTCTGTCAGCCGCTGGAGAACCTGGTCCCTGCCCTCCCCCCCCCCAATGTCCGCGACACACATCTGGGGTTGGAGGTCAGGTGTCTTGTTAGTACAGGAATGGCCAGGAGGGGTTTAAGAGCCCAGTACTGAGGGTTCCTCATCTTGGCCTAAACCTTTTAGGAGGAGGTCTCAGGGTAGCTAATCCAGGAAGACCTGATGCTCGTTGGCAGACCTGGACTATTTTAAATATAGGACCCCATATCATTTTCTAATTAGCTACAATTAAGCCCCTGGCTGCAGAGGACTGTGTTTACTGTCTGATACAATCTGTGTAATGCTGGGTACAACAAAAGATATAATGTGAGTGCATCCGCTGGTGTGTACACCCAATATGTCTGTGAACGACGTCAGCTCTGCAGCCAAGCCGATGCTGTATGTGTGTATAGGGACGTCCTGCCTTTCATCCGTACTGGCTGCAGGGATTGCTTCACTGACACCTCAACTTAGCAGCAAAGTTAAATGCCCACCCAGCTGTGATGTCGGCACAGACATAGAGACGGGCTGATTGGTAAGCGTGTATAGCTTACCGCTCTTGCGGCAGATCGGTCACCGTCGTCTGTGTATACCCAGCATTAGTGTCATTTGCAATGCAGACAAATATGCTGACTTTTTTTTTAGGGGGGGTTGAATACTTTTGCAAGTCACTGCATAAATACGTCATTATGTTGTTTCTATTTCCACATCATTTGCTTGAACATTTCAGTGTAAACTAATCATTATTATATATTTAAATACTGTATCGTGCTGCAAACGGTCATGTAAATCTCCAAACTAACCTCGCCTTACATCTAGCAAGCACAGAAATCATTGACTTCTGCATTGTGGGGAGTATAGGAAAAAGGCGATTGGAGACTGGTTTTAGACTGTCCAAATTGCCTGAACAACAGTAAAATGAGTGAGACTTCCAGTGTATTTATATTGCTGGGAGTGACTCCAGCAAGCCCAGGCAGCCAGGGCACACAAGACCACTTCCACAGTAGTATTTCATTGCCTTGTTGCTAGCCCCATTGATAAGGATTTCTGTACCCCAGCCAATCACAAGCATTTAAACACTGCTTGCGATCGGTTGAGCTTTTCCCATTCATTTACATGGGAGATGTATTGCTAATAGGTTCCCTGCTCCCACTGAAACGCATTGCCTATTTAAATTAATAGGAGACATTGTGATTTTTGCTCATCGGTGTAAAACCACCCTGAATTGCAAATAAATAGATTTTTATTAATTTATTTACAGCAGTTTTTAATTTCTTGAAATGGACATTGGTTAGATGTTTTGAAAAAGCAGAAAATATCTTTGTTACCAAGAAAACCTATTTTGTCATATAATCGTCCCTAGTGGCCCGGTGGTCACTTACCTGCTCCGGGAGGCTGCTGCAGCTCTCATTCTGCTTCCCGGCGGTTATGTGACCGTCACTTCCAGGTCAGACTACCGACGGTGCAGCGTTTCGGTCAGTATTTCTCTATTATCTCTAACCCTCCCACTAGAGCCTAACCCTAATGTTATATGCACTGATTTTACTGCTTCTCCAATACTCCTCCCTTCTGAGAATGTCGGCATGTTGCTAGTCAACATTTAAACAATGTCCATATCATAAAACACAGTGGTGTCGACATTGTCATTGTCAACCTTTTGATTACGCCCCTTGTGAAAGTGCTTATTCTGCTACATTTATGTGACCTGAATTTCCTATTGTTATAGGAACAATTTCTGGTCAATTAAGGCGAAACAAGATGAAATAACACTAAGAGGACAGAAACCTGCGCTGAAAAAAGGCTAAGTCACTGCCGGACTTTGCACAAGTGTTTTATACCGTGATAAATGATGTTATAAATAAACACATTATTAATACAATGACAGATAAGTAAGCAATACGTAAAATGTAACACGTTACTGCATCCCTTCTGTAAAAGTCCTTTGATTGTTCTACAACAATTCTTCATTTTCTTCAGGGACAAATTGCACCGATGGAACTTGAGGCAAATGTGGGGTAATAAAAACTATTTTACCTCTACTACTAATTATAAAAAACAAATAAATAAAATACTAAATATCCTGCTATTAATGACCAATTTCAAGCAGAAAATAATTGTGTGTGTAAACAGGCGAGAGATTTTAGTTTTATACAACAGTATATTGCTAATGAAACGCGTCGTGTGTGTAATATGCATCGAGTGATGAGAATTGCCCGTAAATACCGTAGGACTTGCCTCTTGTCTCACAGGTAGTCGCAGCCGCATTTGGGGCCTGATTCAGAGCCGCTCGTGAGCGGGCGCTCGTTCGCTCCGAGCGATGTTTGCACAACTGCGCATGCGTATGGATTGTAATACGCATGCGCGAACCAGTCATTGCGGTCGGAAATTGTGTGCTCGCAAAATAGCGAATGCCTGCTAATTTGAGTGACAGGATGAGGCGTTTGTGGGTGGTAACAGGGGAAGGTGCTTGAAAACGGGGAGTGGAGATCCGAACGCAGGCGTGCCAAAAGGTCAAAACGGGCGTTTTAAGGGTGTGCATAATTAACAAAGCAGCGTCATCGGCCACGTCACTTGGTTGTCTTTTAGCCTGAACTGCTCGCAGTGATTGCGGTAGGAAAATCCAACCACAAGCACTGCGAGCAGTTCAGACGCCTCTCGGTGTACTCGATTAATCAAATAAATAGCGGAGATGACGTAGGATGCGAGCGGCCAGGGGGCGTTTTTTGCAAAATAGCGAGCGCATGTTTCGTTCGCTCGTTCAGACATAGAGGCGTCAACAGACCGCAAAGAGCGAGCGCTCTATTTAAATATCTGGCCCCTTTTTCTGAGCGAGCGCAAATAGCGTCCGGCTCTGAATCAGGCCCTTGGTTCTGTTGCGACAGTTATGTGACACAAAGATGGAAAGAAAAATGCGACACAACTGGAGTTCACATGGAGATCCGAGCCTGATGGGGGCACATCACGCCTGGGGGACGCTTGCTGCAACGTTTCCTCATTTGGGGTAGAAATATCCTCAGTAGGTAGTAACATTTCCATAATAAAACAGAAGGAAGTGCACAGAGCTTGGATAGGAAAGTGTTATTTACACACCGATGTTCCCTGAAGTCTATATAAACATATACACAAAGGTCTGCATCTGCCTCCCCAATTTCTTAGCCCATGGAAGACGAGCAGACAGGACTATTCTGCCACTAATTAAACATGTTTCCACTGACCTCACTGTTTAGGTTAGCTGCCTCTCTCTCCTAACGTGTCACTTACATTTTCCTTACTTACTGCTCCTCAGACATTTTATTACATATCCAACCCGCCTCACTAATAATCACAATTTACTGCCTCTCCAACATCTTCACGGCTCCTGTTAGTGATTCTACTGCTTCTCCTACTCTCCACCGGTCAGTGATATTACTGCTCCTCCAACCCTCTGCACTGCTTCTCCCAATGATATTACTGCTCCTCCAACCCTCTGCACTGCTTCTCTCAATGATATTACTGCTTCTCCAATCCTCTGCACTGCTTCTCTCAATGATATTACTGCTTCACCAACCCTCCACACTGCACCGGTCAGTGATTTTACTGCTCCTCCAACCCTCCACACTGCTTCTCCCAATGATATTACTGCTTCACCAACCCTCCACACTGCACTGGTCAGTGATTTTACTGCTCCTCCAACCCTCTGCACTGCTTCTCCCAATGATATTACTGCTTCTCTAACCCTCTGCACTGCTTCTCCCAATGATATTACTGCTTCTCCCTCTGCACTGATTCCCTCAATGATATTATTGCTTCTCCAACCCTCTGCACTGCTCCTCACAGTGATATTACTGCTTCTCCCTCTGCACTGATTAACTCAATGATACAGTATTACTGCTTCTCCAACTCTCTGCACTGCTCCTCACAGTGATATTACTGCCTCTCCAGAATCTTCTGCTTCTCCAACCCTCCACACTGCTTCTCCCAATGATATTACTGCTTCTCCATCCCTTTGCACTGCACCTCGCAATGATATTACTGCTTCTCAATCCCTCTGCACTGCTCTTGTCAGTAATTCTACTGCTTCTCCAACCCTCCACCGGTCAGTGATTTTACTGCTTCTCCCTCTGCACTGATTCTCTCAATGATATTACTGCTTCACCAACCCTCCACACTGCACCGGTCACGATTTTTTCTGATTCTCCAACCCTCTGCACTGCTCCTCTATGATATTACTGCTTCTCCAACCCTTCACACTGCACCAGTTACTGATTTTATTGATTCTCCAACCCTCTGCACTGCTTCTCTCAATGATATTACTGCTTCTCCAACCCTCTGCACTGCTTCTCTCAATGATATTACTGCTTCTCCAACCCTCTGCACTGCTTCTCTCAATGATATTACTGCTTCTCTAACCCTCTGCACTGCACCGGTCACGTTTTTTTCTGATTCTCCAACCCTCTGCACTGCTCCTCACAATGATATTACTGCTTCTCTAACCCTCTGCACTGCACCGGTCAGTGATTTTACTGTTACTCCAACCTCTGCACTGCTTCTCCCAATGATATTATTGCTTCTCCAAACCTCTGCACTGCTCCTCTCAATGATATTACTGCTTCTCCAACCCTCTGCACTGCTCCTCTATGATATTACTGCTCCTCCAACCCTTCACACTGCACTAGTTACTGATTTTACTGATTCTCCAACCCTCTGCACTGCTTCTCTCAATGATATTACTGCTTCTCCAACCCTCTGCACTGCTTCTCTCAATGATATTACTGCTTCTCCAACCCTCTGCACTGCACCGGTCACGTTTTTTTCTGATTCTCCAACCCTCTGCACTGCTCCTCACAATGATATTACTGCTTCTCTAACCCTCTGCACTGCACCAGTCAGTGATTTTACTGTTACTCCAACCTCTGCACTGCTCCTCTCAATGATATTATTGCTTCTCAAACCCTCTGCACTGCACCGGTCAGTGATTTTACTGTTACTCCAACCCTCTGCACTGCTTCTCCCAATATTACTGCTTCTCCAACCCTCTGCACTGCTTCTCCCAATGATATTACTGCTTCTCCAACCCTCTGCACTGCTCCTCTCAATGATATTACTGCTTCTCTAACCCTCTGCACTGCACCGGTCACGTTTTTTTCTGATTCTCCAACCCTCTGCACTGCTCCTCACAATGATATTACTGCTTCTCTAACCCTCTGCACTGCACCGGTCAGTGATTTTACTGTTACTCCAACCTCTGCACTGCTTCTCCCAATGATATTATTGCTTCTCCAAACCTCTGCACTGCTCCTCTCAATGATATTACTGCTTCTCCAACCCTCTGCATTGCTCCTCTATGATATTACTGCTCCTCCAACCCTTCACACTGCACTAGTTACTGATTTTACTGATTCTCCAACCCTCTGCACTGCTTCTCTCAATGATATTACTACTTCTCCAACCCTCTGCACTGCTTCTCTCAATGATATTACTGCTTCTCCAACCCTCTGCACTGCACCAGTCACGTTTTTTTCTGATTCTCCAACCCTCTGCACTGCTCCTCACAATGATATTACTGCTTCTCTAACCCTCTGCACTGCACCAGTCAGTGATTTTACTGTTACTCCAGCCTCTGCACTGCTCCTCTCAATGATATTACTGCTTCTCAAACCCTCTGCACTGCACCGGTCAGTGATTTTACTGTTACTCCAACCCTCTGCACTGCTTCTCCCAATATTACTGCTTCTCCAACCCTCTGCACTGCTTCTCCCAATGATATTACTGCTTCTCCAACCCTCTGCACTGCTCCTCTATGATATTACTGCTTCTCCAACCCTTCACACTGCACCAGTTACTGATTTTACTGATTCTCCAACCCTCTGCACTGCTTCTCTCAATGATATTACTGCTTCTCCAACCCTCTGCACTGCTTCTCTCAATGATATTACTGCTTCTCCAACCCTCTGCACTGCTTCTCTCAATGATATTACTGCTTCTCTAACCCTCTGCACTGCACCGGTCACGTTTTTTTCTGATTCTCCAACCCTCTGCACTGCTCCTCACAAAGATATTACTGCTTCTCTAACCCTCTGCACTGCACCGGTCAGTGATTTTACTGTTACTCCAACCTCTGCACTGCTTCTCCCAATGATATTACTGCTTCTTCAACCCTCTGCACTGCTCCTCTATGATATTACTGCTTCTCCAACCCTCTGCACTGCTCCTCTATGATATTACTGCTTCTCCAACCCTTCGCACTGCACCAGTTACTGATTTTACTCATTCTCCAACCCTCTGCACTGCTTCTCTCAATGATATTACTGCTTCTCCAACCCTCTGCACTGCTTCTCTCAATGATATTACGGCTTCTCAAACCCTCTGCACTGCTCCTCTCAATGATATTACTGCTTCTCAAACCCTCTGCACTGCTCTTCGCAATGATATTACTGCTTCTCTAACCCTCTGCACTGCACCTCTATGATATTACTGCTTCTCCAACCCTCTGCACTGCTCCTCTATGATATTACTGCTTCTCCAACCCTCTGCACTGCTCCTCTATGATATTACTGCTTCTACAACCCTCTGCACTGCTCCTCTATATTACTGCTTCTCTAACGCTCCACACTCCTCCTGTCAGTAATTTTACTGCTTCTCCAATTCTGCACTGCTTCTCTCAATTATATTACTGCTTCTTCAACCCTCCACACTGCTCCTGTCAGTGACTTTATGGCTTCCTCAACCCTCCTTATAATAAGCACAATTTACTGCCTCTCTGACATCTTCACTGCTCCTGTCAGTGATCCTATTGCTTCTCCAACTCTCTGCACTACTTCTCTCAATGATATTACTGCTTCTCCAACCCTCTGCACTGCTTCTCCAACCCTCTGCACTGCTCTCAATGATGTTACTGCTTCTCTAACCCTCTGCACTGCTTCTCTCAATGATATTACTGCTTCTCCAACCCTCTGCACTGCTTCTCTCAATGATATTACTGCTTCTCCAACCCTCTGCACTGCTCCTGTCAATGATCCTATTGCTTCTCCAACCCTCTGCACTGCTTCTCTCAATGATATTACTGCTTCTCCAACCCTCTGCACTGCTTCTGTCAATGATATTACTGCTTCTTCAACCCTCCACACTGCTCCTGTCAGTGACTTTATGGCCTCCTCAATCCTCCTTACAATAAGCACAATTTACTGCCTCCGACATCTTCACTGCTCGTCAGTGATCTTATTGCGTCTCCAACCCTCCTTACTGCTTCTCTGTGCTTGTACTGCTTCTCCAACCCTCCTTACTGCTTCTCAGGAGTGATTTTACTGCTTCTCCAACCCTCCTTACTGCTTCGCTGTGCTTGTACTGCTTCTCCAACCCTCCTTACTGCTTCTCTGTGCTTGTACTGCTTCTCCAACCCTCCTTACTGCTTCGCTGTGCTTGTACTGCTTCTCCAACCCTGCTTACTGCTTCTCTGTGCTTGTACTGCTTTTCCAACCATCCGCACTGCTCCTGTCAGTGATGTTACTGCTTCTCTAACTCTCCTTACAGTGATTTTAATGCCTCTCCCACCCTCCTCCCAATGATTTAATACTTCTCTAACATCCTTCTATCTCCTTTCAGTGATTATACTGCCTCTCCAACCTTCCTCAAAACCACTCAGTGATTTTACTGCTTCTCCAGCTTTCCTCACAGTGATTGAACATAATGCCCCAGTGGATCCAGATAACACAATTTCTGTCTTAAAGACCACTGAACCTCAAAATATAAGATTTCAGTTATGAACCATGAAAGGTAAATACACTGTTTAGGGTGAACCATTCCATTGCTGCACTGTTAAAAAGTCAATTATTATTTCCCTCTCCAACACAGACAGCTGAAGCTCACTCATAGAGTTAGGCTAGTGTCCTCATGAGATCTGATAGAGGTCACAGGATTGTACAGGCTTGTAAACTACTGTGACATCACTGGCCCCACCCTTATCCACACTGTGAGTTCCTGCGTAACAAGTCTTCCTAGCTGTCAGCCACTATCTGCTTGTTTAGATAGAGAAGCACCACCTCATAACAAGGCAGAATGACCGATAGCATGGTGGACACAACAACACTCCACATATATTATTTATATTCAGCCTGTCATTAATATTATACATTGACTCTATCTTATTAGGGATGGATATCGGAAGCCGATGGTTAGCAAACATCAATGTTTCCGATTCGATGGAAGCACTTTTTCCATTGAACACCGGGAATTCGATGGTTGCCAGCTATCGGATGCAGCTTTCCAATGCCCATCCGATGGCCGTGTGTGTGTGTGTGTGGGGGGTGGGGGGGCAATACACACCGCATAGCAGAGCAGCAGGTAAGCAGCAGCAGAATAGATGCCGTGTGCATGTGCACTGCATCTATTCTCAGTGTAGGGGGAGCCCATTTTGTAGAGGGCCGGGCATGCCCCCACAGTGACGTGGAAGGGGGTGCAGCAAGGCTCCACCCATTTTTTGGCCATGAGTATAACCATTGCGATAGTTATACTATCTAATGGTTGCGATGCGATGGCCTCAGGATTTGATGGCGGAAGCCCGGTTTCGTTCCGATATCCAGCCCTATTTCCTATATAAGAAGGTATAGTCACCAAGTAAATATCCATAGACTTCAGTAGTAACAGTGACATCAACAGGCTAGATGCAAGTAGTGCAATCATTGAAATATACAATACACAGACGTTTGCCTATTTGTGTTTGAGTACTTATTACCCACAAGGAGATTCATATCGTAGAGAGATTCCGAAGTGATACTTTCCCTTTCTTTAAGTAGATCCTGTGGCTTAGAAGTGACTCTGCTTCAAATTAATATAACGGAAAATCCAAGTAAACATATTGCGCTCTATTTAAGGAACCGTTATGTGAATATGCACATAGGTGGCGCTTAGAGTCAATGTCAGACAGGTAAGTTACAGGCTGTAACTCATGAATGCTGCAGTTTGTAGTCTGTGAGGTTGCAGGACGGGTGTGAGCGGTGTAAGAGTGGCGTATACGAGGTGACGTACACGTTGGTTTTGCGCAAGTTGCTGAGCGCGGTTCTCTTCTCCGCCAGTCCTCTGCTGCACAGCAGTCTCTTCTCATCGGCAGAGTCCAAGTGGCTTTCACAGAAGTCAGCCAGAGTCTGCACCTGCTCATGAAGAGGGAAACCTTTGAATCGTCTCTGCGCCAAGTGGAAGAAAGCCTCGGTGAACGCCTGAAGGCACATTCCTGGGACACCTGAAAATAAGAGAAAAAGGTGCTGAAAGCTCTCAGCTAGACTCAAATATTCATACGCTTGGCACGGCCCTGGCAGAGACCTCCCAGTAATGAGCAGGTATGCTCAAGGAAACTGTCGTTCCCATCACTAGTGGCTCGCGAGTGGGTTCTTGTAGCCATGCTAGCTGGGTTCTTGTAGCCATGCTGCTTGTGGTCTTCCAATATGGCAACAGCTCTGTAGCGAATGGCAGACGTCAAAGTATTCTATGTTCACAGTATTGGAGGCTTATTCATAAACAACATGCGATGGCCCCATTCAAATTATGTATCTGACAAAGAACGATTTGCAGACACAACTACACCAGAGCGAAAAGCTGTCCTGCGATCCCTAAGAGCCACCATTATGCAGCTAATTAGTTACAAAAGTTTAGACTGCTGAAACTGGGATTACTATATTAGGTACAATTAATATCTTTATTCGCTTCCCAGTTGGGTTTGTTTCTACATTTTTGATTAGCTGCATGGGTGGGTGGTTTTCATGCTGGGCCACTTCCCCCAATGTTTTTTGTTTTGCCGTAACTTTTTCCCTGCGGCACACATTCTAGCCCCGATTTTTGGGCTAATTCAGTTTATTCCCTTTTATTTTATGTTTCTGTATCTTTTCTTTATTTTTGTCCCCTTCTTTCCTGCCAGTCATTAGGAATCTAGACATGCTGCTATATATATTCCCTGCAAAAATGTGTGTTTTTCTAGCACCAAATGGTTAAATTGTATTAATGGCATACTCATGGGCTAAATTCCCCCTAATAAGAGGAGACTGGCTCTGGCTACTTTTCATCGGGAAAAAGCGAAGGTAATAGCTTCACAGGTAACGCATTTTTCTTCATCGACGTCCCCGGTGATCTGGGATTCTAGATACCCTGTCGTCTATTATGCCAACAGCCTTTTCAAACGCAATGGAGTGGCGATTCTATTCCATCGCTCGCTACATTTCGAACTCTCCTGCAAGATCGTAGACAGAGATGGCAGGTATCTAATATTAGTTGTGAAGTTAGGGGTATAGAGGGAAACCAAAGTCACTTCTCTGTCATCTAACACAAGACAAATACCTTTTTTTTAAAGAAGATGTTAGAAGCCCTCCGAAAAGTTCAAAAAGGTAACTTAAGTGATCGTAGGTGACTTTAACCTGGTCCGAGACATTAACATTGATAAATCAACTGTGGTGGGGACTACTGGATCGGGACCAGACCCCTCACTTGGTCTACGTCATTTATCAGAATTTGATTTATACGACGTATGGCGAATCCAGTCCCCGAGGGTTCAAGATTTTACATATTTCACAATTCTTACTCTCGGATAGATTTAATCCTTTTGGATAAATGGACTCTGTAGAACACTCGACAGTCTAAAATTGTTCCAGTGGTTTGGTCTGATCGTGCGGCTGTGACATGGACGTGGGATTGCGTTAGCTCTCGTTTCCCCCCCTAGACAATGGAGATTTCCCGACTACCTGTTGACATCTCCGGAGGCAACCACACCCCTATGAGATGCTTTTTCAACTTATAAGGCTACTAACTCCCCCCGAGGACACGGCGATTCCTACTTGTTGGTGCGCTCTCAGAGCAGTCTTGAGAGGAGTGGCTATTCAGACTGGCTCTAGACTAACAATGGGCCTGATTCAGAGCCGTTCGCAATTTGCGGTCGTTCGTTCAAAAACAAGGGGTGGCTATGCAAATGATCCGTTCGCAAATTGCAGTCTGTTCACACCTCTAAGTCTGAACGAGTGAGCAAAACATACGCTCGTTTATTTGATAAAAACGCCCCCTGGCCGCTCGCACCATACGTCATGTCCGCTATTTATTAGATTAATCGAGTACATCGTACAGCGTATGAACTGCTCGCTATTCTTGTGGTTGGTTTTTTCAACCGCTATTTTGCGAGCAGTTCTGAGTTAAAAAAAACCAAGTGACGTGGTCAATGACGCTGCTGTATTAATTATGCACTCCCTTAAAACGCCCGTTTTGACCTTTAAGCACGCCTGCGTTCGAATTCCACTCCCCCGTTTACAAGCACCTTCCCCTGTTACCACCCACATACGCCTCATTCTGTCACTCAAAATAGCAGGCACTCGCTATATAGCGTACAAACGATTTTCGGCCGCACTGACTGGTTCGCGCATGCGTACTAAAAACCGTACGCATGCGCAGATGTGCGAACATCGCTCGGAACAAGCGTACGGCCGCTAGCGAGCGGCTCTGAATGAGGGCCAATATCTTCAACATCAGTCTGACTTAGAATAGCGTTTAGCACACGTTGATCCTTTAATTCGTGCTCGACCATCCCGTCTCCTTAGGAGAGAGTTGGTATCCATTCAGAATCAGCTCCAAAAACTATTAATGACCCGTATGAGAAGTGCCCTGTATAAACTTCAACAGAAATTTTATACCTTCGGCAACAAATCGAGTAAATTTCTAGCTCGTAAGTTGCGTCTACGCCAAACACGAAATAGAATAAAAGTCATTGTTGCCCCAGATGGACAGAAGTTGCCCAATCCCTCGTCCATAGCAGATGCATTTGCCAGCTACTATGAAACATTATAGAATTGAAATAAAGATCCTAACACCCCACAACCCACGGATAATCTTGTCTTTGTTCCTTGAAAAACGACACCTTCCTAAATTGAAGTGCGATGAGTTGGAGTCCCTCAATGCCCCATGGTCTGAAAAAAAGATTTTAGATGTTATTAAAGCACTCCCTTTAGGTAAGGCGCCTGGCCCAGACGGACTTACCAACTCTTTCTATAAACATTTTTCACTCTTAGGCCCTCATTCAGAGCCGCTCGTTAGCGGCAGTACGCTCGTTCTGAGCGATGTTCGCACATCTGCGCATGCGTACGGTTTTTAGTACGCATGCGCGAACCAGTCAGTGCGGCCGAAAATCGTTTGTACGCTATATAGCGAGTGCCTGCTATTTTGAGTGACAGAATGAGGCGTATGTGGGTGGTAACAGGGGAAGGTGCTTGAAAACAGGGGAGTGGAATTCGAACGCAGGCGTGCTTAAAGGTCAAAACGGGCGTTTTAAGGGTGTGCATAGTTAATCCAGCAGCGTCATTGACCACGTCACTTGGTTTTTTTAAACTCAGAACTGCTCGCAAAATAGCGGTTGAAAAAACCAACCACAAGAATAGCGAGCAGTTCATACGCTGTATGATGTACTCGATTAATCTAATAAATAGCGGACATGACGTATGGTGCGAGCGGCCAGGGGGCGTTTTTATCAAATAAACGAGCGTATGTTTTGCTCGCTCGTTCAGACTTAGAGGTGTGAACAGACTGCAATGTGCGAACGGATCATTTGAATAGCCACCCCTTGTTTTTGAACGAACGACCGCAAATAGCGAGCGGCTCTGAATGAGGGCTTTAGTACAGTAGCTCCTGTCTTTACTATACTGTTTAATTCTGCCACTAGACAAAGGTCTCTTCCGGCTGAGATGCTGGAAGCCCAGATTATCACTATCCCTAAACCTGGAAAGGATGCCTCTTTATGTCAGAACTACAGACCAATTGCTCTTCTTAATTCTGATGTGAAGATTTTCTCTAAGATAATTGCTAATCGTCTCTCTCCATTAGTTCCCAAACTTACACATCCTGACCAGGTGGGCTTTGTTCGGGATAACGTTAGGCCGCAGACAACACTAGTAAAGTTTTCGATTTGGCTGAATATTTAATTCAACGGAAACAAGAAGCTCTCTTGCTTTCCTTAGATTATTATATATATATTATAAAGTCCTTAATGTCCAGTTTCAGGAGTCGTCTTCCGGAATCAGTATGATTTACCGCCGGCCTCAGGGTTGAAGATCCCGAACGTAAAAAGGTCAGTATTAACTAACCCTATTCTATCCCCCAACCCTCCTTTAGGGATGCCTAACCCTAACCTCCCCCCAAGTGCCTACACCTAACCCATTCCCCTAGCCTAACCCTAACCTCCCGAGGGGGGTGCCTGACACTAAGGACCTCATTCAGAGTCGGTTGAAGCGGCCGCACGGTCGTACGGGAAAAGGGGCCGGATATGCAACTGATTCCCTCGCAAGTTGCGTCCCTAAGTTCGGATCGGTAGCTGGCCGACCAAGGGGAGGAAGCGGCCGGAATTAAAAAAAATACGCCCCCTTCTCGTACGCATTGCACGTCATCTCCGGGCATATAAGGATTAATCGAGACCATCGGGATCCATCGGAACTGGTCGTAGAGCTTAAGGTTGACCATACCCTCTCTTAAGCTCTACGATCATGTCAGTGTAAAAACCTCCCATGTCACATGTGCCATGACACTCCCATAAAACCGTAATAATTGTTAATTATGCACTCCCATAAAACCGTATGCACTCCCATAAAACGCCGTTCGCATAATTAGGCACGCCTGCGCTCGGATCTCCACACCCCCGTTTTCAAGCACCTTCCCCTGTTACCACCCACAAACGCCTCAATCTGTCACTCAAACTACCGACCTGGCTGTGTTCAAGGAGAGAGAAATTTCTGATCGTAGCGGCTAGTTTGCGCACGCGCATTGCGAACTTTACGCATGCGCAGTATAGCGAACATCGGTAGCGTACGACCGTGCGGCCGCTTCGACCGACTCTGAATGAGGTCCTAAGTCCCCCAGGAGCCCTAAAACCTAACCTTTCCCTTAGGGTCAGGCACCCCCTGAGAGGGTTAGGTTTAGGCTAAGGGAAGGGGGGTTAGGGTTAGGCACCCCAGGGGGGAGGTTAGGCTTCCCCCCGGGACACTTAGGTTTAGTCCCTCAGAGGGGGGTTAGAGTTAGAAACTAGGGAGGGAGGTTAGGTAACCCTATGGGAGGGTTAGGGTTGGGGGGGGGGGGAGTAGGGTTAGTAAATACTTACCTTTGGAGCTGTCAGGATCTTCACTGCTGCCGGTCTTCATACCGATCCCCCACATACTGACAAAGTCCGGCGTTTATGGCAAAACTGCAATCATGACCCCAAGGGAAAATGATTTTTGTTTATGACCATTTAGTCATTAATTATAAATGTACATGGATTACACCTCCTTATACAGCACATGCTAGTTGCACCTTGCATAGAAGACCTTGGCCCTCATTCAGAGCCGCTCGTTAGCGGCAGTACGCTCGTTCCGAGCGATGTTTGCACATCTGCGCATGCGTACGGTTTTTAGTACGCATGCGCGAACCAGTCAGTGCGGCCGAAAATCGTTGGTACGCAATATAGCGAGGGCCTGCTATTTTGAGTGACAGAATGAGGCGTATGTGGGTGGTAACAGGGGAAGGAGCTTGAAAATGGGGAGTGGAGATCCGAACGCAGGCGTGCTTAAAGGTCAAAACGGGCGTTTTATGGGTGTGTATATTTAAAACAGCAGCGTCATTGACCACGTCACTGGGGTAATTTTATAGCCAGAACTGCTCGCAAATTTGTGGTAGCAAACACCAACCACAAGAATAGCGAGCAGTTCATACGCTGGTCGATGTACTCGATTAATCTAATAAATAGCGGACATGACGTATGGTGCGAGCGGCCAGGGGGCGTTTTTAACAAATAAACGAGCGTATGTTTTGCACGCTCGTTCAGACTTAGAGGTGTGAACAGACTGCAATGTGCGTACGGATCATTTGAATAGCCACCCCTTGTTTTTAAACGAACGACCACAAATAGCGAACGGCTCTGAATCAGGCCCCTTGGTCTTATTTCTGCTTACCGAGTGTAATTTACATTAGTGAGGCGATTAAGGAAACATTTAACTTCACCCCGTGGGATAACATTGTTTCTGATCAGAGAGGGAGAGATACAGGGGGCTCTATGTTACCATTCAGCCAGATAACATTGTTTCTGATCAGAGAGGGAGAGATACAGGGGGCTCTATGTTACCATTCAGCCAGATAACATTATTTCTGATCAGAGAGGGAGAGATACAGGGGGCTCTATGTTACCATTCAGCCAGATAACATTGTTTCTGATCAGAGAGGGAGAGATACAGGGGGCTCTATGTTACCATTCAGCCAGATAACATTGTTTCTGATCAGAGAGGGAGAGATACAGGGGGCTCTATGTTACCATACAGCCAGATAACATTGTTTCTTATCAGAGAGGGAGAGATACAGAGGGCTCTATGTTACCATTCAGCCAGATAACATTATTTCTGATCAGAGAGGGAGAGATACAGGGGGCTCTATGTTACCATTCAGCCAGATAACTGAAAACACTGCAGAACTATTACTCATACACTAGTTACAAATATTAATTAAAACAATATTTTCTAACAGTTAAAATACATAATCTTATCGATGGTAGTAGCATTTTATTTTTATATATCAAACACCATAACAATATGTTTCATCTGATCTTCAGAAATAATCCCAAATAATATACTAATGAAATGCAGACGCCTGCTGAGTGGAACGGCCATTATTACTCATGGGCAGCTTTCTTTGGCAAATTCGGTCATTTCTAGGATGGTGGAAGATCGTGTCCTAAACAACGGAGAAAGCAACAGGACTACATTCAAACCAATCGGATTTCGGGGCTGTTCAGAGGTGAATGCATCGGTGACGCAAATGGACAATGTTTTTTTTTTTTTGTACTGCACATCCGTCCTGATCGTCTGCGCACAGAGGGCCTGATTCAGAGCCGCTCGTAAGCGGCCGCTCGTTCGTTCCGAGCGATGTCTGCACAACTGCGCATGCGTACGGATCGTAATACGCATGCGCGAACCAGTCAGTGCGGCCGAAAATCGTTTGTCCGCTAAATAGTGAATGCCTGCTCTTTTGAGTGACAGGAGGAGGCGTATGTGGGTGGTAACAGGGGAAGGTGCTTGAAAACGGGGAGTGGAGATCCGAACGCAGGCGTGCTTAAAGGTCAAAACGGGCGTTTTATGGGTGTGCATAATTAATACAGCAGCGTCACTGACCACGTCACTGGGTTATTTTATAGTCAGAACTGCTCACAAGATTGCGGTAGGAAAAACCAACCACAAGAATAGCGAGCAGTTCATACGCTGGTCGATGTACTCGATTAATCTAATAAATAGCGGACATGACGTAGGATGCGAGCGGCCAGGGGGCGTAGTTTCCAAAAAACGACCGCATGTTTGGTTCACTCGTTCAGACCTAGAGGCGTGAACAGACCGCAAATAGCGAACGGTTCATTTGAATAGCCACCCCTTTTTTCATAACGAGCGAGCGCAAATAGCGTCCAGCTCTGAATGAGGTCCAGAGGCCCTGATTCAGAGCCGGACGCTCTGACCAGAGCGCTCGCTCTGAATCAGGGCCGTCCTATTTAAATGTGGAGCGTGCCTTTTGGACGCTCGCATAGCTGTGGGTTATCACCCACAGCTTATGCGAGCGTCCATGATGATGGTCGCGATGGTCAAGACCATCGGGCTTGCGACGAGACCCTGCAGTAGGGTCTCGGTGACCGCAAGCCCTGTAGTGATTCACCATCGACAGCACGCCCCCTTTGGTGCGAGACCCGGAGCGACAGCTTGGCTGTCGCTGTCCTGGTCTCGCGCATGCGCACGACGGAGCTCCCTCCGTCGTGCGCATGCGCACTGGGGTAACATCGACCCGCTTGCGAGCGTCCTGCGCTCGAGAGCGGGCCTGAATGAGACCCTGAGGCCCTGATTCAGAGCCAGACGCTCTGACAGAAAGCTCGCTCTGAATCAGGGCCGGGCTATTTTTTTTTTTAGAACGGTCTCCTGGCCGCTCGTATAGCTGTGGGTGACCACCCACAGCTATAGCGAGCGGCCAGGAAGATGGTCGTGATGGTCAAGACCATCGTGACCATCGGGCTTGCGACAAGACCCTTGTGGTAGGGTCTCGTTGCCGCAAGCCCCAGAGAGATTTCAGCTCTAACAGAGCCGAAATCTCTCCCACTGACATCACTCGTGATGTCAATGGGCCCGCCCCAAACGGAGGCGTTCACATGGGAATGCCTCCGTTTGGGCAGCCACTCCCCCGGCCCGCCCACCAAAGGGGGTGTGCTGTCACTCAACATCGACAGCACGCCCCCTTTGGTGCGAGACCCGGAGCGACGGATTGCCCGTCGCTATCCGGGTCTCGCGCATGCGCACGACGGAGCCGGCTCCGTCGTGCGCATGCGCTCTGGGCCACCATCGACCCGGTTGTGAGCGCTCAGCGCTTGCGATCGGGTCTGAATCAGGCCCAGAGACCCATTACAGAGTCGGACGCCGGGTCTGGGAATTTCAGAGAGGACACTGAAGCATCTAAAAAAAGCACTGGACGGAAATGCCGCGATTGGGCGTCTCAGTCCTTGCACAATCAAAAACACACTTGTACACAAAGGGCCCGGCTGTGTCTTTTGCCACAGTTGCGTTTCAATCAGCCCCTTTATCACGCCGACGAGGAAAACTGGGAGAGCTGACGATGCCCATTGGGTGATCTGGAACAATAATAGAATCCATATACAGGATTCAGCCGATCGGCTTATTGGAATTGTTCTGCTCCTCCCCAACACATGTGGCGATGTGGCCGGCAGATCTGATCATTGCATGGCTGATTTGTATGACTGGTGTCATTCACACTATAGATTACAAGACTACAACTATAGCAGTGTAAAATCTGCTCAGTAAAGAATACAGTTTAAGCAGGAACTTTATTACAAATGATGATATTTGTTTCTCTTTTTGCCTCTCAACAAAATACCATCTGTCCAAAAAATCAATGAATAGATCTGTGTGTGTTTCCGTCTGTAGCTCTAATATATCGCATTCTGCAATCAGATCCTGAGCCATTTCCAGGCCGGCTCCCGCTATCAGAAGACAGGAGGGAGAATATGTCATTGTAACAATTCCGGATTATTAACGGGCTGAAATAAAACATAACAGCCAGCGATGATCAGTTATTGTGAATGATGCCTCTCTCAAGCACCAAATATGCTATTCAACATTCTTTGCAGAATATTTATTGGAAATATTCGGCATCTGTATTGCGCAAGTGACACTGTAATATCATTATCTCTGTCTACTTTAGGCAGAAGAGCAGCATTAAAGCTCAGGGGTCCCCCAGAAGCCGTCCGAGTACAGAATCTTCACTGTATATAAATCATCTGGGAAACACAGGAGTGGACTGAGAGATGTCACTCAACTTGCTGCTGAAATGTAATTTATTATATATTCTCGTTGTAGGGGCTGTTGGGGGGACTGAGGAAAGATGGGGCTGTGTATTGGGGGAGTGGAGAGGGGGCTGTGTATTGGGGGGAGTTAGTGAAGAGGGGGCTGTGTATTGTGGGAATGAAGAGGGGGCTGTGTATTGGGGGGAGTGGAGAGGGGGCTGTGTATTGGGGGGAGTGAGTGAAGAGGGGGCTGTGTATTGGGGGGAGTGAGTGAAGAGGGGGCTGTGTATTGGGGGGAGTGAGTGAAGATGGGGCTGTGTATTGTGGGAGTGAAGAGAAGACTGCCCACTGGGGAGAGTGAAAAGGGAGTTGTGTTCTGGGGAGAGAGTGAGGAGGGGACTGTGTATTATGGGGAGAGAGAGTGAGGAGGGGACTGTGTATTGGGGAGAGAGTGAAGAGGGGGGTGTATTGGAACTTGGGAGTGAAGAGCAGGGCTGTGTACTGGGGAGAGTGAGTGGAGAGGGGGCTGTGTATTGGATAAAGTGAGTGAAGAGGGGGCTGTGTATTGGATAAAGTGAGTGAAGAGGGGGCTGTGTTTTGGGGACAGACAGTAAAGGGTGGCCTGTGTAATACGGAGAGTGAGTGGAGAGGGGGCTGTGTATTGGGGAGAGTGAGTGAAGAGGGGCTGTGTTTTGGGGACAAACAGTAAAGAGGGGCCTGTGTAATAGGGAGAGTGAGTGGAGAAGGTGCTGTGTATTGGGAAGAGTGAGTGAAGGGGGCTGTATATTGGGGAGAGTGAGTGAAGGGGGCTGTATATTGGGGAGAGTGAGTGAAGGGAGCTGTATATTGGGGAGAGTGAGTGAAGGGGGCTGTGTATTGGGGAGAGTGGAGAAGGTGCTGTGTATTGGAGAAAGAGCGTGAAGAGGGAGCTGCTTATTAGGGAGACAGAGTGGAGAAGGGGCTGTGTACTGTGGAGAGGAGGCTGCATGTTAGGGAGAGAGTGCGGAGAGGGGCTATTTATTGGGATGAGTGAGTGGTGTAACCCAGGCACATATACTACTGCTCTCTCCTGGTGTAACCCAGGCACATATACTACTGTTCTCTCCTGGTGTAACCCAGGCACATATACTACTGTTCTCTCCTGGTGTAACCCAGGCACATACACTACTGTTCTCTCCTGGTGTAACCCAGGCACATACACTACTGTTCTCTCCTGGTGTAACACAGGCCCATACACTACTGTTCTCTCCTGGTGTAACCCAGGCACATATACTACTGTTCTCTAATGGTGTAACCCAGGCACATATACTACTGCTCTCTCCTGGTGTAACCCAGGCACATATACTACTGTTCTCTAATGGTGTAACCCAGGCACATATACTACTGTTCTCTCCTGGTGTAACCCAGGCAGGCACATACACTACTGTTCTCTAATGGTGTAACCCAGGCACATATACTACTGCTCTCTCCTGGTGTAACCCAGGCAGGCACATACACTACTGTTCTCTAATGGTGTAACCCAGGCACATATACTACTGCTCTCTCCTGGTGTAACCCAGGCACATATACTACTGTTCTCTAATGGTGTAACCCAGGCACATATACTACTGTTCTCTCCTGGTGTAACCCAGGCAGGCACATACACTACTGTTCTCTAATGGTGTAACCCAGGCACATATACTACTGCTCTCTCCTGGTGTAACCCAGGCACATATACTACTGTTCTCTCCTGGTGTAACCCAGGCAGGCACATACACTACTGTTCTCTAATGGTGTAACCCAGGCACATATACTACTGCTCTCTCCTGGTGTAACCCAGGCACATATACTACTGTTCTCTAATGGTGTAACCCAGGCACATATACTACTGCTCTCTCCTGGTGTAACCCAGGCACATATACTACTGTTCTCTAATGGTGTAACCCAGGCACATATACTACTGCTCTCTCCTGGTGTAACCCAGGCACATATACTACTGTTCTCTCCTGGTGTAACCCTGGCGCATATACTACTGCTCTCTCCTGGTGTAACCCAGGCACATATACTACTGTTCTCTCCTGGTGTAACCCGGGCACATATACTACTGTTCTCTCCTGGTGTAACCCAGGCACATATACTAATGTTCTCTCCTGGTGTAACCCAGGCACATATACTACTGCTCTCTCCTGGTGTAACCCAGGCGCATACACTACTGTTCTCTCCTGGTGTAACCCAGGCACATATACTACTGTTCTCTCCTGGTGTAACCCAGGCACATATACTACTGCTCCCTCCTGGTGTAACCCAGGCACATACACTACTGTTCTCTCCTGGTGTAACCCAGGCGCATATACTACTGTTCTCTCCTGGTGTAACCCAGGCGCATATACTACTGTTCTCTCCTGGTGTAACCCAGGCACATACATTACTGTTCTCTCCTGGTGTAACCCAGGCGCATATACTACTGTTCTCTCCTGGTGTAACCCAGGTACATATACTACTGTTCTCTCCTGGTGTAACCCAGGCACATACACTACTGCTCTCTCCTGGTGTAACCCAGGCACATATACTACTGTTCTCTCCTGGTGTAACCCAGGTACATATACTACTGTTCTCTCCTGGTGTAACCCAGGCACATACACTACTGTTCTCTCCTGGTGTAACCCTGGTGCATATACTACTGTTCTCTGTACCTCTCTATAGGCTAACCTTAAATAGACTGGTTGTAGCTGACTGGTTGGGTATAGTATAAATGACGGTGGATCTACAATACCTGTGCCCAGAGCTTTAGTGAATAAGCAGAAATGATAGAGATTTCATTACCTGTGTAACTGAATAAAGATCTACAGATAACAGTGAGACCGTTACTGACGGACTCAGGACGCTGGTCAAAGTGGTGGAATTAAGGATCCATTTAAATGTTAATTACCAGATTAAAATGTTTTGTGTCTGACTACTTACTGGAAAAGTCATTTATCTCATATTTTATTTGAATGGTTTCACTTAATGCTCCATAAAATGGAAATGTGCTGTAAAAAGAGATAACTGGGGTTATAGCATATTCCTGCATGTATGAGGCATTTTATCATACAGTATCTGACTACAGATATCCAGCAATGCCCAATAGTGTATGACGTTTATTTATTTTACTTATGTAACTGCCGGCACTGCGCAACCATCTCTGTCATATTTACTGCACATTACAGGCTGACAATGTGTGTATGTAGCTCAGCTGCACACTACAGGCTGACAGTGTGTGTGTGTAGTTCAGCTGCACACTACAGGCTGACCATTTGTATGTAGTTTAGCTGCACACTACAGGCTGACCATTTGTATGTAGTTTAGCTGCACACTACAGGCTGACAATGTGTATATGTAGTTTAGCTGCACACTACAGGCTGACCATTTGTATGTAGTTTAGCTGCACACTACAGGCTGACAATGTGTATATGTAGTTTTACTGAACCCTTCAGGCTGACAAGGTGTATATGTAGTTTAGCTGCACACTACAGGCTGACAAGGTGTATATGTAATTTAGCTGAACACTACAGGCTGACAATATGTCTATGTAGTTTAGCTGCACACTACAGGCTGACAATGTGTCTATGTAGTTTAGCTGAACACTACAGGCTGACAATATGTCTATGTAGTTTAGCTGCACACTACAGGCTGACAATGTGTCTATGTAGTTTAGCTGCACACTACAGGCTGACAATGTGTCTATGTAGTTTAGCTGCACACTACAGGCTGACAATGTGTCTATGTAGTTTAGCTGCACACTACAGGCTAACAATGTGTCTATGTAGTTTAGCTGCACACTACAGGCTGACAATGTGTCTATGTAGTTTAGCTGCACACTACAGGCTGACAATGTGTCTATGTAGTTTAGCTGCACACTACAGGCTGACAATGTGTATATGTAGTTTAGCTGCACACTACAGGCTGACAATGTGTATATGTAGTTTAGCTGTATACTCCAAGGCTGACAATGTGTATATGTAATGTAGCTGCATACTCCCAGGCTATATGTGAACTTTATGGATACATTTCATAAACCAACAAGAGGATTGTGATAGCGCAGTCATTCAGGTATTGATTTTAACTTCTCCAACAATGATCTGTCACAGAAGAGCTGGTAAAGAGGAGTGTGTGTGGGGGGTGATTAGAGCTCATGTTTGGTAAGACAGACATCACCATATCCCATCTCCTACCTGGAGAAACACCAGCAGGGCATATGGTCAAAATTAATGTTTTGGAAGGAGTGAATTAGTGGGTAAAAAACACTCAAAATGCTGCGACTGACAGACACATCAGTCTGAGAGAGGTCCAGCGATACCTTGCAGTGTTTGATTAAGTTTCATTCATTAATATATTTATTGCCTTTGTTTATTTTGTAATTTATTTAGTTATTATTCTGCATTTGGAGTAGATGGTCCTAATTTGTACTTTGATTATTTGGTAAATAAAAATTGCATTTTTTTTTAGCCCTACTAAGGGATATATTTACTATAGTGCAGGTGTTTTAGAAATGGAGTAATTGCCCACAGCAACCAATCAGATTGTACTAATTTATCTAGCACCTTCTAGTAGATAATGTCACTGGCCCTTTCTTCGCTGCAGAACGACAGCACAAAACATTAAAACTATTACAAGCAAATGATCTCCCAGCTCCATAGACCTATCAGGAGATCTGGCTGTTACTTCCGCGCCACTCGTCCGGCATTATCTTGTAAGCTGCTTAATCAATGTTTACATACAAAATGTTATTTCAAACCGGCTCCTCTCAAGTGTCTGTTGAAGTTTTGTTAATGTCCCGTGGATGGCACAAATGAAGCAGCGTAATATTGGTGTAATCAGCTGCCGTCAGATTGCCGCTCTCCTTTGCCAAGCTGCAGAGAGCCAGAGGAACATTACGTTTTAATAGAGGGATTGTGATTTTTATTCAAAGGAATCCATTCCTCATAGTATGAATGCATAGACTGGAGAGGCATTTAGGAGGGCATTCATCTCTTATGTAATGGGAGCAGGACTTAATTTAGCGAGTAAGCCATGTGTAACAAAGCACAGCGACAGTATGCAAATCCAATGTACAAGCTACAGTGCTATTGGTTAATGATTATTACACCACTGGGCCCTTCGGAACGAGCCCACACATTTAACAAACACATTATAATGAGATATGACTCATTATATGCAAATATACAGCAATGAGATCTATTATCGGGAATGACCGGGGTGTACAGTAGGGCTTTCAGGACAAGGAGCTGCCTCTAATTTCGGAGCACTATGACTGAGGGCAGAAACCAGATTTATATATTTCAGATTGAGATTGTTGAGCTGAGATCAGGGTGTGCAAGGGAGCATTTTAAAGGAGTTCTGTTTGTTTGCTTAGGTGCAAACGTCCACTTTTAGAGTTGGTGGAGATCGGGTTTCTAGCAGTAGAATTAATAGGACGCATTTTGCGTCACCGGATAGCAGCTTGGTGGAGAAATGCGTTTTTGTCTGACGACTTTGCCCAATGTAAAACATAACTTCAAAAAATCCAGCCCCAATGTCCCCGCGCTCTTGTGATTTATCTAAGCCATAACTATAGTTGGACGGAACAGTATTTTAATTGACAACCAGAAAAGTTTACGTAATGACGGGCGGTAGTAAAGTGGGCGGAGGTTGCACCTCGTCAGTCTCTTCCGCCTCTCTGCACACTTGGGAGGACTGGCGTGCAGACCTATCTTTCAGGGGCAGAGGAGGTGGCACCTTCATGTGCGCTAGGTTGCAAACATGAAAAATTTACAAATGAGGTCCAGTAACCGTAGCAGGGGAACTGCGCAATGGCGTCTGTGTGTGACACCGTTAACGTACACTATCATTGTCATTTCACTTCCGGTTTTGGAACTTTGTGGACATAAGATCCCAGCATGGAAGATAAATACAGGCTGAGTCTTCCATATCCAAATACGGAATAGTTTTGGCATGACTGAGATAATGAAACCTTTGATTTTTGATGGTTCAATGTACACAAACTTTGTCTAAGGCACAAATTATTACATATATTGTATAAAATGACCTGCAGGCTGTGTGTATAAGGTGTATATAACACATAAATGCATTCTGTGTGTATATTTGGGTCCAATTCCCAAGATATTTCATTATGATATGCGAATATTCCGTTATCCAAAATACCCCTGGTCCCAAGCATTTTGGATATGGGAGACTCAACCTGTAGGAGGACCGTCCATCATTATCGGTTCAGAACGTTCTGCGTGGATGATTGACGCTCACTTGATCACAGACGAGATAGCCACTTAGCAACTCACATTAATTAGTACATTTATAAATGTAAAAAAATTAGACCTGTCATTCCAAATAACCTATTTCACCGAACACTGACAGAAAATAAAGTTCTAGGAATCCAGTATATGTTTTAAGGGACAACCTGTAATAACTATAAAGTAAGAATTTGGCAAATCTACACAGTTCATTCATATTATATCCCTGACAAAGTGTAAATCATTTAGACGCCTGTTTGTGCTTCATACTCTGGAAGCTTATAATAGAATCAGGCACGGTGCTCAAAATCTAATAGCAGAAATATTAAAATGTTGTGCCTCGGGGTGGCCTGAACCCAAAATCCGCTCCTGCACCCACTGTGATTATTAGTAGGTAACAAAGTGGCTCTTTAAATAAAAACTATTAGAACAAATCATTTCAGATGTTGGGAGCAAATGTACTACTTTTATTTGTGTTGAATGGGGGGAAATGTATCAAATTCTGTTAGTAAAAACCTCACGTATTGGCATGCGGTTTTCAGTCCCATCTACGATCTTTTGATTTCTGAATGGAAAACAACCAGTTTTATCCCTTCAAGTCACAAAAAGGCCAATGATACTTCAAGTCCTCTAGGGGAGCGTCGAACCAACGACTGGGCTCGGGTCCCGGCCCAATGCTGGATAGCGCAGGTCTTTCAGGTCATGTAAAGTTGGGATTTATTTTTCCTTTTCACAAATGTTTATTATTTTATATTCCGAAAGGCAAGACGGTTTATAGTCCAAACCACGCGCCGTACCTGCCCATATAGAAGACGTTCACATGTTTACACCCAGTACCCGCCATTCAATAAATCGGACGGAGGTTTCAAAACGTGCGGTCTAAAAACATGTTATTTTACGTGCAGTGCTGCCTTCAGAAATGAGGAGAACGCTTTGCACTATCCCCTCAACTGCGGGGTCCCATAGCGAAGGAGATGCGCTCACGTCACAGTGACCCCCGCCCAACGCACCACTGCAAAGGTGCGGCTTTGTCCACGCGTCTTCCTTCATTAGAGACGGAACGTGCCCGTGAGGGAAGCAATCGGGAAGCCGACTGCCTATATACCGGCAGCCGGCTTCCCGACTGTCTTATCCCGGCAAGGGTGAAATGCCGGGCGTCTAGATGTAGACGCCCGCATTTCCCGGGCGCCGCGAGCGGACAGCCGCGGGGGGGGAGGGTTAGGTTCAGGGCTCTCGGGGGGGACTTAGGGTTAGGCACCCCCCCGGGAGGGTTAGGGTTAGGCTAGGGGGAGGGAGGGTTAGGGTTAGGCACCCCCGGGGGGGGAACTTAGGGTTAGGCACCCCCCCGGGGGAAAATAGGTTTAGGCAGCGGGGAAGGGGGTGGTTAGGGTTAGGCACTTAGAGGGGGTGGTTAGGGTTAGGCACTTGGGGGGGAAGTTAGGGTTAGGCACCCCTAAGGAGGTTAGGGGGGTTAGGTTAGTGGATACTCACCTATCCACGATCAGGATTTCCAGCGCTGTCGGGCTTCCGCTGCGTCGCATTCTGCTCCTGTCGGGCTGCCGCTGATGGGAATCGAACCGCCGGCCATGCGGCCGGTGGTATATCATTCCCATTCCGCCCGTGAGCGTTCCCTAAGGGAGACTGTGCCTACAGACACTATAGAGCCTGCAGATACCGCTGTGTCACCACCGCTGGTAACCGCACGCTGCCGCCACTGAGCGTATGCATACGTGTGTGCTCCATACACCGCACACAACCTGTGTTAACCCATTCATTTCTGGAATACAGTATTAAGCACAAAAGTTGTAGAGCCTGTTTACATAGAAAGAGACACATGCAATAGGTGCTAAACACAATTTTGTGAAATACCTCTATAGAGGTCCTGAATCAGAGATGGATGCAGGGGCGTATCTGTAATGGGTGCTGTGTGTGCGGGGCACACGGGCCCCAGGGGGACCCCGCACCCATATTAGTTTAAATCTACCTGTCTGTGGTCCAGCGTCGGGTGTCAGCGCTGCTCAGAACACCGGAAAATGGCCGCCGCGGCCATTTTTCCGGTGTTCTGCGCATACGCAGTAGACTCCAGGCACACTCTAGTGTCCAGTTTACTGTGAAAGCACAGAACGCTGGAAAATGGACACCGCGGCCATTTTTCCGGTGTTCTGCGCATATGCTGTAGACTCTGGGCAGACTCTAGTGCCCGGAGTCTACTAATTCTCCGGTGGCTGGCCACCTGCGTCAGTCGGGCCCCCTCCTCTCTTAAGACGCCCCTGGATGGATGGATTTGCACAAGGGGCTGTGCAATTCCGTCCATCTCAGATGCAAATGTGGAAGGAGGTGTCAGTCACCTACTTGCTGCATTTGCAATCTCACCACTGCCACAGACGTTGCAGACTGGGACCACCATCGCAACTATCGTGAGCGATGATTGCGCCTTTGGTCAGGCTGCGGGAGCTGAAGCTTTCTGCGGCCTTACCGGGTCCTGGGAATTTAAGCGGCTAGAAATCTGGCCTCGTCTCTCCCGGAAAAAGGGGGGGGGGCAACATGTCTCTGTTTCAGGAAACAGTGACCAGATACGCCCCCCGCTCCACCCCCCAAAAGCTGCAGCATGTCAATCATACTGTGGCTCGGGGGAGATCCGCGAGCAAGATTGCAGGACACGTTCTGTGCATGTGCAGACTCAGACCCCTCCACTTCGGCCCAGAATAAGAGAAACTATATTGTACAATTTTGTGACCCTATTTATTCTATATATTTATGTATGGAAGAGGCACTATGAAATTATATTATCCTGTTTATAATAATCAGTTCTCATACAGCTGGCAGTATTATTCTGACTTGCAAAATGTATTTATTTTTAAATTCCAATCCCTTTGCTGATACCACTGCCGGCGTACGATGTTATTACAGAATAATAGAATATAGGCACATGCAGGTTCTTTATGAACACTGCGCCCTCTGTACATTAATAAACAACTTTGTTGCAGGCGCTGCACTATTCCGGCTCCTGCATTCGCCCCGGGAATTAAGCTGCAGCGAGGGCCATCCTCATTTTGGGGTAAATTAATTTTTTGTGTCACTGGGGAGGAGGAAATATCGTGCTGCAATGGAATTGGAATGGAAATCTGCTGGGTAGCCGGGAGAAGAGCAAATTACCTGACTCTCTTTGGTCTAAGCTCATGCTGTTCCATCGTCTTGTTATGTCAATGTAGAGAATATCTCCTGATGCCATTGAAAAATTGCCGCTGCTCAGCTTACAGCTCCTGCGGAAGAGAGAGAGAGAGACGGGTGACTTTTGTGCGGGAATTAATACTTTGACAGTCGCCAGAACTCATTGATCTCGGAGAGCGGCCTCAGCCGGCTGCTGGGTATTTATTCATCTGTTACACAGGTGGGGGAAGGAGTTTCTTTGTGCGAGTTCTTATGACCTTCAAAATGAAGATGTTTTTTAAATTGTATTTCTTTCATGAAAGGGTTTTGTGCAACTGACGTTAAATCCCTGTTCGGCGTGATATAGAAACAAGGGCCGGTCTGAGACAGAGAAACACATTGTGATCAGCAGCGGAATTCAATGGAAAATACACTTGGAAAAGTAAAGTTCAGTTTAACATCTATTCTAAAGTTTTCTTTCTCCGGCCTTTGTCATTTTGTGTCATATGATACAGATTAATACTAGTGTCACCGCAAAAAGTTTTTATTTTGTATATCACTCGTGTACTGGACTCACAACAAATGCTGGGGTGACCTCAGATAATCAGTATGGTGTAATAAGGACAGCTCCATGTCTCTCACTATTAGGACAAGTATAATAAGGACAGCTCCATGTCTCTCACTATTAGGACAAGTATAATAAGGACAGCTCCATGTCTCTCACTATTAGGACAAGTATAATAAGGACAGCTCCATGTCTCTCACTATTAGGACAAGTATAATAAGGACAGCTCCATGTCTCTCACTATTAGGACAAGTATAATAAGGACAGCTCCATGTCTCTCACTATTAGGACACGTGTAATAAGGACAGCTCCATGTCTCTCACTATTAGGACACGTGTAATAAGGACAGCTCCATGTCACTCACTATTAGGACACGTGTAATAAGGACAGCTCCATGTCTCTCACTATTAGGACACGTGTAATAAGGACAGCTCCATGTCACTCACTATTAGGACACGTGTAATAAGGAGAGCTCCATGTCTCTCACTATTAGGACACGTGTAATAAGGACAGCTCCATGTCTCTCACTATTAGGACACGTGTAATAAGGACAGCTCCATGTCTCTCACTATTAGGACACGTGTAATAAGGACAGCTCCATGTCACTCACTATTAGGACACGTGTAATAAGGACAGCTCCATGTCTCTCACTATTAGGACACGTGTAATAAGGACAGCTCCATGTCACTCACTATTAGGACACGTGTAATAAGGACAGCTCCATGTCTCTCACTATTAGGACACGTGTAATAAGGACAGCTCCATGTCACTCACTATTAGGACACGTGTAATAAGGACAGCTCCATGTCTCTCACTATTAGGACACGTATAATAAGGACAGCTCCATGTCTCTCACTATTAGGACACGTGTAATAAGGACAGCTCCATGTCTCTCACTATTAGGACACGTGTAATAAGGACAGCTCCATGTCACTCACTATTAGGACACGTGTAATAAGGACAGCTCCATGTCTCTCACTATTAGGACACGTATAATAAGGACAGCTCCATGTCTCTCACTATTAGGACACGTGTAATAAGGACAGCTCCATGTCTCTCACTATTAGGACACGTGTAATAAGGACAGTTCCATGTCTCTCACTATTAGGACACGTGTAATAAGGACAGTTCCATGTCTCTCACTATTAGGACACGTATAATAAGGATAGCTCCATGTCTCTCACTATTAGGACACATATAATAAGGACAGCTCCATGTCTCTCACTATTAAGACACGTATAATAAGGACAGCTCCATGTGTCTCACTATTAGGACAAGTATAATAAGGACAGCTTGTTGTCCCCTCACTATTAGAACACGTGTAATAAGGACAGCTCCATGTGTCTCACTATTAGGACACGTATAATAAGGACAGCTCCATGTCTCTCACTATTAAGACACGTATATAATAAGGACAGCTTGTTGTCCCCTCACTATTAGAACACGTGTAATAAGGACAGCTCCATGTCTCTCACTATTAGAACACGTGTAATAAGGACAGCTCCATGTCACTCACTATTAGGACACGTGTAATAAGGACAGCTCCATGTCTCTCACTATTAAGACACGTATATAATAAGGACAGCTTGTTGTCCCCTCACTATTAGAACACGTGTAATAAGGACAGCTCCATGTGTCTCACTATTAGGACACGTTTAATAAGGACAGCTCGTTGTCCCCTCACTATTAGGACACGTGTAATAAGGACAGCTCGTTGTCCCCTCACTATTAGGACACGTGTAATAAGGACAGCTCGTTGTCCCCTCACTATTAGGACACGTGTAATAAGGACGGCACATGGCATGTTCTCCCAATTGCAGTGACTATGTGGGCACAGGGGCACGTACAGGGTAGTGCGGCATGTAGAAAGCACCCAAGCCTTCCTCAGGGGCCCTGTGGTGGGTATTATGGTGGGGGTCATACAAAAATAAATACTGGAACAAGAATTCTCTTATACTGAACATGGTCATTTAGCCCAGACAACCTCATAGACAATGCCGTTTAATACATAAAGCTCCTTATAGGAATAAATACCAATAGATAGGGCAATAATACCATCTTCTTACTGATCACTATGTGGCGCATTAATTGTTGGCGGCAATGCAGTAGAGAATATTACAGATTTTATGATCCAGAATTCTCCTAACCCCTTCCATCGGGATCAGAGCAATTAGGAGCATTCAGGGGACGCTGTACATGCATCATGTTCCCTTCTGTGACAGCTTCTGAATGTACAAATACAATAACACTGGCACAGCCGAGACGGTTTATACTACAAGAAATGCTTAACTACATCAACCGGCTCTTCAAGTGACCGCAGCTGAAGAGCAACAATATTAATATGTCACGTATAATAAAGCAATGCTTCTTTGATTCGTGCAACATTATTTATTTATTACGAGTTATTCATGAAAGAGGCTCAGGTTCTATAAAAAAAAAATATATCCCATATTGAAGCCATAAAGATTATTCTGTAACAAGATTTGGGGCTATAATTACAAAGCCCGGCGAGCTTTACACTGAATGTGAGCGACGCTTTAAATTTTTAGCTCCAATTCCCCTGAGAAGCGGCAGCTTTTGTATGTAAGTAAATAGCCCTTGATGTCTTTGGTGCATGATGCCGAATTGTTCCCAAAATGGATGTAACAAACAAGGTGTGTGCAAAAATGATGTATTTCCCACCAGTATACAGCGCTGTACACATCTCATATGCACCTGGTTTATGCTAAGTCTTCATCATCAGCGCGTGCTGGTACCTACCCTCTAGCAGACGCAAAATATTCGCCTCCTAACAGGAGTATCTGCATGGACACACTCCTAATGTACTTCACCTACATCAAAGCTCGTCTTCCCTTTCCCCATTCTCTCCAGTCACAAGGAGCTGAAAGTGGCAGATACTGTACACACAAGTCTGCATTACCCCCTGGGCACCCGGTCTCTCTGCGAGCACGCACAATGTAACTTTGCACAATTCACACTATGAGCTGTATTCAATTAGAGCGGATCCGCGATACTTTTCCGCCTCCCAGACTTTTCGCCTACATTGCGTCTTTTGTAGGCGGAAAAGGATCGCGCCCGTGCCCGCTTTACCCCGTATTCGATGCGGAAGTACGCGAAAACGGTATCCGGCGAAACTTGAACAGGCAGGAAAGTGCTGTCAGATTTGGGGAAATCAGCCTGACACCCCCCAAAAGATGCTCTGACATGGGGGTTCCCTATGGTACCCCCCCGATTTGGCTCGCTGAAGGTATTTGGTGATTTTAAACGGGCTCAATAGCTGCTAAATAGCGTTTTTCTATACGTGGTGCAGAATAGTATTCAGGAGTATTTTTTCCAGAAAATAACTTATCCCAGCAAATTTGGGGTCCTTGAAAATGGGGGACAGCATATTTAAAAGTTGCTAAAGTGAAGTTGAAAAAAATCGTGAAAAATCCACCTGCCGCAAGCACCTGCAATCAAAAAAACACCTGGGGCATACTTGGGGACCCCCCCCAGAGACAAGTTCGCTAGTTTTTTATCTTTGTTCCCCAACATTTTTTTTTTTTAGCCCCAAAATTCAAAGTAATTTTTTGGGGTGTCTAAGTGTTTTTTTTTAAAATTTTTGACACAGATTACCTTTGGGGGACTGTCTGAAGGCTGCAGGGGGGTTCCCGCAACGTTGCACCCCAAAACCCCAATTCTGCACTTTTTTCCACCTGCTATACATAGGCGGAAAGTCTTCCAAATTGAATACAGAGTAAAACCAAAACAGGCGAAAATGACGTCATTGGCGAAAAGTTTTCGCTAAAAACACGCAAAAACGGCTTTTCGCTTCAAACTGAATAAGGGCCTATGCAAACCGCCATAAATTGGACTCAGCTTCGGTCCCACTGTGACTTGTACAAAGGGCTATTGCCTTTGATTGAGGATACATGCTATTTATGGTGTGGTTGGGTCACACAAGGCGGCAGCCATGTAAACAACTCACAAAATGTCACAGATGATCCACAGGAGTAGTGTGAGGGTGGGTAAATCCCCCCCCCCTAGGCTGTTCATGTATCTTCCAATGCTTGGTGAAGGATTGAAATAGTCTTCATTCTAGCTCCCTGCACCGGTCACATCCCGTGCAGTTCCTCTTTCCTGCCTGGGGTGTCGCTCTCTGCTCTGGTGCTTCTAGCACACTCAGCTGACGCAACAAACTGCTGAGATACAGACCACAGTGTGCTAGAAGCACCAGGGCAGAGACCGACACCGCAGGCAGGAAAGAGGAACTGCACGGGTTGTGACACTATGAAACGTAGGGATTATTGATGCTGACTGTGAACATGTGATCATGTTATATGATATTTTTTGTAACTTTTAACAGACCATAAATAAAACATGTTTAGCTCATGATGCCTAAAAACTGTGGAATAGCAACTTTTCTTTTGTGTATGGGTTTCATTTTTTATTTTACTGGCGCCTACTCCATGTTTAATAAGTGAAGAACGCGGTATAAAGTGCGGGAGTGGATCCACAAGTTGTTAGTAAGACTTTCTCCCCTGACGCACTTATCCGTAGTCCTTTGCTACTAAAGGACTCCTATGAAACCATCTCCCGTAAGGACTCCCATGAAACCATCTCCTGTAAGGGCTCCTATGAAACCATCTCCCGTAAGGACTCCTATGAAACCATCTCCTGTAAGGACTCCCATGAAACCATCTCCTGTAAGGACTCCTATGAAACCATCTCCTGTAAGGACTCCCATGAAACCATCTCCCGTAAGGACTCCCATGAAACCATCTCCCGTAAGGGCTCCTATGAAACCATCTCCTGTAAGGACTCCTATGAAACCATCTCCTGTAAGGGCTCCTATGAAACCATCTCCTGTAAGGACTCCCATGAAACCATCTCCTGTAAGGACTCCCATGAAACCATCTCCCGTAAGGACTCCTATGAAACCATCTCCTGTAAGGACTCCTATGAAACCATCTCCCGTAAGGACTCCCATGAAACCATCTCCTGTAAGGACTCCCATGAAACCATCTCCTGTAAGGACTCCTATGAAACCATCTCCCGTAAGGACTCCCATGAAACCAGCTCCTGTAAGGACTCCCATGAAACCATCTCCCGTAAGGACTCCTATGAAACCATCTCCCGTAAGGACTCCTATGAAACCATCTCCTGTAAGGACTCCCATGAAACCATCTCCCGTAAGGACTCCTATGAAACCATCTCCTGTAAGGACTCCCATGAAACCATCTCCCGTAAGGACTCCCATGAAACCATCTCCCGTAAGGGCTCCTATGAAACCATCTCCTGTAAGGACTCCTATGAAACCATCTCCTGTAAGGGCTCCTATGAAACCATCTCCTGTAAGGACTCCCATGAAACCATCTCCTGTAAGGACTCCCATGAAACCATCTCCCGTAAGGACTCCTATGAAACCATCTCCCGTAAGGACTCCCATGAAACCATCTCCCGTAAGGACTCCCATGAAACCATCTCCCGTAAGGGCTCCTATGAAACCATCTCCTGTAAGGACTCCTATGAAACCATCTCCTGTAAGGGCTCCTATGAAACCATCTCCTGTAAGGACTCCCATGAAACCATCTCCTGTAAGGACTCCCATGAAACCATCTCCCGTAAGGACTCCTATGAAACCATCTCCTGTAAGGACTCCTATGAAACCATCTCCCGTAAGGACTCCCATGAAACCATCTCCTGTAAGGACTCCCATGAAACCATCTCCTGTAAGGACTCCTATGAAACCATCTCCCGTAAGGACTCCCATGAAACCAGCTCCTGTAAGGACTCCCATGAAACCATCTCCCGTAAGGACTCCTATGAAACCATCTCCTGTAAGGGCTCCTATGAAACCATCTCCTGTAAGGACTCCCATGAAACCATCTCCTGTAAGGACTCCCATGAAACCATCTCCCGTAAGGACTCCCATGAAACCATCTCCTGTAAGGACTCCCATGAAACCATCTCCCGTAAGGACTCCCATGAAACCATCTCCTGTAAGGGCTCCTATGAAACCATCTCCTGTAAGGACTCCCATGAAACCATCTCCTGTAAGGACTCCCATGAAACCATCTCCCGTAAGGACTCCTATGAAACCATCTCCCGTAAGGACTCCTATGAAACCATCTCCTGTAAGGGCTCCTATGAAACCATCTCCTGTAAGGACTCCCATGAAACCATCTCCTGTAAGGACTCCCATGAAACCATCTCCTGTAAGGACTCCTATGAAACCATCTCCCGTAAGGACTCCCATGAAACCAGCTCCTGTAAGGACTCCCATGAAACCATCTCCCGTAAGGACTCCTATGAAACCATCTCCCGTAAGGACTCCCATGAAACCATCTCCTGTAAGGACTCCCATGAAACCAGCTCCTGTAAGGACTCCCGTGAAACCATCTCCTGTATGGACTCCCATTATACCATCTCCTGTAAGGACTCCCATGAAACCATCTCCTGTAAGGACTCCCATGAAACCATCTCCTGTAAGGACTCCCATGAAACCAGGGAATTATGATATTGCTTAAGAAGTTATATTGTGCCAGAGTCCCTCTGATTCTTCCCTCTTTTTTCTTCTGTACCCCTTTATTGTTAGAATTTTTTTTAATAAAAAACATGTTTAAAAAAAAAAGTTATATTGTGACGCCAAAAATAAATTCCAGCCCTCAGCATTAAATTTCTGCTGAGTTGGGACCATGGACAAAAACTGAGCAATGCACCCGGCAAAATCATGGGGATGGGACGCACCTTGCTTTCCTCCGGGCACAGTCCTGTAACTACTGACCTTCCAGACCACTGCACAACCCCAAAGACAGTGACCACAGAATTTCCAGCGGTTTCAGTCCTGCACCTAAACCCTTTTTGGTGACATTCATCTGACTGTATAAAGCTCTGCGCTGGGTCTTGTTCCATCATCTTTCGTTGACCCAACTCAAGATGTTTAAAAGGTCTGTAAATGAAAGGAAACTTTCCCTGTGTGAAGCACGGAAGGGGCTGAATAATTCATGCAGCTTCTTGTTGCCATTCATACAGTCAGTTCTGCTTTGCAGTGAAGCTGATTAAAAGGAACGAGGCGAAATAAACGTTTTATTACCTCTTTATGTACAGGTCACATGAAAGCTGCAAAATTAAGCAGAGTTTCATATCAGTAGATATTGGGACTAATTGGGTGAATTCAGACCCACTTTATAACGCACCAGCCACCCTGCTGAGTTAATATGAAGGTTGATTAAATACTTCCTTTAAAGCACAGTACAGTAACCATTTCAAACTCCGCCTAACATATTCATGACATAGAAAAACCCCTGGGCAGCTCCTTACAGCATAGACCAGCATCTAAGGGAATAGTAAGCTGAAACTGTCTTGAGACCCATTTCTGCAGCAGAGCAGCTGAGACAATTAGCAACAACGCGTTTCACCATCTTTATTTGACATGAAAAGCGGCTTGAGGGCAGACGAGAAAGAGGTTTCCCAGTGCCCTGGTCAGCCTCCAACGATAATTGAGAATAGATAATATATAGAAATGATGAGTTTTATTGCACATTTTTCTCCAATCTCTGTGTGCTAATCCCAATGACTTCTATATAACGTTTACATGTTCTTTACCTGGTTTGAAGACGTATAAATGAAATACAAATATCCTGAAATAAAAAATAAAAAAACAACAGCAAGAAATCCATCATTCTTCGTTGTGTAGAGCGGTCTTGTCGTAATGTAATAAATTTGAAAACGTAGTGAAGGAAAGTTTAGTGGACAGGAAGAGTTTCATCGATTTCAGCAGCTGATATTGACTTTCTGGAAACCAGGTGCGTGAACTTTGAAATTACCTGGGTTTACAGATTCTCAGAAGTTATCAACATTGAAAACCCCAGAAGTCAAGAAATAATAAAGCACAGCTCTGGTTTTCTTCTATTTTTGGTGATGGGATAGATGTCAATAACAAAGAACATTCACAGACCTCCAACATTATCAAATACATAAGAGGTTAACCACAGACATGAGACAAGGTAGAGAGGGCTTTGCTTGTGAGAGCTTACACTGCAGAGAGAGGTGCAGAGGCAATAGGAGCTAGTGAGGCTCAGACTGGAGACTGAGGCTGTAGCTGGTATCTCCAAAAACAATATCAGGTGGGGGTAGATGGCGAAAGAGAGAGGAAGATCTATGAGGGGTGAGGTTAGAGATATACGAGTTAGAAGTGTTGGAGGCTTAAAGTGAGGAGATTAAGTTGGGTTCTGGAGCTAATGGTGGATTTGCTGAGTGGTTCAGCAGATGCGGGGTGGTGAGAGGTGAGAACATGCCTCCCCACGTTATTTGGCATGAACTGCAGAAGGGTTACATAGGTGAGGGGCAGGGAGTTGTAGTAGTCAATGAATGAGAATCAAGAATGTTTTTGTAATGGGAACAGTGTCATGTCATTAGCAGTGAGTGAGAGGGGATTAGTGACACTTGATAAATGGAAGATGACGAGCTGCATTAGCGAACGGCCAGGTGATGGTCGCGATGGTCATGACCATCGAGGCTTGCAACGAGACCCTTGTGGTAGAGTCTCGTTCCCCGCAAGCCCCAGTGAGCTTTCGGCTCTAATAGAGATGGAAGCTCACCCTTGGACATCACTCGTGATGTCAGTGGGGCCGCCCCCAAACGGCAGGCGTTCCCTCGGGAACACCTCCGTTTGGCCAGCCACCCCCCCTGCCCGCCTCCAAAACGGGGCAAGCTGTCAATCACAATCGACAGCTGCCCCGCTTTGGTGCGAGACCCGTAGCGATGGCCGGGTCTCACGCATGCGCAGTGGGGGACCATCGACCCGCTTGCGAGCGCTAGTGAGCGGGTCTGAATCATGCCCTCTATGCAGATATAAGCACAAAATCAATGGAGCCTCACAAGGAGCATGGGTGGTCTAGGGGAACCGCGGGTCAGGCATCATACCACCGGCACATTGAGGAAATGATCTGTTCACACAGGAAGAACACGGCCTGCAACCGCAATACAACTTAAGTCTATTTTCATTATGCTACAGTGCACACTGTATAAGGGGCACTACTGTGGGCATTGTGTATAAGGGGCACTACTGTGTGCCGTAACGTGAATAAGGGACACTACTATGTGGTGTAATGTCAATAAGATTGTGATGCTGTTTGGCGTAATTTGAATTTGGGATACTATGTGTGATTTCAGCAGGACACACCCCCACGACCATTGCTGTGAGGCCACGCCCCTTTTTGCATGCCACACACCCCCTTTTTCAGCAGATCACAAAAGGTTTTTAGCTTTAAAAGTAGATCACAGAGTCCAAAAGTCTGGCCACCCCGCTGTAGATGGTCAGCCCACCCAGAGGAAGTTTTGCATTTAGCCAATGTTTTCTCTCTACAGCACAAGTAGTGGATATATCCCAGGTGTGCAGCTCTCCATACCATGGTGAGGCCCCCGGGAGGGCTGCTGTCAGCATTGTAATGGTAGTGAGGCACCAGGTAACCTTCTGCATTATATAGGAATTATATATCGTATGATACATTGTATAGTGTGTACCCAGCTTTAGTCTTTTGTCTTGCTGAGTTTGCGGCTGCCTGTCTGTTCCCGGGTCCTGTCCAAGACAGACGTAGTGATGTTGAGATGTCTGCACTGCTGCTGCTGTCTGCTCCCAGCGCCTCGCTGATGCTGCAGGAAGCCAGGGGGCAGATGGGACTTTGGGCCTGATTCAGACCCACTCGCGAGCGGCTGTCCGCTCGCAAGTGGGTCGATGGTCTGCACTGAGCATGCGCACGACGGAGTGAGCTCCGTCGTGCGCATGCGCCAGACGCGACGAGCGAAGGAAAGTCCTTCGCTCGTTGTGTCTGATCAAAGGGGGCGTGCTGTCGATGTTGATTGACAGCACGCCCCCTTTGGTGGGCGTGCTGGGGGCGTGTCTCCCTGACGGGGGCGTTCCCACGGGAACGCCTCCCGTCAGAAGCCGGCCCACTGACATCACTAGTGATGTCAGTGGGAGTGATTTCGGCTCTGATAGAGCCAAAATCACTCCGGAGCTTGCGGTTGAAAACCTCAACCGCAGGCACCGGCTCGCAGTTTCGATGGTCGCGATGGTCACGACCATCACGGCCATCAAAATGCACGCTCGTATAGGCTGTGGGTGGTGACCCACAGCTATACGAGCGTCCAGGAGGACGCTCCATTTTTATGGAGGGCGGCCCTCATTCAGAGCGTGCGCTCTGCTCAGAGCGTACGGCTCTGAATGAGGGCCTTTGTTTTGGTAAGGCCGTGCAGTATCCAGTGGAGCGGGAAGAGAGCGGGACAGCTCCCTCTCCTCACCTTACTCTGCTGATTGGCCAGAGCGCGTCCTGAAGCAGGGAGGGAGCGGGATAGCTCACACTCTCCTCCCCTTACCCTGCTGATTGGCCAGAGCGCGTCCTGAAGCAGGGGGAGCGGGACAGCACACTCTCCTCCCTTTACCCTGCTGATTGGCCAGAGTGCGTCCTGAAGCAGGGGGGAGCGGGACAGCACACTCTCCTCCCTTCACTCTGCTGATTGGCCAGAGCGCGTCCTGAAGCAGGTGGGGAGCAGGATAGCACACTCTCCTCCCCTTACTCTGCTGATTGGCCAGAGTGCTTCCTGAAGCAGAGGGGAGAGGAATAGCACACTCTCCTCCCCTTACTCTGTTGATTGGCAAGAGCGCTTCCTGAAGCAGGGGGAAGCGGAATAGCACACACTCCTCCCCTTACTCTGCTGATTGGCCAGAGCGCTTCCTGAAGCAGGGGGGGAGCGGAATAGCACACTCTCCTCCCCTTACTCTGCTGATTGGCCAGAACGCGTCCTGAAGCAGGGGGAAGCGGAATAGCACACACTCCTCCCCTTACTCTGCTGATTGGCCAGAGCGCGTCCTGAAGCAGGGGGGAGCGGAATAGCACACTCTCCTCCCCTTACTCTGCTGATTGGCCAGAGCGAGTCCTGAAGCAGGGGGGAGCGGAATAGCACACTCTCCTCCCCTTACTCTGCTGATTGGCCAGAGCGCGTCCTGAAGCAGGGGGAAGCGGAATAGCACACTCTCCTCCCCTTACTCTGCTGATTGGCCAGAGCGCGTCCTGAAGCAGGGGGAAGCGGAATAGCACACACTCCTCCCCTTACTCTGCTGATTGGCCAGAGCGCGTCCTGAAGCAGGTGGGGAGCAGGATAGCACACTCTCCTCCCCTTACTCTGCTGATTGGCCAGAGCGCTTCCAGAAGCAGGTGGGGAGCAGGATAGCACACTCTCCTCCCCTTACTCTGCTGATTGGCCAGAGCGCGTCCTGAAGCAGGGAGGGAGCGGGATAGCTCACACTCTCCTCCCCTTACCCTGCTGATTGGCCAGAGCACGTCCTGAAGCAGGGGGGAGCGGAATAGCACACTCTCCTCCCCTTACTCTGCTGATTGGCCAGAGCGCGTCCTGAAGCAGGGGGGGAGCGGAATAGCACACTCTCCTCCCCTTACTCTGCTGATTGGCCAGAGCGCGTCCTGAAGCAGGGGGAAGCGGAATAGCACACACTCCTCCCCTTACTCTGCTGATTGGCCAGAGCGCGTCCTGAAGCAGGGGGGGAGCGGGACAGCACACTCTCCTCCCCTTACTCTGCTGATTGGCCAGAGCGCGTCCTGAAGCAGGGGGGAGCGGGACAGCACACTCTCCTCCCCTTACTCTGCTGATTGGCCAGAGCGCGTCCTGAAGCAGGGGGGAGCGGAATAGCACACTCTCCTCCCCTTACTCTGCTGATTGGCCAGAGCGCGTCCTGAAGCAGGGGGGAGCGGAATAGCACACTCTCCTCCCCTTACTCTGCTGATTGGCCAGAGCGCGTCCTGAAGCAGGGGGAAGCGGAATAGCACACTCTCCTCCCCTTACTCTGCTGATTGGCCAGAGTGCGTCCTGAAGCAGGGGGAAGCGGAATAGCACACACTCCTCCCCTTACTCTGCTGATTGGCCAGAGCGCGTCCTGAAGCAGGGGGGGAGCGGGTCAGCACACTCTCCTCCCCTTACTTTGCTGATTGGCCAGAGCGCGTCCTGAAGCAGAGGGGAGCGGAATAGCACACTCTCCTCCCCTTACTCTGCTGATTGGCCAGAGTGCTTCCTGAAGCAGAGGGGAGAGGAATAGCACACTCTCCTCCCCTTATTCTGCTGATTGGCCAGAGCGCGTCCTGAAGCAGGGGGAAGCCGAATAGCACACACTCCTCCCCTTACTCTGCTGATTGGCCAGAGCGCGTCCTGAAGCAGGGGGGGAGCGGAATAGCACACTCTCCTCCCCTTACTCTGCTGATTGGCCAGAGCGAGTCCTGAAGCAGGGGGAAGCAGAATAGCACACTCTCATCCCCTTACTCTGCTGATTGGCCAGAGCGCGTCCTGAAGCAGGGGGGGAGCGTGACAGCACACTCTCCTCCCCTTACTCTGCTGATTGGCCAGAGCGCGTCCTGAAGCAGGGGGAAGCGGAATAGCACACACTCCTCCCCTTACTCTGCTGATTGGCCAGAGCGCGTCCTGAAGCAGGAGGGGAGCGGGACAGCACACTCTCCTCCCCTTACTTTGCTGATTGGCGAGAGTGTAACCTTTTTTATTACCATCGCAATATCATTGCGCATGATACACCAGGGACCAACTCGTGACACACTTAGGTGTTGCAACACACAAGGCCTGATTAAGTAAGGATCGCTACTGAGATCGCAACTCCGTAATTGCACGCAGGTCTGCTGCGAAAATCTGCTAATGAATGCAATCGTAATGCCGTCGCACTGCCAGCATAGAGACAGCCCACTGCCTCCCACTACCGCTATCTCACATCGGTAATACTTTGCAAACCTTCACAAACATCGGTAACATCGAGTACCATCGGCCCCTCACGCAGAATTACAGCAGCCCTCACCTTACTTAGAAATTGCTAAGTGCAATGCACTGGCTAATCTATGCACACCAACGCAACGGCGTCCAAACGGACAGGCATGCCTCGTTTCGCCGACCACACCCCCCCGTCACCACCACTGCCAAACGCTCACTGCCTGTCAATCACTCTGCGATGGATCTCCATGATTGCAGTGGCGTCTTCACATATGCGCAGTGCGATGCATAAATATGCAAACAATTGGCCAACTGTGTACGCATTAGCAATAGCGATCTTCCTGAATCAGGCCCACGCTATGAACATCTCTGTCTTAGGTGGTAATGCAGCTTTATGTGTGAGAAAATCACTTTTCAGATTCTTTAACTTGTAGCAAATAAAAAAAATTAAAAAAAACAACTAATAAGACAAGAGCCCTTGTAAGGTTACCAGGGAAACAGGCGCAGTAACACATGACGCTTACAGGAATACAGAGGGGGAAATCGGGCAATTTCTCTCCCATTTATTTTTCTGATAAGGATAAAAAAAAATAATAATATATCTGAGAATGGAATTAACATAAATTTATCTGCAAAACCTTGTTGACAAGTCCAAGAAGAGAGGAGTAAACAGAGGCGGATTATGTGGCGATTTTCTATCTATAATTGGATATAAGTAAACATGTGTCAGCCGTAATTAAGGAGAATAAATCTCTACGGAATCATCGGGATTGCTGTACGCAGCCGGCTACCTGTACACTAAATAATAAACTGTGTCCCTCGCGGCTTCTTTTCACCAAATTTACATGAATACAATTAAATTAATAGGGTGATACAAATTAACTCCAGAAACATTTCCCTCTGGAACCGATCTCCTTTATGTCTTGTACACTGAGAACATTGTATTTTATGTCCAGGAAACGTGGCAAATATTGTAATAGTGGTTTCAAGGAAACTCAGAAATTAAATACAGGTCATTAAAATGTCATTTATATTATATAAAACAAATAATAATTGGTTGGATTCTGAGCAACAGTTTACATGTGACAGGAAATGTCCTCACTGGTCACGGCTTATAGGGGGAGATGTATCAAGCAGGGAAAATAATGGAGAAGTTGTCCATAGCAACCAATCAGCTTCTACCTATCATTTTATAGAATGTGCCTAATAAATGCTACATTAAAATGATTAGTTGCTATGGGCAACTTCTCCCAAGGAATAAGAGCAGATACTGAGGGGTATATTTACTAAAGTGAGAGTTTTTAGAAGTGGAGATGTTGCCCATAGCAACCAGTCAGATTCTAGCTATTATCTTCTAGAAAGTGCTAGATAAATATGAAGTACTGTAGAATCTAATTGATTGCTATGGGCAACATCTCCACTTCTAAACTTTACTAATTATACCCCTGAGAATCACATGCAATATACAATATAAGAGAAGTGGTACTGTGCAGCTATCTATATACAGAATAACAACAGATACTGAGAATAATATGCAGGATACAATATAAGAGAAGTGGTACTGTACAGCTATCTATATACAGAATAAGAACAGATACTGAGAATCACATGCAGGATACAATATAAGAGAAGTGGTACTGTGCAGCTATCTATATACAGAATAACAACAGATACTGAGAATCACATGCAGTATACAATATAAGAGAATTGGTACTGTGCAGCTATCTATATACAGAATAAGAACAGATACTGAGAATCACATGCAGTGTACACTATAAGAAGTGGTATTGTGCAGCTATCTATATACAGAATAACAACAGATACTGAGAATCACATGCAGTGTACACTATAAGAGAAGTGGTACTGTGCAGCTATCTATATACAGAATAAGAACAGATACTGAGAATCACATGCAGTGTACACTATAAGAGAAGTGGTACTGTGCAGCTATCTATATACAGAATAACAACAGATACTGAGAATCACATGCAGTATACAATATAAGAGAAGTGGTACTGTGCAGCTATCTATATACAGAATAACAACAGATACTGAGAATCACATGCAGTGTACACTATAAGAAGTGGTACTGTGCAGCTATCTATATACAGAATAACAACAGATACTGAGAATCACATGCAGTATACAATATAAGAGAAGTGGTACTGTGCAGCTATCTATATACAGAATAACAACAGATACTGAGAATCACATGCAGTGTACACTATAAGAAGTGGTACTGTGCAGCTATCTATATACAGAATAAGAACAGATACTGAGAATCATATGCAGTATACAATATAAGAGAAGTGGTACTGTGCAGCTATCTATATACAGAATAACAACAGATACTGAGAATCACATGCAGTGTACACTATAAGAGAAGTGGTACTGTGCAGCTATCTATATACAGAATAACAACAGATACTGAGAATCACATGCAGTATACAATATAAGAGAATTGGTACTGTGCAGCTATCTATATACAGAATAACAACAGATACTGAGAATCACATGCAGTATACAATATAAGAGAATTGGTACTGTGCAGCTATCCATATACAGAATAACAACAGATACTGAGAATCACATGCAGTGTACAATATAAGAGAAGTGGTACTGTGCAGCTATCTATATACAGAATAAGAACAGATACTGAGAATCATATGCAGGATACAATATAAGAGAAGTGGTACTGTGCAGCTATCTATATACAGAATAACAACAGATACTGAGAATAATATGCAGGATACAATATAAGAGAAGTGGTACTGTGCAGCTATCTATATACAGAATAACAACAGATACTGAGAATCACATGCAGTATACAATATAAGATAAGTGGTACTGTGCAGCTATCTTTATACAGAATAAGAACAGATACTGAGAATCATATGCAGGATACACTATAAGAGAATTGGTACTGTGCAGCTATCTATATACAGAATAACAACAGATACTGAGAATCACATGCAGGATACAATATAAGAGAAGTGGTACTGTGCAGCTATCTATATACAGAATAACAACAGATACTGAGAGTCACATGCAGTATACAATATAATAGAAGTGGTACTGTGCAGCTATCTATATACAGAATAACAACAGATACTGAGAATCACATGCAGCGTACAATATAAGAGAATTGGTACTGTGCAGCTATCTATATACAGAATAACAACAGATACTGAGAATCACATGCAGGATACAATATAAGAGAAGTGGTACTGTGCAGCTATCTATATACAGAATAACAGATACTGAGAGTCACATGCAGCGTACAATATAAGAGAAGTGGTATTGTGCAGCTATATATATAGAGAATAAGAACAGATACTGAGAATCACATGCAGTATACAATATAAGAGAATTGGTACTGTGCAGCTATCTATATACAGAATAACAGATACTGAGAATCACATGCAGTATACAATATAAGAGAAGTGGTACTGTGCAGCTATCTATATACAGAATAACAACAGATACTGAGAATCACATGCAGGATACAATATAAGAGAAGTGGTACTGTGCAGCTATCTATATACAGAATAAGAACAGATACTGAGAATAATATGCAGTATACAATATAAGAGAAGTGGTACTGTGCAGCTATCTATATACAGAATAACAACAGATACTGAGAATAATATGCGGGATACAATATAAGAGAAGTGGTACTGTGCAGCTATCTATATACAGAATAAGAACAGATACTGAGAATAATATGCAGTATACAATATAAGAGAAGTGGTACTGTGCAGCTATCTATATACAGAATAACAACAGATACTGAGAATAATATGCAGTATACAATATAAGAGAAGTGGTACTGTGCAGCTATCTATATACAGAATAAGAACAGATACTGAGAATCACATGCAGTGTACACTTTAAGAGAAGTGGTACTGTGCAGCTATCTATATACAGAATAACAACAGATACTGAGAATCACATGCAGTATACAATATAAGTGGTACTGTGCAGCTATCTATATACAGAATAAGAACAGATACTGAGAATCACATGCAGGATACAATATAAGAGAAGTGGTACTGTGCAGCTATCTATATACAGAATAAGAACAGATACTGAGAATCACATGCAGGATACAATATAAGAGAAGTGGTACTGTGCAGCTATCTATATACAGAATAACAACAGATACAGAGAATCATATGCAGTAACAATATAAGAGAAGTGGTACTGTGCAGCTATCTATATACAGAATAACAGATACTGAGAGTCACATGCAGTATACAATATAATAGAAGTGGTACTGTGCAGCTATCTATATACAGAATAAGAACAGATACTGAGAATCATATGCAGTATACAATATAAGAGAAGTGGTACTGTGCAGCTATCTATATACAGAATAACAGATACTGAGAGTCACATGCAGTATACAATATAAGAGAAGTGGCACTGTGCAGCTATCTATATACAGAATAACAACAGATACTGAGAATCACATGCAGGATACAATATAAGAGAAGTGGTACTGTGCAGCTATCTTTATACAGAATAAGAACATATACTGAGAATCACATGCAGTATACAATATAAGAGAAGTGGTACTGTGCAGCTATTTATATACAGAATAACAACTGATACTGAGAATCACATGCAGGATACAATATAAGAGAAGTGGTACTGTGCAGCTATCTTTATACAGAATAACAGCTACTGAGAATCACATGCAATATACAATATAAGAGAAGTGGTACTGTGCAGCTATCTATATACAGAATAAGAACAGATACATAGAATCATATGCAGTATACAATATAAGAGAAGTGGTATTGTACAGCTATCTATATACAGAATAAGAACATATACTGAGAATCACATGCAGTGTACACTATAAGAAGTGGTACTGTGCAGCTATCTATATACAGAATAAGAACAGATACAGAGAATCATATGCAGGATACAATATAATAGAAGTGGTACTGTGCAGCTATCTATATACAGAATAACAACAGATACTGAGAATCACATGCAGTATACAATATAATAGAAGTAGTACTGTGCAGCTATCTATATACAGAATAACAGATACTGAGAGTCACATGCAGTGTACAATATAAGAGAAGTGGTACTGTGCAGCTATCTATATACAGAATAACAACAGATACTGAGAATCACATGCAGTATACAATATAAGAGAAGTGGTATTGTGCAGCTATCTATATACAGATTAACAGATACTGAGAGTCACATGCAGTGTACAATATAAGAGAAGTGGTACTGTGCAGCTATCTATATACAGAATAACAACAGGTACTGAGAATCACATGCAGTATACAATATAAGAGAAGTGGTACTGTGCAGCTATCTATATACAGAATAACAACAGATACTGAGAATCACATGCGGCATACAATATAAGAGAAGTGGTACTGTGCAGCTATCTATATACAGAATAACAACAGATACTGAGAATCACATGCAGTGTACAATATAAGAGAAGTGGTACTGTGCAGCTATCTATATACAGAATAACAACAGGTACTGAGAATCACATGCAGTATACAATATAAGAGAAGTGGTACTGTGCAGCTATCTATATACAGAATAACAACAGATACTGAGAATCACATGCGGGATACAATATAAGAGAAGTGGTACTGTGCAGCTATCTATATACAGAATAACAACAGATACTGAGAATCACATGCAGCGTACAATATAAGAGAAGTGGTACTGTGCAGCTATCTATATACAGAATAACAACAGATACTGAGAATCACATGCAGTGTACAATATAAGAGAAGTGGTACTGTGCAGCTATCTATATACAGAATAATAACAGATACTGAGAATCACATGCAGTGTACACTATAATAGAAGTGGTACTGTGCAGCTATCTATATACAGAATAACAACAGGTACTGAGAATCACATGCAGTATACAATATAAGAGAAGTGGTACTGTGCAGCTATCTATATACAGAATAACAACAGATACTGAGAATCACATGCGGCATACAATATAAGAGAAGTGGTACTGTGCAGCTATCTATATACAGAATAACAACAGATACTGAGAATCACATGCAGTGTACAATATAAGAGAAGTGGTACTGTGCAGCTATCTATATACAGAATAACAACAGGTACTGAGAATCACATGCAGTATACAATATAAGAGAAGTGGTACTGTGCAGCTATCTATATACAGAATAACAACAGATACTGAGAATCACATGCGGGATACAATATAAGAGAAGTGGTACTGTGCAGCTATCTATATACAGAATAACAACAGATACTGAGAATCACATGCAGCGTACAATATAAGAGAAGTGGTACTGTGCAGCTATCTATATACAGAATAACAACAGATACTGAGAATCACATGCAGTGTACAATATAAGAGAAGTGGTACTGTGCAGCTATCTATATACAGAATAACAACAGATACTGAGAATCACATGCAGTGTACACTATAAGAGAAGTGGTACTGTGCAGCTATCTATATACAGAATAAGAACAGATACTGAGAATCACATGCAGTATACAATATAAGATAAGTGGTACTGTGCAGCTATCTATATACAGAATAACAACAGATACTGAGAATAATATGCAGGATACAATATAAGAGAAGTGGTACTGTGCAGCTATCTATATACAGAATAACAACAGATACTGAGAATCACATGCAGTATACAATATAAGATAAGTGGTACTGTGCAGCTATCTATATACAGATTAACAGATACTGAGAATCACATGCAGTATACAATATAAGAGAAGTGGTACTGTGCAGCTATCTATATACAGAATAACAACAGATACTGAGAATCACATGCAGTGTACAATATAAGAGAAGTGGTACTGTGCAGCTATCTATATACAGATTAACAGATACTGAGAATCACATGCAGGATACAATATAAGAGAAGTGGTACTGTGTAGCTATCTATATACAGAATAACAACAGATACTGAGAATAACATGCAGTGTACAATATAAGAGAAGTGGTACTGTGCAGCTATCTATATACAGAATAACAACAGATACTGAGAATCACATGCAGTGTACAATATAAGAGAAGTGGTACTGTGCAGCTATCTATATACAGATTAACAGATACTGAGAATCACATGCAGGATACAATATAAGAGAAGTGGTACTGTGCAGCTATCTATATACAGAATAACAACAGATACTGAGAATCACATGCAGTTTACAATATAAGAGAAGTGGTACTGTGCAGCTATCTATATACAGAATAACAACAGATACTGAGAATCACATGCAGTGTACAATATAAGAGAAGTGGTACTGTGCAGCTATCTATATACAGATTAACAGATACTGAGAATCACATGCAGTATACAATATAAGAGAAGTGGTACTGTGCAGCTATCTATATACAAATTAAGAACAAATACTGAGAGACACATCTGGTTAATAAGATAAGAGTGGTGGTACTGTGCATCTGCCCATAGGTGCATTTTCCCTCATACAGATCCTATGATTGAATAGAATTATTATGCGGTATTGCACAACACAATATGATATTGGATGTATTTCTCCCTTACCCCCTTCCCTGTATCCCTCCCAGCACAGGGTAATGGTGCACAGTCTGGATTACTGAGAACGCCTCTGTGTGTCCGGATTTGGGGCCATTGCAGTTATCACAGGAGAGCACTAGGCATGGAGAACATATGAGACCTTACGTCAGACATGATCCCAATGTTGGACTGACCATCACTACGGTATGTAGAAACACGCAAAATGATGATGAATTAAAGTTCTAGATAGAAGGCATCTATTCATGAAGATCAATGAATGGGCATCTCACACTAACTGGTACCCCTTCTGCCATCTCACTCTACTGCCAGGGTCCTTGGTCCTGTGTATGGAGTGCAGATAATAATATAGCTGTACATGGCTACTACAGATAACTAACTCCCGCTAGGCCGTGTCGGCCTCTCACAGAAATATGGCAACATCACCACAGCCAACAGTGATGTCTGCACATCAGAAGAAACATCACCAACCTTATAAAGGTGCGGAATCCTGTCGGCCCCATCTTCATGGTTCCTTTCATCCCCAGGAATCGGATAAACAGGGCAGCAATTCGTTCCACCACTCGCAGGTGATTAAACTGCTTGGAGTACTTTGGAAAGGCTTGTTTGAGGCACAGAGAGGGCAAATTGCTTGCTGGGCTGTTACTGCCATCTGACTCTGCCAGTTCTGTGGCTCCTGCATGCAGATCGGTCTTCCTGGTCAGCCCGCTGTCGGACGGGTGAGGCCTAAGGACAGGGAGAAAACGCTTTAGAAAAATCAGGGATATTTTACAGCTGAACAGCCCCTATTCGCTGCAACTAGACTGACACGGCGGAAACACTACACAGGGTATGAGAGCGATATCCTGGGAAGTCTGGTTAATGAGCGGATTAATGTTTTACGGGATTGTAACCTACGCGGCACTGTGCCAGTTCTTTACCAGAACTGTCCAGTAAAGACATCGCCCGTCCCATGTCAGTTACAGACTGGTGAGATTATCAGGGTACAGAAAATTGTGTATAAAAAAACTACTTTGTATAAAACGAGTGGGACAAGTTCCCACGAGCTAATAGCCGCGGAAAGTCCGGCGTGGCAGCAAATTGTGGGGAACGCAGCCTATGGGGATAGATACCCACATATATCAATCTCAGGAGACAGTTACACTTCATCCAGGTAATATCATATCATTGTTATTATTATAAATTATATTACCAAAAAGCGCCTGCCTGCTCCACTGGTCATGAATCGATACAGGGACATTTTAAGACTAGAGGGGGGGCCCATGCGCAGATGTACGTAGCCCACTCCCACAGGAAAAATAACAAATGGTGCAGACTATACGCAAAAAATGCGCAAAGACTTTGCGCCAGAAGCTCCTGCGCTAGGGCTACATGCCACAAATGTGTTCGGAAATCTGGCAATTGAGCCATATTTTTGATGACTATTTCCGAAACACCGTGCCGGATGTCGATATCAAGATGATAATGGCGTGGCCGGTTGACAGGATGGTCCGACGGGCAGGTAAGTAGATGCAACATCGGCACGTCGTGTACCCATTATAGACACGCCACTGAATGATGTACGGATCCAAGCGCCACAATAAAATCCTTTCAATGGAATATTATGTTGTTTACCAGACAAACCGCAGTGTCAACATTATTCACACACATCCGAATTTCCAATTTCCTTTGGTTGTTTGTATAAAAGAAAGTCATTCTGTTCCTGTATTTTATCTCCATGCATCTAGTCTGCCCCATGCACCAGCCTATAATATAATATGGAGATGGTCGCCTCATCCATACTAATGAGACCCGGCAGTGTCTTCTCATATATACTGTAGTTAAGGTACTTCTATAAATGAGGGAAAGGAGATCCAATGATACATTTTATGAATCAGTGGTTAATGTATCAAGCGGTGAAAAGTGTGGAGAAATGGACCAGTGGAGAAGTTGCCCATAGCAACCAAATCAGCAGCTGCCTGTCATTTTACATGATTTATTTGAAAAATGTTTCCTCAAAGATGATAGGTTGCTATGGGCAACTTCACCACCAGTCCAATGCTTGATCCATTAACCGCTAACTCTCATTTATATGATGCCCGTTCATTATACAACACATGGGCTCTATACACAAATAGCCAATCAGAGCGGCTTCCTCACACTCTAGCCAATCAGAGTGAAGCCACCCTGATTGGCTACTGCTGGACAGGGCAGTCATCCACGCTTCGGCTTCCCCAGGAGAGGGATTTGTGTCCTCGAACCATAATAAGGAAGAAAACAAGGAATAGGGTGAGAACTTTATTAAGAGAAACCTAACTTTACACACTAAAAAGAAATATAGGACTGACAACACAAAATATGGTCAAATACCCCTATAAAACCCTCCACAAAAGGTCAGTACGTGGCAAGAATCATGAATATAAAAAATAAAGATATTTATAATAACAAATAGAACTAATATACATTTCGCTCTAACACAGTACTGTATGTGTGAGCGATGTTTTTTTGTAGTGCTGTGTGTAACTACAGGTCTCTGCAGGTTCTACATTCCAAGGCATGCTGGCACATGTAGTTCTACAAGTACCTGCATACCCTAGCTATTTATGTCCACCAGGACTAGCTGGGACCAGTAGTGACATACATTTAATCTCCCAGGATTGTTAGGATGAGCCCCAGTGCTATCAGCAGGAGACTGCGTTCTCTCAATGATGCATCCGGTATTTGTCGGTTGTCACCAGGTGGCCCCTTTTTCTGTAGTTCTTATGTTTTGGTGACGCCTGCCCAGGATGTCATACCCTGGTGTTAATTTAGGCTGTTGCCGTGGGACGGGTAGTGGTTCACACTGTTCATATCACTCTACAAGCTGAAACCAGCCCAGGGTATGAGATGGCCCCTTCTTTCACGCTGTATTTTATTTATGTAATCGTACCCAAAAAGACACATGGTTACAGACGTACTACCTAGAACGTGTTGCATCTCCAGCTGAGTATACACCTTTATTGTATGACTTGCATGCCCCAGCTGCGATCTCCCGGCATAGGGGGTTGCAACAGCAACTTACCTGTTGTGACAAAAACACTGGAAAGGTTGTCAAGGGGAGATAAATAATCCCCTGGTTTTTAGCTTCTTTACCGAAGCTGTTTAACAGCCTTGATTTCCAGAAAACTTGTGAGAGGCTGATAAAGGGTGTGTCAGTCTCTGTAGTCAGTCTCTCACTGCCTGGAGAACAGGTCAGAAGGTCAGAGACCTGTTGAGAGACTCTGTGATTACTGAATGTAAGTACTGTGCTAAATACTTCTGTTTTGTGAGCGATACATTCGGTCCCTCCACTCAGAGAGGGAATCATTTTGTTTAGTTAAAGACGGATAGGTCAGGATTTACTTTTATGCTTTGCTTATTTTTGTATTGCTAATAAAACTAGCTGCGGATACTTGTACCAAGGCCCTGGACTGTGTACTACTACTTGGCTGCTGCATGGCAAGTGCAACTTTTTACCCCAGAGGATGACACCCTTACCCTGATCTTGCCACTCTGTGTATGTGCTGTAAGTTAAAGCAGAATTTTCATCTTCATATGAGGAACGCTGCACATTTAAGTAGCATAACCTTATTGTGTCTCATTGTCAATAGACCGTAAAAGCCAGTACCAATGGGAGTAATTTGATACCCTCTCTAGTGGACTCACACAAGTGCCCTGGATCAATTCTGCTTGGAACATGTTAAGGGGATATTCCGTCCTCCGCGATGTGCGGTTGTGAAGTTTGGATGCGCACGTCCCCAAGAAGGAAGCCCACATTTCCTGGGCATCTCTCTGGGGTGTGAGGGAAAATTGGCGATGCTAGTGACCACGAAGTGCCAGCGTTCAACCACCCCCACAGCGCTCTGGTGGCACTTCGCAGACATTATCAAGAATTGAACCCCCTCCTAAGTAGATTGCCTGGGATTTCATGGCTGGTCATACTGGTACCGGTTGGAAAACCCATGATGGTCTCTCTCAGGGGTAAATTTACTAAGATGGGAGTTCTATTAAAAAGTGATGTTGCCCATAGCAACCACTCAGATTCCAGGTATTATCTTCTATAAGGTGCTAGATAAATGAGAAGTAGAATCTGATTGGTTGCTATGGGCAACATCACTTTTTAAATCAAACTCCCATTTTAGAAATTGTACCCCTCAGAGAGGCTGATACTGGTCCATGTATAAAATACTATCACATCTTGCGCACATTTTACCCACTTTATAAATTCTAAGCTGACACTGAACCCCGACAATCAAAAGTATAATACATTTTTCTCCTCCAACATACTGTATCAAATCTAAACTACAAATATGCGTAAAGTCACATTGGGGCGGAAAGAAGAGGTGATTTAATTCATATCCCCAAATAAAATAATCCTTAAATCTCCACCCAGCCACAGTTATTTTTTTATACTCGGTGTTAGCAATGTACAGAAAAGTTACCCCCTAGAACTAGGTACAAGCTGAATGGCTAAACGATGTTTCTTAACAGTGAGACAGCCGCTACAAATAAATACATGGAAAGCTTCACTGATAACTACTAACAACTGGGGGTGATGAATAAATAAATGTACATCTCATGGTAAATACAGTATCGGGGGGGCGGGGGGGGCAGAATAAATGGGGTGTATATAGATAGGGGTCTGTTCTATTGAGCCTGTGAGATGGGTTTGCAGATGATGATCTGTGGCATGTAGGGGGCTAAATAATTTATGAAAGTTTGACAAGTACAAACATTGGTCTCTGTTAATCTCCAGAAATGTTGCTACCAAACAGTCTATTAATTAAAATGATTATTCTCCAAATGAAAACCATGAATATAAATAATTGTTGTATTAAATAATTCATGTATAAAATTAAAAGCGAAGATTAACATTGATGTATTATTTGTACTTGGACAAACTCTAATACACTGAGGGAAGATATAAATAAGCAAATTGCAAGCAGGGCGCTTTTACCTTATCCCCTCATCATGCCCCAAATCTAGTCAGTAATCCCCCATCCTACTCATCCAATCTCCTGTCTGTACCCCCATCCTACTCATCATGCCCCATGTCCGGTCCATAACTTCCCATCCTACTCATCTAATCACCTGTAGTTATCCCCCCCATCCTACTCATCTCCAGTCTGTACCCCCATCCTACTCAACATGCCCTAACTCCATTCAGTGACCCCCATCCTACTCATCCAATTTCCTGTATGTACACCCCATCCTACTCATCATGCCCCATGTCTGGTCCATAACTTCACATCCTACTCATCTAATCACCTGTCCTTATCCCCCCATCCTACTCATCCCATCTCCTGTCTGCACCCCTCATCTTATACATCATGCCCTGCTAGTAACCTCCCATAATACTCATCCAATCTCCTGTCTGTACCCCCATCCTACTCATCCAATCACCTGTCCTTATCCCCCATCCTACTCATCCCATCTCCTGTCTGTACCCCCATCCTAGTCATCATGCCCCATGTTCGGTCCATAACTTCCCATCCTACTCATCTAATCACCTGTCCTTATCCCCCCATCCTACTCATTCAATCTCCTGTCTGTACCCCCATCCTAGTCATCATGCCCCATGTCTGGTCCATAACTTCCCATCCTACTCATCTAATCACCTGTCCTTATCCCCCCCATCCTACTCAACATGCCCTAACTCCATTCAGTGACCCCCATCCTACTCATCCAATTTCCTGTATGTACACCCCATCCTACTCATCATGCCCCATGTCCGGTCCATAACTTCCCATCCTACTCATCTAATCACCTGTCCTTATCCCCCCATCCTACTCATCCCATCTCCTGTCTGCACCCCTCATCTTATACATCATGCCCTGCTAGTAACCTCCCATAATACTCATCCAATCTCCTGTCTGTACCCCCATCCTACTCATCCAATCACCTGTCCTTATCCCCCCATTCTACTCATTCAATCTCCTGTCTGTACCCCCATCCTACTCATCCAATCACCTGTCCTTATCCCCCCATCCTATTCATCCCATCTCCTGTCTGTACCCCCATCCTACTCATCCAATCACCTGTCCTTATCCCCCCATCCTACTCATTCAATCTCCTGTCTGTATCCCCATCCTAGTCGTCATGCCCCATGTCTGGTCCATAACTTCCCATCCTACTCATCTAATCACCTGTCCTTATCCCCCCATCCTACTCATCTCCAGTCTGTACCCCCATCCTACTCAACATGCCCTAACTCCATTCAGTGACCCCTATCCTACTCATCCAATTTCCTGTATGTACACCCCATCCTACTCAACATGCCCCATGTCCAGTTTATAACTTCCCATCCTACTCATTTTACACATGATGCCCCATGCCTTTTCCCATTCATTTTATCCAATCTGATGTCTGTACCCCATCTTACATATTATGCTGCATGTCCTAGCTGTAACCTCCCATACTACTCACCCAATCTCCTGTCTATTCCCCCATTTTACAGCCATGGTCAAAAGTTTTGAGAATGACACAAGTATTGGTTTGCACAAGTTTGCTGCTTCGGTGTTTGTAGACCTTTAGGTCAGATGTTACTATGGTATACTGAAGTACAATTACAAGCATTTCATAAGTCTCAAAGGCTTTAATTGAAAATTACATTAAGTTTATGTAAGTCAATATTTGCAGTGTTGACCCTTCTTTTTCAAGACCTCTGCAATTCGCCCTGGCATGCTGTCAATCAACTTCTGGGCCATATACTGACTTTTGGCCGCCCATTCTTGCCTATTCAATCCTTGGAGTTTGTCAGATTTTGTGGGTTTTTTGTTTGTCCACCCGCCTCTTGAGGATTGACCACAAATTTTCAATGGGATTAAGGTCTGGGGAGTTTCCTGGCCATAGACACAAAATTTTGATGCTTTGTTCCCTGAGTGACTTAGTTATCACTTTTGCCTTATGGCACGGTGCTCCATCATGCTGGAAAAGGCATTGCTCATCACCAAACTGTTCTTGGTTGGTTTGGAGAAGTTGCTCTTGGAAGATGTTTTGGTACCATTATTTATTCATGGCTGTGTTCTTAGGCAAAATTGTGAGTGAGCCCACTCCCTTGGCTGAGAAGCAACCCCACACATAAATGGTCTCAGGATGCTTTACTGTTGGCATGGCACAGGACTGATGGTAGCGCTCACCTTTCCTTCTCCGAACAAGCGTTTTTCCAGATGCCCCACATAATCTGAAAGGGGATTCATCAGAGAAAATAACTTTTCCCTAGTCCTCAGCAGTTCAATCCCTGTACCTTTTGCAGAATATCAGTCTGTCCCTGATGCTTTTCCTGGATGGAAGTGACTTCTTTGCTTCCCTTCTTGACACCAGGCCATTCTCCAAAAGTCTTTGCCTCACTGTGCATGAAGATGCACTGACACCTGCCTGCTGCCATTCCTGAGCAAGCTCTGCACTGATGGTGCCCTGATCCCGCAGATGCATCAACTTTAGGAGACGGTCCTGGCACTTGCTGGACGTTCTTGGGCGCCCTGAAGCCTTCTTCACAACTATTGAGCCTCTCTCCTTGAAGTTCCTGATGATCCGATAAATGGTTGCTTTAGGTGCAATCTTACTAGCAGCAATATCCTTGCCTAAGAGGCCCTTTTTGTGCAAAGCAATGATGACTGCACGTGTTTCCTTGCAGGTAACCATGGTTAACAGAGGAAGAACAATGATTTCAAGCTCCGCCCTCCTTTTAAAGCTTCCAGTCTTTAATTCTAACTCAATCAGCATAACAGAGTGATCTCCAGCCTTGTCCTCGTCAACGCTCTCACCTGTGTTATCAAGATAATCACTGACATGATGTCAGCTGGTCGTTTTGTGGCAGGGCTGGAATGCAGTGGAAATTTTGTTTTTGGGATAAAGTTCATTGTCATGGCAAACACTGAAGCAGCAGACTATGTGAAAACCAATACTTGTGTCATTCTCAAAACTTTTGGCCATGGCTGTACACATCATGCCCCATGTCCTATCAGTAACCTCCCATATTACTCACCCAATCTCCGATTTGTACCCCATCTTACACATCATGCCCCATGTCCTATCAGTAACCTCCCATATTACTCACCCAATCTCCTATTTGTACCCCATGTTACACATCATGCCCCATGTCCTATCAGTAACCTACCATATTACTCACCCAATCTCTCATCTATACCCCATCTTACACCTCATGCCCCATGTCCTATCAGTAACCTCCCAGATTACTCACTCAATCTCCTATATGTACCCCATGTTACACATCATGCCCCATATCCTATCAGTAGCCTCCCATACTACTCACCCAATCTACTATATGTACCCCATTTTACACATCATGCCCCATGTCCTATCAGTAATCCCCCCTTTTACTCATCCAATCTATCTGTACCCCATTTTACACATTATGCCCCAGGTCCTATCAGTAATCCCCCCTACTACTCATCCAATCTCCTATATGTGCCCCATCTTACACATCACGCCCCATGTCCTATCAGTAATCGCCAATACTACTCAATCAATCTCCTATGTGTACCCCATCTTACACATCATTCCCCATGTCCTATCAGTAACCTCCCATATTACTAAATCTCCTAAATGTACCCCATCTTACATATTATGTCCCATGTCCTATCAGTAATCTCCCATATTACTCACCCAATCTCCTGTCTAATCCCCCATTTTACACATCATGCCCCATGTCCTATCAGTAACCTCCCATATTACTCACCCAATCTCCTATATGTACCCCATGTTACACATCATTCCCCATGTCCTATCACTAGCCTCCCATATTACTCACCCAATCTCCTATTTGTACCCCATGTTACACATCATGCCCCATGTCCTATCAGTAACCTACCATATTACTCACCCAATCTCCTGTCTAATCCCCCAATTTACACATCATGCCCATGTCCTATCAGTAGCCCCCCATATTACTCACCCAATCTCCTGTCTAATCCCCCAATTTACACATCATGCCCATGTCCTATCAGTAGCCTCCCATACTACTCACCCAATCCCCTATTATGTACCCCATCTTACACATCATGCCCCATGTCCTATCAGTAACCTCCCATATTATTCATACAATCTCCTATCTGTACCCCATCTAACACATCATGCCCCATGTCCTTTCAGTAGCCTCCCATTCTACTCACCCAATCTACTATATGTACCCCATCTTACACATCATGCCCCATGTCCTATCAGTAATCCCCACTTTTACTCATCCAATCTATCTGTACCCCATTTTACACATTATGCCCCAGGTCCTATCAGTAACCCCCCATATTACTCACCCAATCTCCTATCTGCACTCCATGTTACACATCACGCCCCATGTCCTATCAGTAATTGCCAATACTACTCACCCAATCTCCTATGTGTACCCCATCTTACACATAATTCCCCATGTCCTATCAGTAACCTCCCATATTACTAAATCTCCTAAATGTACCCCATCTTACACATCATTCCCCATGTCCTATCAGTAACCTCCCATATTATTCATACAATCTCCTATCTGTACCCCATCTTACACATCATGCCCCATCAGTAGCCTCCCATACTACTCACCCAATCTCCTATCTGTACCCCATCTTACACATCATGCCCCATGTCCTATCAGTAACCTCCCATATTATTCATACAATCTCCTATCTGTACCCCATCTAACACATCATGCCCCATGTCCTATCAGTAGCCTCCCATATTACTCATACAATCTCCTATACGTACCCCATCTTACACATTATGTCCCATGTCCTATCAGTAACCCCCATATTACTCACCCAATCTCCTATCTGTACCCCATCTTACACATCATGCCCCATGTCCTATCAGTAGCCTCTCATATTACTCACCCAATCTCCTATCTGTACCCCATCTTACACATCATGCCCCATGTCCTATCAGTAACCCCCATATTACTCACCCAATCTCCTGTCTAATCCCCCATGTTACACATCATGCCCATGTGCTATCAGTAGCCTCTCATATTACTCACCCAATCTCCTATCTGTACCCCATCTTACACATCATGCCCCATGTCCTATCAGTAGCCTCCCATACTACTCACCCAATCTCCTATACGTACCCCATCTTACACATCATGCCCCATGTCCTATCAGTAGCCTCCCATACTACTCACCCAATCTCCATATGTACCCCATCTAACACATCATGCCCCATGTCCTATCAGTAGCCTCCCATACTACTCACCCAATCTCCTATACGTACCCCATCTTACACATCATGCCCCATGTCCTATCAGTAGCCTCCCATACTACTCACCCAATCTCCTATACGTACCCCATCTTACACATCATGCCCCATGTCCTATCAGTAGCCTCCCATACTACTCACCCAATCTCCATATGTACCCCATCTAACACATCATGCCCCATGTCCTATCAGTAGCCTCCCATACTACTCACCCAATCTCCTATACGTACCCCATCTTACACATCATGCCCCATGTCCTATCAGTAGCCTCCCATACTACTCACCCAATCTCCATATGTACCCCATCTAACACATCATGCCCCATGTCCTATCAGTAGCCTCCCATACTACTCACCCAATCTCCTATACGTACCCCATCTTACACATCATGCCCCATGTCCTATCAGTAGCCTCCCATACTACTCACCCAATCTCCTATACGTACCCCATCTTACACATCATGCTCCATGTCCTATCAGTAGCCTCCCATACTACTCACCCAATCTCCTATCTGTACCCCATCTAACACATCATGCCCAATGTCTTGTCTATACCCCTATTTTACACGTCATACAAACCATAGTATTTCTCACACTCCGTCTCATACAGGTATCTGTATTCTATCATATCCCGAATCCAATCCTTTCTGTAACCCCTTATTACTCTATGTACCCCCATCCTATTCCTAGCCTGGCGTAAGCCCATCAGTTTGGTAGTGACTGTATATACTGCCAGTATAAGCCCATCAGTTTGGTAGTGACTGTATATACTGCCAGTATAAGCCCATCAGTTTGGTAGTGACTGTATATACTGTAGTGACTGTATATACTGCCAGTATAAGCCCATCAGTTTGGTAGTTACTGTATATACTGTAGTGACTGTATATACTGCCAGTGGCCTTCTCCTTTGTCCCTTATTGTGCTTTGTCAGCTAAGAAATTTGACAGCAGAAAAGCAGAAAGGTGTTTTTTTTGTTTATCACTTTTCTGTCTGAAGTTTTAATATAAGGAACATTACAAACAGCAATATATTCCATACATAATGCATTACTTTAATAAATATTGAAGGAATGAAACACTGCATGTGCTACAAGGCAATAATTACTCAACATAATCCCTTTCCTTTCATTGTGAAACCTCCTCCAGCAAATATACAGAAAAGAGGGTTTAAAATATACATCACATACGGCAGTAACACCTTCCAACAGGTTCCATATAAGGAGAGCATAAATATAATCTTCAAATATTCTACTTAATTTCAAGTTATGAACATATACCTTACACATCTCTAAGTTATACAAAGCAGACGGGCCTCTACGGGATAAAGAGGCGCAGACGGGCCTCTACGGGATAAAGAGGCGGGTTATCCAATGGTGACATCACTATTATTTTATGTGTTGTTTAATCTCATGATTGTTCAGATATCCTATTTTTCTGATTGGCTACAGGTTAGTTCCCCTGAGAATGCCCCAATAATCTGATGGTTACATGTTGGTCTAGTCCTGTGAATGTTCTAAAGCTCTGATTGACTACAGGTTGGTACAGTCCTGTAGATGTTCTAAAGCTCTGATTGACTACAGGTTGGTCTAGTCCAGTGAAAATTCTAAAGCTCTGATTGGCTACAGGTTGGTATAGTCCTGTGAAAGTTCTAAAGCTCCGATTGGCTACAGGTTGGTCTAGTCCTGTGAATGTTCTAAAGCTCTGATTGGCTACAGGTTGGTCTAGTCCTGTGAAAGTTCTAAAGCTCCGATTGGCTACAGGTTGGTCTAGTCCTGCAGATGTTCGAATGCTCTGATTGGCTACAGGGTGATCTAGTTGGGATGTAGTTGTGTGACCGGCGGCCGATCACAATCCCGACGGCAGAATGCCGGTTAAGGATTCATGATAGGCGTCAATATAACGACGCCTATCATAATCCCAATGCCGGAATCCAGGACGACGTGGGCCCGAACAAGGTAAGTCCAGGACGCCTGTCCTCTTAGCCACAGTGGGGAGGGTTAGGTTTAGGCCACCCTGGGATGACTTAGGGTTAGGCACCTACCGGGGAGTATTAGGATAGGAGATGGGGGGGGGGTTAGGCACTCCCCCGGGGAGGGTTAGGCTAGAGGAAGGGGAGGTTAGGTTAGGCACCCCCAGGGAGGGTTAGGTTTATGGTGCGGTGAGGGGGGGGTTAGGTTTAAGCACCCCTGGGGGAAGGTTAGGCACTAGAGGGGGTGGTTAGGGTTAGGCACCCATAAGGCTGGGTTAGGGGGGGGATTGGAGGTTAAGGTACTTACGTGCCGCTGTCGGGATTTCCTTCCTTCGGCCAGCCGTTGTTGGGATTTGAACCATCCCGTTCTAGTCATGTGAACATTCTAATGTTCTGATTGGCTGTAAGTTAGTCTAGATCTGTGAATGTTCTAATGCACTGATTGCCCACAGGTTGGTCTAGTTCTGTACAAGCCAGATTTATCCTATACACATCCTTTCATACACTGCTCTGTATTTTGCAGAGTGAACTGAGAATCCTAGAAATATTATTTTAAGAATTTCAAATTACTTGAATTTTGTTATCCACGTACTAATAATTTATGCTGTGGCATAAAGAAAGAGAACATGTAAGAGTATCAATTTCCTTCTGCAGTTTACAGTCCTGGAACTTAATACTGCATAATGGCAGTCTAATTTAATGAGCTTGGTAACGGTGGGAAAAGTCATATATCAAACAATGCTTCACTAAATTACATTTACTACGCTCTACGTGAGAATTTGCTATCACATTGAAACATAAGTGCTTTTCCCTCGCTGTACATTTTCTGTATGCAAAACCGTTCAATGTCAGCGACTAATTATTGCTTAAAGTGCTGAGATAAAATCATTTGTGAATATGGGAAGGGAAGCAGGCTCTGCAATACATACCATAGAGGTCTGTCCTGATCACCCGCTTCTGTCACTGTCACAACAGATAGAAGAGCGAATATAGGCGCAGTTTAAAGCGGAATTTTAATGAGCGCTGCAGGGAATACTGTTTGTACTTCTTAACTCGCCTACCTGGTGATTACAGTAATTTATACCTAATGAAAATAGATATTTCCAATCCCGAGACAAGCGCAACATCTGTCTGTAATGGTGCTTTCCGAAGCCCTAAGCCGGTGATGATTGATGTAATGGAGCGGAGGCAGGTAGACGTGACACTGGGAGGAAGCCACTTTATCTTTCTCGCTTGTATTTTACGCTACACAAATTCATATACTTTACTTTTATATGTCCCCTGCAAAATGTTCTTTTCTCTGGCATTTCCTAAATTGCAGTGTGTGTCTGACTCCCTTCAGGTGCAATCAGTATTGGAAATGTCACGGTACAAAAGAAATGAGTCATTGTGGTTCTTGCCGCTTCCGTACAGTACAGGAGAACCGACAGCGTAAAGATGATATGTTTTATTAAGCAGCTATAGAATATGATGGGTGTGTGACTATCTGGGTTTTTGCTTTCTTCTACTCACTAATCGCTCTCCGGCAGTTTTGGGGCACCGAAGGAAAAGTCGCAGAACGGCAACACCCTAATAATATTCTTGTTTTGGACTTCTAGAAATGACTCGGGGTGGGTCTAGAAAAGTCCGGAAATTCCACTCTGCACTGAGGGCCTGATTCAGACCCGGTTGCAAGCGCTGAGCGCTCGCAACCGGATCGATGGTGGCCGGGAGCGCATGCGCATGACGGAGCCGGCTCCGTCGTGCGCATGCGCGAGACCCGGATAGCGTCTGGCAATGCGTCGCTCCGGATCTCGTACCAAAGGGGGTGTGCTGTCGATATTGAGTGACAGCATGCCCCCCTTTGGTGGGCGGGCCAGGGGGGGGGGGGGGTGGCAGCCCAAATGGAGGCGTTCCCATGTGAACGCCTACCATTTGGGGCCGGCCCCACTGACATCACAAGTGATGTCAGTGGGAGAGATTCCGGCTCTGTTTGAGCAGAAAGCTCTCTGGGGTTTGCGGCCACGAGACCCTACCACAAGGGTCTCATCACAAGCCTGATGGTCGCGATGGTCTTGCCACAGCTATGCGAGCAGCCAGGAGGGAGTTCTAAAAAAAAAAAAAGAAAAGACCGGCCCTGATTCAGAGCGAGCGCTCTGTCAGAGCGATCGGCTCTGAATCAGGGCCTGAGTGTATTTACAAACTGCAAAAAAAGGCCCCATGCTGATTCCGGTTCTGCACAATTTGCTGCAAGTTCCAAGCTGCACGCCTACTTCACCGTCTTTGGGAAGGTGATGCCCAAATAGAGATACTGTCACCACAACTGTAAGCAAGGAACATGCTTATAACTGAAACTGGGTACACACCACACGATCGTGCAACCCAGCAACGCAATGTAACGCGATAAATGACCATTGGGAAGGACAGATCGGGCGTATACATTATACGATGTGTACAATATATCATTCCGATCGGCGTCAGAACAGTATATCGTACAATACATCGTATAGTGTGTACCCAGCTTCAGATAACAGCGTTCCTGCGCTGGTTATGCCTTGTCAAATCCCTTTTCTGATAACACAACTCAGTGGCTGAAAGATGCTCTGAGCGAACAATTGCACATACGCCTAATATGCCAACCAGGAGAGACGACACAAGGATATACACCGGAAGTAACAGCTGGTGGTGATCGTTGCCTAAAGAATTCATAGAGAATATGGGGAATGCTAACATTATCCAGACATATTTCACATAGAGCCATTTCTGACTATACTGTTATACGTGTTTAAGAAAACCCACAGGTTCAAATTAAGGGGCTCATTCTAAGGGGGTCGGTCCAATTAGGTACGAATTGATAAGTTGCTGTTTTCTCTTTGGGTTCGCATAGTGAATTCATTTTGCAATCCAATTAGCAACTCGCACTGAACTTGTCAGAGTAAATTCACATTTTTCCATTCACAGCTCCCTGAGGGTGAGAGATGGAAAGGAAAATTTATATCTTAAGGTTAAAATGTCGGGACACTGTACTGAGCCCCTTTGGACACCCCTCCTAATGACTAATTAGGCAATTGGAAGTTTTCAATTAGCTTAATTATTTGAATAACTACATGTCATTTTTTGGGTTTAAAATCCCCCCCCGCTCTCAAATTACCCCAAAATCAACTTTTTCAGTAGTTTAGGCACCCCCCCCCAAAACTATTTTCTAATTGAAAAATAATAGTCTTTTTTATCAATTTTATTTAAAAATTTTCAAGGTGCCATTCAAGTACCCCAAAAATCACCTTTTTTCCTAACTTTAGCATTTTTGCACAAATCCGCTATTTGACACCATTTAAAAACCTACAGTCCCATCCTAATGCCCACAAACAGCCTTTTAAATGGACCTACAAACAACATTATTAATTTTGGGGGGGGGGGGTCCAGGATGGTCTCCCCACCTTTTCATGTACTTCTCTCACATCTCCTTTGGCAGTCAATTCGCAAACCTCCGCTGCAAGTACCGCGAATAGGCATTATTAATTGGATTGGGGAATTCTCTGGAGCATTTGTGCGAAGTCTGCGAGTTTCAAGAAACATACTCGCTACTCACAAGTCGCACCTAATTGGATTGAGCCCTAAGTTGGGAGCAAATCAAATAAGAGCCAGTGACTTTGCACCTTGGTAACACCAGGGTGCGCTGCAGGGGAGGGGGGCAGATGTAAGATGTGCAGAGAGATTTGGATTTGGGAGGAGAGTGTCCTAACGCAAATCTAAACTGCAGTGTATAAATAAATATATATGAACAATATGGCCAGTATATGCGGCCGGCGGTTCAAATCCCGACAGCGGCTGCCCGACAAAGGAGGAAATCCTGATCGTCCTAAAGGTATGTATAAATTAATCTCTTTTTACCCCCTAACCCTCCTTTAGGGAGCCTAACCCTAACGTCCCCCCTGTGCCTACCCCGCTAACCCTAACCCTCCCTTAGGAGTGCCTAACCCTAACCTCCCCACCAAGTGCCTAAACCTAACCCCCCCTTCCCTGCTGCCTAAACCTAAGTCCCCCGGGGGTGCCTAACCCTAACCCTCCCTCCCCATAGCCTAACCCTAACCTCCCGGGGGGGGTGCCTAACCGTAAGTCCCCCCCGGGAGCCCTAAACCTAACCCTGCCCCCCCCCACGGCTGTCTGCTGCGGCGCCTGGCATCACTTCGATCGGGATGCCAGGCGCCGGTCTCCCAGCGTCGGTAAAATGACAGGCGTCTAGATGTAGACGCCTGTCATTTAATCCTCGCCGGGATTAAGCAGTCGGGAAGCCGGCGGTCGACATTTGGACCGTCGGCTTCCAGACTACATCCTGTGTGGGCAACATGCAAAAGCAGCTGGTATTTACCCTGCATACAAACGTAAGAAATGTATTTGCCCCCCTTGCAGTGCATCACGGTTCGCCCAGATGTTGCTGGCTTTCTTTTTACTTTGCTCCCAACTCAGAATCGGGATGTACTGTAGTCAAACAATAACAATGTCGACAGAGTTAAGTTGGAATTGTTAAAATGTTGATAGACAGTGTGTCGACATTCTCAGAATGCCGAAACGGTGGAATGTTGACACTGACAGAATGCCGACATTAGGGCTAGGCTGCGGAGGGAAGGATTAGACTGCGGGGGTGGGAAGGGTTAGGCTGCAATGGGTTGGACTGCGGGAGTGGGTAGGGTTAGGCTGTGGGGGGGAGGGGGGAAGGGTTAGGCAGCTTAGGAGTGTTAGGGGAGAAATACCCAAAAGCCCCCTAACCCCCCTCCAAGTGCCTAAACCTAACCCCCCCTTCCCCGCTGCCTAAACCTAAGTCCCCCGGGGGTGCCTAACCCTAACCCTCCCTCCCCATAGCCTAACCCTAACCTCCCGGGGGGGTGCCTAACCCTAAGTCCCCCCCGGGAGCCCTAAACCTAACCCTCCCCCCCCCCCGCGGCTGTCTGCTGAGGCGCCTTGCATCACTTCGATCGGGATGCCGGGCGCCGGTCTCCCAGCATCGGTAAAATGACAGGCGTCTAGATGTAGACGCCTGTCATTTAATCCTCGCCGGGATTAAGCAGTCGGGAAGCCGGCGGTCGGCATTTGGACCGTTGGCTTCCAGACTACATCCTGTGTGGGCAACATGCAAAAGCAGCTGGTGTTTACCCTGCATAGAAACGTAAGAAATGTATTTGCCCCCTTGCAGTGCATCACGGTTCGTCCAGATGTTGCTGGCTTTCTTTTTACTTTGCTCCCAACTCAGAATCGGGATGTACTGTAGTCAAACAATAACAATGTCGACAGAGTTATGTTGGAATTGTTAAAATGTTGATAGACAGTGTGTCGACATTCTCAGAATGCCGAAACGGTGGAATGTTGACACTGACAGAATGCCGACATTAGGACTAGGCTGCGGAGGGAAGGATTAGAATGCGGGGGTGGGAAGGGTTAGGCTGCAATGGGTTAGACTGCGGGAGTGGGTAGGGTTAGGCTGTGGGGGGGGGAGGGGGGAAGGGTTAGGCAGCTTAGGAGTGTTAGGGGAGAAATACCCAAAAGCAGGAGGATCAGAGGTTTGGCGTGGGAAATGACATGACATGAACAACGCGACCCCGAAGACGCAGCTGGCGTCGTCGGGAAAAGGTAAGTCACCACTGAGCCAATAGGGACGACATTATGACTGTCGACATATCAAACCCAACCCCTCAGAATCAGCCCTTAAGCCTGGATCAGACACTTTTCCTTCCGTGAACAATATACAGTATATACTGTATGTATATAGGATGTTTATATAAAGGATGTATATACTGTATATCTGTAAAATGAAAGAAGTGGTCTGATATAGTGAAGGAAGGAGACTCGTACATAAGGAACCCATATGGACACCCTTGATATTTCCAATTTGGGCCTGTGGACAAGACCTGTTCTCCCCTTCGTTTTCTTTTTGTCCTCTTGTCGGGATTCATCCATAAATCACCTAATTCATTGTGACTGGGACGATTCTGCAAGAAAGAGATTTGCTGCCTTTACACGTTAGAGGAGTGAGACGTTCCTGCGAGAGATCCAGGCGTCACACAGTGCTGAGCTTGGTTACTTATGGCGTCACAGTGCTGAGCTTGGTTACTTATGGCGTCACAGTGCTGAGCTTGGTTACTTATGGCGTCACACAGCGCTGAGCTTGGTTACTTACGGCGTCACACAGCGCTGAGCTTGGTTACTTATGGCGTCACACAGTGCTGAGCTTGGTTACTTATGGCGTCACACAGTGCTGAGCTTGGTTACTTATTGCATCACAGTGCTGAGCTTGGTTACTTATGGCGTCACACAGTGCTGAGCTTGGTTATTTATGGCGTCACACAGTATTGAGTTTGGTTACTTATGGCGTCACAGTGCTGAGCTTGGTTACTTATGGCGTCACACAGTGCTGAGCTTGGTTACTTATGGCGTCACACAGTGCTGAGCTTGGTTACTTATGGCGTCACACAGTATTGAGTTTGGTTACTTATGGCGTCACAGTGCTGAGCTTGGTTACTTATGGCGTCACACAGTGCTGAGCTTGGTTACTTATGGCGTCACACAGTGCTGAGCTTGGTTACTTATGGCGTCACACAGTGCTGAGCTTGGTTACTTATGGCGTCACACAGTGCTGAGCTTGGTTACTTATGGCGTCACACAGTGCTGAGCTTGGTTACTTATGGCGTCACACAGTGGTGAGTTTGGTTACTTATGGCGTCACACAGTGCTGAGCTTGGTTACTTATGGCGTCACACAGTGCTGAGCTTGGTTACTTATGGCGTCACACAGTGCTGAGCTTGGTTACTTATGGCGTCACACAGTGCTGAGCTTGGTTACTTATGGCGTCACACAGTGCTGAGCTTGGTTACTTATGGCGTCACACAGTGCTGAGCTTGGTTACTTATGGCGTCACACAGTATTGAGTTTGGTTACTTATGGCGTCACAGTGCTGAGCTTGGTTACTTATGGCGTCACACAGTGCTGAGCTTGGTTACTTATGGCGTCACACAGTGCTGAGCTTGGTTACTTATGGCGTCACACAGTGCTGAGCTTGGTTACTTATGGCATCACAGTGCTGAGCTTGGTTACTTATGGCATCACACAGTGCTGAGCTTGGTTACTTATGGCGTAACACAGTGCTGAGCTTGGTTACTTATGGCGTCACACAGTATTGAGTTTGGTTACTTATGGCGTCACAGTGCTGAGCTTGGTTACTTATGGCGTCACACAGTGCTGAGCTTGGTTACTTATGGCGTCACACAGTGCTGAGCTTGGTTACTTATGGCGTCACACAGTGCTGAGCTTGGTTACTTATGGCGTCACACAGTGCTGAGCTTGGTTACTTATGGCGTCACACAGTGCTGAGCTTGGTTACTTATGGCGTCACACAGTGCTGAACTTGGTTACTTATGGCGTCACACAGTGCTGAGCTTGGTTACTTATGGCGTCACACAGTGCTGAGCTTGGTTACTTATGGCGTCACACAGTGCTGAGCTTGGTTACTTATGGCGTCACACAGTGCTGAGCTTGGTTACTTATGGCGTCACACAGTGCTGAGCTTGGTTACTTATGGCGTCACACAGTGGTGAGTTTGGTTACTTATGGCGTCACACAGTGCTGAGCTTGGTTACTTATGGCGTCACACAGTGCTGAGCTTGGTTACTTATGGCGTCACACAGTGCTGAGCTTGGTTACTTATGGCGTCACACAGTGCTGAGCTTGGTTACTTATGGCGTCACACAGTGCTGAGCTTGGTTACTTATGGCGTCACACAGTGCTGAGCTTGGTTACTTATGGCGTCACACAGTATTGAGTTTGGTTACTTATGGCGTCACAGTGCTGAGCTTGGTTACTTATGGCGTCACACAGTGCTGAGCTTGGTTACTTATGGCGTCACACAGTGCTGAGCTTGGTTACTTATGGCGTCACACAGTGCTGAGCTTGGTTACTTATGGCATCACAGTGCTGAGCTTGGTTACTTATGGCGTCACACAGTGCTGAGTTTGGTTACTTATGGCGTCACACAGTGGTGAGTTTGGTTACTTATGGCGTCACACAGTGCTGAGCTTGGTTACTTATGGCGTCACACAGTGCTGAGCTTGGTTACTTATGGCGTCACACAGTGGTGAGTTTGGTTACTTATGGCGTCACACAGTGCTGAGCTTGGTTACTTATGGCGTCACACAGTGCCGAGCTTGGTTACTTATGGCGTCACACAGTGGTGAGTTTGGTTACTTATGGCGTCACACAGTGCTGAGCTTGGTTACTTATGGCGTCACACAGTGCTGAGCTTGGTTACTTATGGCGTCACAGTGCTGAGCTTGGTTACTTATGGCGTCACACAGTGGTGAGTTTGGTTATTTATGGCGTCACACAGTGCTGAGCTTGGTTACTTATGGCGTCACAGTGCTGAGCTTGGTTACTTATGGCATCACACAGTGCTGAGCTTGGTTACTTATGGCGTCACACAGTGCTGAGCTTGGTTACTTATGGCGTCCCAGTGCTGAGCTTGGTTACTTATGGCGTCATACAGTATTGAGTTTGGTTACTTATGGCGTCACAGTGCTGAGCTTGGTTACTTATGGCGTCACACAGTGGTGAGCTTGGTTACTTATGGCGTCACACAGTGCTGAGCTTGGTTACTTATGGCGTCACACAGTGCTGAGCTTGGTTACTTATGGCGTCACAGTGCTGAGCTTGGTTACTTATGGCGTCACACAGTGGTGAGTTTGGTTATTTATGGCGTCACACAGTGCTGAGCTTGGTTACTTATGGCGTCACAGTGCTGAGCTTGGTTACTTATGGCATCACACAGTGCTGAGCTTGGTTACTTATGGCGTCACACAGTGCTGAGCTTGGTTACTTATGGCGTCCCAGTGCTGAGCTTGGTTACTTATGGCGTCATACAGTATTGAGTTTGGTTACTTATGGCGTCACAGTGCTGAGCTTGGTTACTTATGGCGTCACACAGTGGTGAGCTTGGTTACTTATGGCGTCACACAGTGCTGAGCTTGGTTACTTATGGCGTCACACAGTGCTGAGCTTGGTTACTTATGGCGTCACAGTGCTGAGCTTGGTTACTTATGGCGTCACACAGTGGTGAGTTTGGTTACTTATGGCGTCACACAGTGGTGAGTTTGGTTACTTATGGCGTCACACAGTGCTGAGCTTGGTTACTTATGGCGTCACACAGTGCTGAGCTTGGTTACTTATGGCGTCACACAGTGGTGAGTTTGGTTACTTATGGCGTCACACAGTGCTGAGCTTGGTTACTTATGGCGTCACACAGTGCTGAGCTTGGTTACTTATGGCGTCACACAGTGGTGAGTTTGGTTACTTATGGCGTCACACAGTGGTGAGTTTGGTTACTTATGGCGTCACACAGTGCTGAGCTTGGTTACTTATGGCGTCACACAGTGCTGAGCTTGGTTACTTATGGCGTCACAGTGCTGAGCTTGGTTACTTATGGCGTCACACAGTGGTGAGTTTGGTTATTTATGGCGTCACACAGTGCTGAGCTTGGTTACTTATGGCGTCACAGTGCTGAGCTTGGTTACTTATGGCATCACACAGTGCTGAGCTTGGTTACTTATGGCGTCACAGTGCTGAGCTTGGTTACTTATGGCATCACACAGTGGTGAGCTTGGTTACTTATGGCGTCACACAGTGCTGAGCTTGGTTACTTATGGCGTCACACAGTGCTGAGCTTGGTTACTTATGGCGTCACACAGTGCTGAGCTTGGTTACTTATGGCGTCACACAGTGCTGAGCTTGGTTACTTATGGCGTCACAGTGCTGAGCTTGGTTACTTATGGCGTCACACAGTGGTGAGTTTGGTTACTTATGGCGTCACACAGTGGTGAGTTTGGTTACTTATGGCGTCACACAGTGCTGAGCTTGGTTACTTATGGCGTCACACAGTGCTGAGCTTGGTTACTTATGGCGTCACACAGTGGTGAGTTTGGTTACTTATGGCGTCACACAGTGCTGAGCTTGGTTACTTATGGCGTCACACAGTGCTGAGCTTGGTTACTTATGGCGTCACACAGTGGTGAGTTTGGTTACTTATGGCGTCACACAGTGGTGAGTTTGGTTACTTATGGCGTCACACAGTGCTGAGCTTAGTTACTTATGGCGTCACACAGTGCTGAGATTGGTTACTTATGGCGTCACAGTGCTGAGCTTGGTTACTTATGGCGTCACACAGTGGTGAGTTTGGTTATTTATGGCGTCACACAGTGCTGAGCTTGGTTACTTATGGCGTCACAGTGCTGAGCTTGGTTACTTATGGCATCACACAGTGCTGAGCTTGGTTACTTATGGCGTCACAGTGCTGAGCTTGGTTACTTATGGCATCACACAGTGGTGAGCTTGGTTACTTATGGCGTCACACAGTGCTGAGCTTGGTTACTTATGGCGTCACACAGTGCTGAGCTTGGTTACTTATGGCGTCACACAGTGCTGAGCTTGGTTACTTATGGCGTCACAGTGCTGAGCTTGGTTACTTATGGCATCACACAGTGCTGAGCTTGGTTACTTATGGCGTCACACAGTGCTGAGCTTGGTTACTTATGGCGTCACACAGTGCTGAGCTTGGTTACTTATGGCGTCACACAGTGCTGAGCGTGGTTACTTATGGCGTCACAGTGCTGAGCTTGGTTACTTATGGCGTCACAGTGCTGAGCTTGGTTACTTATGGCGTCACACAGTGCTGAGCTTGGTTACTTATGGCGTCACACAGTGCTGAGCTTGGTTACTTATGGCGTCACACAGTGCTGAGCTTGGTTACTTATGGCGTCACAGTGCTGAGCTTGGTTACTTATGGCGTCACACAGTGCTGAGCTTGGTTACTTATGGCGTCACACATTGGTGAGTTTGGTTACTTATGGCGTCACACAGTGCTGAGCTTGGTTACTTATGGCGTCACACAGTGCTGAGCTTGGTTACTTATGGCGTCACACAGTGCTGAGCTTGGTTACTTATGGCGTCACACAGTGCTGAGCTTGGTTACTTATGTGTTTCCTTCAGTTGCGTCATCTTTAAGCATTTGCAGATGACCGCCATATGTCAGAGCTCCGTATATGTGCACAAGGCTCCCGTTTTCCCACGGCCGCCTCGGTCCTCGCCACTGGAATTATTAAAATGCTTATTATCTTAGATTCTAGCCGTCTGATAAACATGAATTAATAGGATTAGTCAGAATATCGTCCTATAGCTTGAACATCATGCCATTTGATCGTTTTAGTGTTGGGAATGCGGAGATGTCAGACAATCCCCCCCCCCCCTGTGCTGGAGGAGTTAGTTACTGCACCTTCTCTCCGCAGCGTAACATAATGCTATGTCTTTAGAATGACAGATTTAATGGATTATTTGCCTTTGATACCTCTAGGTTCAGAAGGTTCTCGTGTACGTGTTTTTCAATTAATTACTGCGTTGGGCCGCAATGACAGCCTCCATCTGGACACTGCGTATCAGATCACCTTCAAGAATCCCAGCTCCAGACTGGCATCCTGCAGCTACAGAATGTAGAGGAATCTTCTGCTGTTATTCTCTCTCTCTCTCCCTAACTCTGCAACAACCATTGAGATGTGGATTTTGTAAGTAAATCAGGTGAACTTTGCTCCAAAGAAGTAAAAAAAAAAAAAAGGGTATATACACCTGTAGTTGTACACATCTAGTCTCTCTGTATATGCCTGATTCACTTACGTCCAAATCTGCTTATCCCGCAGTGGGGTCAAAACACCTGAACAGGCGCACATTCCACTGTGCATCAGCTTTAAAGACAGTAACAGAGTAATGTTTGTTATACATTGCTCCCCGGGCAAAATCTATGCCAGGAGTAGGCAACGGCCAGCGTTCCAGCTGCAGTGGAACTACACATCCCAGCATGCCCTGTCACAGTCTTAGGCCAAACAGCAAGACTGCGGTAGGGCATGCTGGGATGTGTAGTTACACAGAGGAGAAGTAATTGGTCCCTGTTTTGCAGCCTCGCTGGTGGTTTACCTTTGAAAACAGATGGTAAAATCATAGAATGGCATTGAGTTTGTAAAAAACTATTATATTTCCCCAGCTATTTATATTAAATTGTACAGTGTATTCTGATATCATTTTGTGACCTACTAGCCTTTGTGCAAACCCCACCTTCCCACACGCACAAAATGTATATTCTTTTACAAGGAGTGCACGTTGGCGTTGTCGGCAGGAAGACATCGGCTAACGACAGGAGTTGCATGTATCTGGGTCTCTTCTTGCTCAATGTGAATTTGGTGCAGTTTGATGACCTTGCACACACACGAGGATGACGTTCTATTTTGTGGGACAATACTATTTTAATAACAGAAAGATGGAGCTGATTTCTAGGTCTTGCACTTTGACAAACGTAGTACAGGTTGAGTCTCCCATATCCAAAATGCTTGGGACCAGTATTTTGGATAACGGAATATTCCATAGTTTGGAATACTTGCATACCATAATGAAATATTTTAGGAATGGGACCCAAATCTAAACACAGAATGCAGGTATGTGTTATATACACCTTATACACACAGCCTGCAGGTCATTTTATACAATATTTTCAATAATTTTGTGGCTCAAGCAAAGTTTGTGTACATACATGAAATAAATTTATGTTTCATTTACACCTTATACACACAGCCTGAAGGTAATTTTATACCATATTTGTAATAATTTGTGCCTTAGACAAAGTTTGTGTACATTGAACCATCAAAAATCAAAGGTTTTATTATCTCAGTCATGCCAAAATTATTCTGTATTTCGGAATATTCCGTATTTTGGAATATTTGGATATGGGAGACTCAACCTGTACTGACAATACCAATGCCCCCCACACTCTGGACTAATTACAAATGAGGCTTAAGAGAGCTACGTACTAGGAGAAAAAGGGAAATGTTGACATGAATAAAGGGGGTGAGAACTAAAGAGACAGAAGTTGGACTTTTATGTGACCATCTTCCTGTATACACTCAGCGTATTTCTTGGAAGAACCACCAACCTGCAAATGTATCTGCATGATTTATATGATGGGGCTACTTCCAAACATCCTGATGGGAGTGTGCGTCTTGAAAATGCTCTAGGCAGACAAAAGCAGGCACCTGGCAACATTAAGATGCATTGCGAGTCTGCCCTTGGATATACTGTACCTGGGATAATAACACAAGGCGGAATCCAGTGCATGGCACGCAAGAATATTTTTTAAAATGGGACATTCAGCAAATACATTTATAAATATAAACCCCTTCTTCTTCCCATCAAGTATCAGAGTGCTAGAGGTCTGACAGGTGCAATTTTCAAGGTCAATTAGGAAGGGCACAAAAAGACATCCAAACATGTGTCAGGGCAGAGGGTAAATATGACCAGGCGTAGACCGCATCTGACCGAGTATGGAGTCATCATTCGACTGCGCTAACGTTGCGCTATAGAATACGAACATTACACCCGAGTGCTGAACAGCCAGATCGGACAAGGCTTACTTACTGGAAGAAGTGTGGACGCATTGGAAGCAAAACAGAAAGTAAAATAAAAAAAAGTTAATTGGAAAAGTTCAATTATATCATTTTATGGAATGCGAAAATGATACTTCCCCTTAAGCGGTATATGGAAATATAGAGAACAAAGCATGTAATATGCCGGATATATTAATGCAAAAGCTCTCCCCTAAGATACAATAAAGCCCAGGGAGCAAGTTTCCACCACAATCTTTAATTCCCAAACGATCACTACGAGCACAGGAAACAAGCCGATGCCTATATATAAAATGTAACAATTGCTAATTGTCTCCTGTAAAAAGATTTACTGAACGCGGCGCAGGATTCTGTTGTGAAGTACGTTATAACCCACGTCTCTCATTCCGAGCGCAGTTTATCCCAACACCTTTCTGCTTGTTAAAAACTAATTTGCCTAATTAAAACAGCGCCACGGATGTAGAGAAAAACGCTGAAAACACTTTGTAATGAAAACTGTATTTCTGAGAAACAACCTTGTATTCCCGATTCCCTCTACACCGGACGTACAGGTGGGATTAATAAACAGAACATAAAGTGATGGGTCAGCTGGCCAACTACACTGTACATGAGACCTGCAATATATGAACCTCTCTGAGACAATATTGCTAGAAGGGTTTTTACTGCTGTGTGAGAGATGAAATATAAAGGCTACAAAACAAGGAATTTCCACTGCTGGCCCGGAGGAATGTAAACATATGGAAATCAATATATATACGTTTTACAATAATAGCTAGAAATAAAAGTGGGTGGTTTATGGGGACGTTAATAGCGGCTGCAAATTATTTCTGGAACTCGTCAGCCCAGAGGAGATGGGAAACAGACAATGATACATGGAAATAGCAGGAATGTTTTCCATTGCCCTGGATCTACGTCCCGCTTATCCTCCGTCTGTACATAACGGTTTCCTTGTTTGCCCTCGCTCATTGTAAATAGGGTAAATATTTATTGCTTTTACCATTCATTTCTTCTGGCTAAAAAGCCACAAATGGAAAAACATATTTCCAGTGCAGACTGTCAAATATTAATCGCCAAATTCAAGAAAGAGATGATGCTGTTCTGTAAATGGTCTCAGAAATACCCGTGATCACCAAATATTATTACAAATTTTTTTTTGCCTTGTATCATGACAATTAAACGTAAAAACGGATGATAAAGGAGCTCATTCAGAGTCGGTCGCGAGCGCCTATGCGCTCGTAACCGACTCGATGGTTTGGCCTGTGCACGCGCAGCGGCCGCACTGCGCACGCCCAAGCCCCGAAGCGACAGAGAAACTCAGTCGCTCCGGAGCTCGTTACCAAAGGGGCGGCTGTCGATGTTGATCGACAGCTGCCCCCGTTTGGTAGGCGGGCCAGGGGGGTGGTTTCCAAAACGGAGGCGTTTCTTAAGGAAGGCTTGCCATTTTGTGGACGGCCACACTGACATCATCAGTGATGTCAGTGGGGAGCTTCCTGCTCCATCAGAGCAGAAAGCTCCCTGGTGCTTACGAGAGCCCAGACCCTACCCTAGGGTCTGGTCGTAAGCCCCGATGGTCGCGATGGTGAACACCATCGCGACCATCAACCTGGTCGGTCCTTAAGCTGTGGGTGGTAACCCACAGCTTAACCATTGACAAGGAGGCGGCCGTTCAGGATGCAAGCGGCCGCCCTGATTCTGTGCGACCAGTTGCATCTAACGACCGCCTCTGAATGAGGTCCAAAGTCCCTTACGCTCTACTAAAGCGCGGCATTATCCAGATATATAACAGAGTAATCCTGATTATGATAAATTATCATAAACTCAGATATCACTGAGGGATATCGTCCCCATATTTATGTATAACTGGAGATCAGTGTATGAGATTTCCCATAGAGCCCTTATCAGAAGGTGCGCGCCCGCTAACCACAGCGTGCACTATGTATAATCAGTACTGTAATGGGCCCAATTTATAACAATGAACATACAATATAAAGAGTACCACTCCACCAGCGCATTTTGTTGGATCAGAGAGGATACTGTAATGCCTTCAGTTCTAGTACTCTCCACCTCAAAAGTAGGGAGTGTGGAGAGCCTCAATCGTGTTTGATCGAACCAGAAAGGAAAAAGAAATGTGATACATAGTGTAAAGCTGTAAATTAGCATACACATTTATTACCGTACACATTCAATAAAAAACCACAATAAAATAGTATCAGGATAAAATGGCGGACAAAGATAATGCACAATTACCGGCTGTAGGAGAGAAGTGGCAACGGTAAGTTCTTAAAAGTTTGAGAAACTCCGGAGTAAATCCCCGGCTGCAGCAACGGGTTCTCCTGGCCTCAAATCCCCTCCACACTGCTCGGCTTTGCTCACTGCAATCCCCATTCATATTGTCACAGTCTGGTGAGCACCCACGCGTTCCGACCATCCTCGGGTCTTTCTCAAAGTCAGCTCCCTGAGAAGTGGATGTCCGCCATTTTATTGTGACACTATTTTATTGTGCTTTTTTATTGAATGTGTATTGTAATAAATGTGTATGGTAATTTACAGCTTTACATTATGGGGTAAATTTACTGAGCTTCGAGTTTGGGTGAGTTTGTGTGAGTTTAGGCATATTTTTCAACTGGCAAATGTACTAAAGACAAACTCGTGTGAGTTTGGAAGTGAGGCCCTGATTCAGAGCCGGACGCTCTGACAGAGCGCTCGGTCTGAATCAGGGCCGGGCTATTTTTTTTTTTTTTTTTTATTAACGGCCTCCTGCCCGCTCGCATAGCTATAGCGAGCGGGCAGGAAGATGGTCGCGATGGTCAAGACCATCGCGACCATCGGGCTTGCGACGAGACCACTGCGGTAGGGTCTCGTTGCCGCAAGCCCTAGAGTGCTTTCGGCTCAAACAGAGCCGAAAGCACTCCCACTGACATCACTTGTGATGTCAGTGGGGCCGGGCCCAGACGGTAGGCGTTCCCATGGGAACGCCTCCGTCTGGGCAGCCACGCCCCCGGCATGCCCACCAAAGGGGGCGTGCTGTCACTCACCATCGACAGCACGCCCCCTTTGGTACGAGACCCGGAGCGAAGGCTTGCCCGTCGCTATCCGGGTCTCGCACATGCGCACGACGGAGCCGGCTCCGTCGTGCGCATGCGCACTGGGCCACCATTGGCCCGCTTGCGAGCGCTCAGCACTCGCGAGCGGGTCTGAATCAGGCCCTGAGTTCTCTCTTTTCACTGATAAAGCTCATGTGAGATTGCAAACTCGAAAAAACTCACCATCAGCCAATTTAGGAAGTACTTTACATGAAAAAAACAGGGAGACAGAGTAATCCTATCCGCTCACATGTTTAATGAGTTTACTTACAAAAACACTAAGGGGTAAATTTACTAAAGTGAGAGGTTTCAGAAGTGGTGATGTTGCCCACAATAACCAATCAGATTCTAGCTATTAGAAGGTGCTAGTTACATAGTAAGTAGAATCTAATTGATTGCTACGGGCAACATCTCCACTTCAAAAACTCGCACTTTAGTACATTTACCCCTAATTTGCCCCAGCTTTATTACGTATAGTAGTACACATGAGTCACGACAGTGGCATCGTTTACAGGTGGCTCAGATCCGAAATACAATACAGAGATGGGCAACTAGTGGCGAGCACTGTTACGGTTTGGAAGGTTGTGCCCACCCAGGGTACTCTGTGCCAGGTAACTAACTGTAGCTATAATCATCAGCATCAGACATGACTTGTATGTTATCAGGGTAAGTAATTTCCTCACCAGGTCTCTTTACCAGCCGTCTCTGAGCACTGCACGGCTGTCATGCCTTCATGCCCTCATTCATTATGGGATCTTGGCTGGTATAAGACCAATATAACATGAATGGACAACGTATGTGCGATTCACTTATAATAACCAGCTCTGCGCACAGAGGGGCCCCTCCAGCCCCTGACAAACAAATGCAGACTGCGCAAGCCTTCCATCGCAGCAACCTCGAGCACCCGTGACGTCACAACAAACCCCGAAGACTGTTGATGGACACAGGGCACAAGAAAAAGTATGAAAATGCTGCCCCTCATTTATTTCCATATATTGGATTTGGACATGGGAGATTTCTATAAAAGTGGAGATAAATTGGGTGGTAAATTGACTTCATAGCCAATGGTTACATATAAGTGGCTGAATTTTTATCATTTTCATAGAATATGGAGATAATTTACTCCCATTTTATGTACAATTCCTCTCCAACGCTATAGTATCCCCCCCTGTGTCTGAATGTAAATCCCATCTGTCATTTCAGATAATAAATAGCACAGAAACAGTAGAGTTAATTTTCCCTGTGAATGTGACATGAAGTCGGGTCTGTCCAGAATTGAAGTGGTTACTAATTACCCTCCCTGCAGAACGAGGCCAGCCTGGTGCCCACGTCTGTAAACTCTCTAATAGATTGTTATTCGCTATCGGGAAGGGGGACGCAAATGAGGTCAGGTCACAGCCGGAATATTTCTTAATAGAACAGAATGAAAATTAAATGAGTTTTTATTCCTGATTGAATTCTGGAGGACAAGTAAGAAATGACACAGAGATGAGAGCAGAGGAGATTTCCAGATAACGCTTCCAATGAGTCCGGACACTAATTAATGGCTGGTGAAATATATATTCATATATAGAATATTCGCACAATAAACCGCTTGTTCTGGCGCAAAGCGCTATTTCTCTGCGCAGTTATCTATAAGAGCAGGAGCTGTTAATTCCAATGGAAGGGAATGATCATTAAATATGGTTACACTCCACCTTATTTTACTGAGCGAGAAATCCTTGGCAATATATAGTTTCAAAAAGTATTTTACTATAATAGACAAGTGATGTATAGTAATATACAGTTCCGGGCAAAGTTTTAGAGTACCCACATTTTTCCAGCTTTTATTGAAATTTCCGAAGTTTAATGTAATATTATTATCCTTTATTTATATGGCGCCCCAAGGGTTCCGCAGCGCCTTACATAGTACATAAACAAATAAGTGAACAAGAAACCAGTGACTTACAGCACAATACAGTGTCAAGGACAAGGTCAAAATAAGCAGCAGGGAGTCAGCAGTCAAGTGTTAGGTGCTCTAGTGGGGAGTAAGGAGAAGATGAAAGATTAGGTGCCCTGGTGGGGGGTAAGAAGTAGATGAAAGTAAAGTAAGGACAAGCACAAGTGGGTAGAGGGCCCTTGCTCGTGAGAGGTTACTTTCTACAGGGGAGGGGCAGACATACGGGTGTGACAGATGGGGTAGACAGGGAGGAAGGAGCATGGAGCAGCGAGTTAGGATGAGAGCTGGAAGGCCTTGATGAAGTAGTGGGTCTGTAGCCTATGAGGGTAACAGCAAAGTTTACACCTCAATTAACACTGCGGTTACCATCACAGTAATAATAATGAGAAGAAGCACTGCTCAAATATTACACTCTGCATTAATTAATAATATCAACAATGTATTAGCATGGCCTCATTATGACATAAAATCAATATAAAACATAATTTCACATAAAATGCGCATATGGTTGTTAACAACCTAAATAGAAGCGCTATAAATCTTAAGCTTAAACAAGCTTCTTAATGTATGAATAAATAATAAATGAATGATAATGTTGTTATATCCGTTCTTCTAAAGCCAGTCCAGACACAATATGTTAATAATTTCAGCCGCTCGGCCTCTGTATATTAGTGGTCTCAGGGCCTGATTCAGAGCCGGACGCTCTTTGAGAGCGCTCGCTCTGAATCAGGGCGTCCCTGTTTTTTTTTTTTTAAAGACGGCCTCCTGGCCGCTCGCTAAGCTGTGGGTGACCACCCACAGCTTTAGCAAGCAATGATACAATATAAAGAAGATGTCCCAAAAGGATGCGCCTAGGCAGCTGAGGTCAAGTCCCCCTATAGGATGTACCCAAATCCTGTGGTTTGTCTAAACATAAACATATTAGGAGGGCAACACCTTGGCGCCACAGAATCATCACCCTACACTCCTCATAAAGGATGTGTGAAAAACTGATACTTATCTCAAGAAACTTGTCTTTGTCCTTGATTTGCAAGTAGAAACGCTTGTTGAGCTTTTAATTTGCACCCATGTGAAAAAAAATGGAACAAATCTAGGGCCTGATTCAGAGCCGTTCGCTATTTGCGGTCGTTGGTTCAAAAACTAGGGGTGGCTATTCAAATGATCCGTTTGCACATTGCAGTCTGTTCACACCTCTAAGTCTGAACGAGCGAGCAAAACATACGCTCGTTTATTTGTTAAAAACGCCCCCTGGCCGCTCGCACCATACGTCATGTCCGCTATTTATTAGATTAATCGAGTACATCGTACAGCGTATGAACTGCTCGCTATTCTTGTGGTTGGTGTTTTCAACTGCTATTTTGCGAGCAGTTCTGAGTTAAAAAAAACCAAGTGACGTGGTCAATGACGCTGCTGTATTAATTATGCACTCCCTTAAAACGCCCGTTTTGACCTTTAAGCACGCCTGCGTTCGGATCTCCACTCCCCGTTTTCAAGCACCTTCCCCTGTTACCACCCACATACGCCTCATTCTGTCACTCAAAATAGCAGGCACTCGCTATATTGCGTACAAATGATTTTCGGCCGCACTGACTGGTTCGCGCATGCGTACTAAAAACCGTACGCATGCGCAGATGTGCGAACATCGCTCGGAACGAGCGTACTACCGCTAGCGAGTGGCTCTGAATGAGGGCCCTAGTGCAGATAGTTTTACACTCATTCACTATTAATTACTCCTTTAAATCTCCTTTGAGAAGACAATTAATAATTAGTCATTATGCAGACTCAAAGATAATGTCACATATAAACACAACTGTTCCTCCTCTTCTTTTTATGAAACAGTTTTTAATGCAACATACACAAAAGGGGTCGAAACGCGTTGGTGGAGTAGAGGGACATCAGGACCACATTCTAGAACCGGTTGGTAGACAGTGCCTAGAGGTCGGGGAATTTAACATCTGCTAAAGCTCACTACAGGCCCGTTTATTTATATGATCTGGTATGAGTCCACCTTCATCAAAGTCTGCTTAAGTGTATATGTGATTTATATACCTGTTTCTCTGTTGGACAGAGTATATATTTATTTATTGTTTGGTGTAACCCAGGCACATACACTACTGCTCTCTCCTGGTGTAACCCAGGCACATATACTACTGTTCTCTCCTGGTGTAACCCAGGCACATATACTACTGTTCTCTCCTGGTGTAACCCAGGTACATATACTACTGTTCTCTCCTGGTGTAACCCGGGCACATATACTACTGTTCTCTCCTGGTGTAACCCGGGCACATATACTACTGTTCTCTCCTGGTGTAACCCAGGCACATATACTACTGTTCTCTCCTGGTGTAACCCAGGCACATATACTACTGTTCTCTCCTGGTGTAACCCAGGCACATACACTACTGTTCTCTCCTGGTGTAACCAAGGCACATACACTACTGTTCTCTCCTGGTGTAACCCAGGCACATATACTACTGTTCTCTCCTGGTGTAACCCAGGCACATATACTACTGTTCCCTCCTGGTGTAACCCAGGCACATATACTACTGTTCTCTCCTGGTGTAACCCAGGCACACATACTACTGTTCTCTCCTGGTGTAACCCAGGCACATACACTACTGTTCTCTCCTGGTGTAACCCAGGCACATATACTACTGCTCTCTCCTGGTGTAACCCAGGCACATATACTACTGCTCTCTCCTGGTGTAACACAGGCACATATACTACTGTTCTCTCCTGGTGTAACCCAGGCACATACACTACTGCTCTCTCCTGGTGTAACCCAGACACATATACTACTGTTCTCTACCGGTGTAACCCAGGCACATATACTACTGTTCTCTCCTGGTGTAACCCAGGCACATATACTACTGTTCTCTACCGGTGTAACCCAGGCACATATACTACTGTTCTCTCCTGGTGTAACCCAGGCGCATATACTACTGTTCTCTCCTGGTGTAACCCAGGCGCATACACTACTGCTCTCTCCTGGTGTAACCCAGGCGCATACACTACTGTTCTCTCCTGGTGTAACCCAGGCGCATACACTACTGTTCTCTCCTGGTGTAACCCAGGCACATATACTACTGATCTCTCCTGGTGTAACCCAGGCACATATACTACTGTTCTCTCCTGGTGTAACCCAGGCACATATACTACTGTTCTCTCCTGGTGTAACCCAGGCACATATACTACTGTTCTCTCCTGGTGTAACCCAGGCACATATACTACTGTTCTCTCCTGGTGTAACCCAGGCACATATACTACTGTTCTCTCCTGGTGTAACCCAGGCACATACACTACTGCTCTCTCCTGGTGTAACCCAGGCACATATACTACTGCTCTCTCCTGGTGTAACCCAGGCACATATACTACTGTTCTCTCCTGGTGTAACCCAGGCACATACACTACTGTTCTCTCCTGGTGTAACCCAGGCACATATACTACTGTTCTCTCCTGGTGTAACCCAGGCACATACACTACTGTTCTCTCCTGGTGTAACCCAGGCACATATACTACTGTTCTCTCCTGGTGTAACCCAGGCACATACACTACTGTTCTCTCCTGGTGTAACCCAGGCACATACACTACTGTTCTCTCCTGGTGTAACCCAGGCACATATACTACTGTTCTCTCCTGGTGTAACACAGGCACATACACTACTGTTCTCTCCTGGTGTAACCCAGGCACATACACTACTGTTCTCTCCTGGTGTAACCCAGGCACATATACTACTGCTCTCTCCTGGTGTAACCCAGGCACATATACTACTGCTCTCTCCTGGTGTAACCCAGGCACATACACTACTGCTCTCTCCTGGTGTAACCCAGGCACATACACTACTGCTCTCTCCTGGTGTAACCCAGGCACATATACTACTGTTCTCTACCGGTGTAACCCAGGCACATATACTACTGTTCTCTCCTAGTGTAACCCAGGCGCATATACTACTGTTCTCTCCTGGTGTAACCCAGGCACATATACTACTGCTCTCTCCTGGTGTAACCCAGGCGCATACACTACTGTTCTCTCCTGGTGTAACCCAGGCGCATATACTACTGTTCTCTCCTGGTGTAACCCAGGCGCATACACTACTGCTCTCTCCTGGTGTAACCCAGGCGCATATACTACTGTTCTCTCCTGGTGTAACCCAGGCACATATACTACTGATCTCTCCTGGTGTAACCCAGGCACATATACTACTGTTCTCTCCTGGTGTAACCCAGGCACATATAGTACTGTTCTCTCCTGGTGTAACCCAGGCACATATACTACTGTTCTCTCCTGGTGTAACCCAGGCACATTTACTACTGTTCTCTCCTGGTGTAACCCAGGCACATATACTACGGTTATCTCCTGGTGTAACCCAGGCACATATACTACTGCTCTTTCCTGGTGTAACCCAGGCACATATACTACTGCTCTCTCCTGGTGTAACCCAGGCACATACACTACTGTTCTCTCCTGGTGTAACCCAGGCACATATACTACTGTTCTCTCCTGGTGTAACCCAGGCACATATACTACTGTTCTCTCCTTGTGTAACCCAGGCACATATACTACTGCTCTTTCCTGGTGTAACCCAGGCACATATACTACTGCTCTCTCCTGGTGTAACCCAGGCACATACACTACTGTTCTCTCCTGGTGTAACCCAGGCACATATACTACTGTTCTCTCCTGGTGTAACCCAGGCACATATACTACTGTTCTCTCCTGGTGTAACCCAGGCACATATACTACTGTTCTCTCCTGGTGTAACCCAGGCACATACACTACTGTTCTCTCCTGGTGTAACCCAGGCACATACACTACTGCTCTCTCCTGGTGTAACCCAGGCACATATACTACTGTTCTCTACCGGTGTAACCCAGGCACATATACTACTGTTCTCTCCTAGTGTAACCCAGGCGCATATACTACTGTTCTCTCCTGGTGTAACCCAGGCACATATACTACTGCTCTCTCCTGGTGTAACCCAGGCGCATACACTACTGTTCTCTCCTGGTGTAACCCAGGCGCATATACTACTGTTCTCTCCTGGTGTAACCCAGGCGCATACACTACTGCTCTCTCCTGGTGTAACCCAGGCGCATATACTACTGTTCTCTCCTGGTGTAACCCAGGCACATATACTACTGATCTCTCCTGGTGTAACCCAGGCACATATACTACTGTTCTCTCCTGGTGTAACCCAGGCACATATAGTACTGTTCTCTCCTGGTGTAACCCAGGCACATATACTACTGTTCTCTCCTGGTGTAACCCAGGCACATATACTACTGTTCTCTCCTGGTGTAACCCAGGCACATATACTACGGTTATCTCCTGGTGTAACCCAGGCACATATACTACTGCTCTTTCCTGGTGTAACCCAGGCACATATACTACTGCTCTCTCCTGGTGTAACCCAGGCACATACACTACTGTTCTCTCCTGGTGTAACCCAGGCACATATACTACTGTTCTCTCCTGGTGTAACCCAGGCACATATACTACTGTTCTCTCCTTGTGTAACCCAGGCACATATACTACTGCTCTTTCCTGGTGTAACCCAGGCACATATACTACTGCTCTCTCCTGGTGTAACCCAGGCACATACACTACTGTTCTCTCCTGGTGTAACCCAGGCACATATACTACTGTTCTCTCCTGGTGTAACCCAGGCACATATACTACTGTTCTCTCCTGGTGTAACCCAGGCACATATACTACTGTTCTCTCCTGGTGTAACCCAGGCACATACACTACTGTTCTCTCCTGGTGTAACCCAGGCACATATACTACTGTTCTCTCCTGGTGTAACCCAGGCACATATACTACTGTTCTCTCCTGGTGTAACCCAGGCGCATACACTACTATTCTCTCCTGGTGTAATCCAGGCACATATACTACTGTTCTCTCCTGGTGTAACCCAGGCACATACACTACTGTACTCTCCTGGTGTAACCCAGGCACATACACTACTGATCTCTCCTGGTGTAACCCAGGCACATATACTACTGTTCTCTCCTGGTGTAACCCAGGCACATATACTACTGTTCTCTCCTGGTGTAACCCAGGTGCATATTGTGTTCTCTCCTGGTGTAACCCGGGCACATACACTACTGTTCTCTCCTGGTGTAACCCAGGCACATACACTACTGATCTCTCCTGGTGTAACCCAGGCACATACACTACTGTTCTCTCATGATGTAACCCAGGCACATATAATACTGTTCTCTCCTGGGGTAGTATAAGCTACATTTAACAAGCTGCAATCATCCTGTGATACGGCTGGCTCTGCCAGTTAAGCAATATGTGTTGTTGTTTTTTTCTAGGTGCATTTTCGGCTTGCAATTGAGATGCAAATTCCATTCAGCTCAGCGGGAGCCCCAATAGCTTCTTCTACTGGGAAATTATTCCTGTTTTGAGATTGGGACTATGGCAGACAGATCAATTTTCTGAGATGCTGACACTGATATTTGGATCTGGCTACACCAGCCACCGTCTTAAACCTCCTCTATATTTTATACTCCAAACAATCATATAATGGTCCAAGGGCATATTAATCACAGCAAGAAATCTCAGACACTGATACATGCCCTGAGATCACAGAGAAGACCTCCCATCCCGGCACAGCGCAAATGATCAATGGTCTGCCCTGTCCTTTCACCAAGACCGGCTCACTTTACCCTGCTGTGTACTATAAATCATTCCACAAGCTTAACAAGAACTTTATGATTTGAGAATAAAGTGTGACCTAGATTATCTGTGGCCATTGTGGAGAGTGTGGAAATAAAAATCTAATTACTTTTATAACAACAAACTTTTTCAAATACTTTATCATCATCCAGAGATGAATAAAAAGTAGGGACTCAGAAAGCATGCATGGCTGTGATGGTTGCGGCCTAGGATCGGCCGTTACTCACCTTTGCGCCGGCTTCCCCTGATCTCCCGTGGGGTCAAACGTCGGGTGCAGCGGAGGGTACGGAATCGGTATGAAATACCGCTCGCCGGCGGTTAGATTCCCATCAGCGGCAGCCCGACACTGGAACAGATCCCGGCAGCGGCAGGCCGACAGCGCTGGAAATCCCGATCGTCCCTAGGTAAGTATTAACTAACCTAACCTACCCCGCTAACCCTAACCCTCCCTTAGGAGTGCCTAACCCTAACCTCCCCCCAAGTGCCTAAACCTAACCCCCCCTTCCCTGCTGCCTAAACTTAAGTCCCCGGGGGGGGTGCCTAACCCTAACCTCCCCCCGGGGTGCCTAACCCTAAGCCCCCCCGGGAGCCCTAAACCTAACCCTCCCACCCCCCGCGGCTGTCCGCACGCGGCACCCGGCATCCCTTCGATCGGATGCCGGGCGCCGGGTCTCCCGGCGTCGGTGAAAGGAGCGGTGTCTACATCTAGACGCCGGGCATTTCACCCTCGCCGGGATATGACAGTCGGGAAGCCGGCTATCAGTACAATGTCAGCCGGCTTTCCCGATTGCATCCCGAGGGTACGAGCTGAGTATTCTGCCTAAGTGCCATGTGAACTGCCTTGGATTGCTCCGTGCCTGGTTTCTGCGGTTGCCGTCATGGATGTAGCCATTACAGTTTACATCACCTGACAGCTTCATACCCAATGGTAGCAAGGTGCTGATCAGCTGACGCTGTCCACCAATGATCTGCTACTGCAGGGAATAAAGCCAGACTCTGGATCACAGTGCCTGTGCAATGTTGTCGCTGCCTGTGTGTTTGCTGCTATCTCGTTCCAGGTTCACTTGAGTTACTGGTGACCAAGTACTGACCTTTTCGGCAACAGTGTTCTTAACATCTAACCTGTCTGCCAGACAAAGTAACATCTCACTCTGCAACAGTGTTCTTATATCTGACCTGTGTGCAGCAAGTACCAACTACAGTGCAACAGTGCGTCCTAACACCTAGCCTGTGTGCTAGACAAAGTGACACCTCACTCTGCAACAGTGCGCCTAACATCTGACCTGTGTGCATCGAGTACCAACTACACTGCAACAGTGCGTCCTAACACCTAGCCTGTGTGCTAGACAAAGTGACACCTCACTCTGCAACAGTGCGCCTAACATCTGACCTGTGTGCATCGAGTACCAACTACAGTGCAACAGTGCGTCCTAACACCTAGCCTGTGTGCTAGACAAAGTAACATCTCACTCTGCAACAGTGTTCTTACATCTGACCTGTGTGCAGCAAGTACCAACTACAGTGCAACAGTGCGTCCTAACACCTAGCCTGTGTGCTAGACAAAGTAACACCTCACTCTGCAACAGTGTTCTTATATCTGACCTGTGTGCATCGAGTACCAACTACAGTGCAACAGTGCGTCCTAACACCTAGCCTGTGTGCTAGACAAAGTAACACCTCACTCTGCAACAGTGTTCTTAACATCTAACCTGTCTGCCAGACAAAGTAACATCTCACTCTGCAACAGTGTTCTTATATCTGACCTGTGTGCAGCAAGTACCAACTACAGTGCAACAGTGCGTCCTAACACCTAGCCTGTGTGCTAGACAAAGTAACACCTCACTCTGCAACAGTGTT